>OU015498.1:161510984-161673249 GCA_907164885.2 Dolomedes plantarius | reverse complement strand
AATGAACACAACGTATTTGAACGAACACACACACACACACACACACACACACACACACACATATATATATATATGTATATCTATATATATATACTAGCGGCCGTCCGACTTTGTCCGGGTTGAACAAAATATTATACAATAATTTCCAGTTGATAGCCAATAATTGTAAATCTTATTTACCTTAAATGTACAATAAAAGCGTACTTCCAATGTAGTTTTCTCAATAAACCCTTTAACGCTGCCAGTTTCAAAAATCCTTTTTGTATTATCAACCCTCCTCTACTTGAATCTTAAAAATATTAAACCTTTTCCTTACGGGTGGGATAGCATATATCCGAAGCACATACTCTCGAAAAAAACAGTTTGATGTCGGCAGAGATATCTAAATTCCCACTTCGTTGTGACTTTCCTAACGTCTTTGCCCCCAAAGAACAATTGGGTGACATTCTGGGAACGGAGGGTGAATCTTGCCGAAAAGGACTGAATAATAATCTTTTGCGTTCTAGCTAAGGCTATTTCTTACAGGCGAGAGACTCAGAGGGCGATTCACCCGCGGTTCATCCATTTCAGCCTTTTGGGAGATGAAAGAGACAAGGAGTGCCGATGAACTACTATTGAAATTCTTCTTTAATAGTATGAAAGCAATAAGAAAGAAATTAACCACTCTTTCCCCTGACCTCCGACGCTGAATGTCCCCCACGTAAAATGGGGATAGGAAGTAGATAACATTTTCCCTTTTAAAGAGCGATTTCGAAAAACGGACCCCGTAAGCTAAATCGTATTGCTATGGTTACTTGACTGCGGTTGACAAAGGAAAATATAAGGTACATTTTAATGTACAAAAGTTGTACATTACCCTCCACATACAAAATCTGCTCTCTCTCTTTAATATTATTATAGAAGTATAGATACACATAGGTATCCCAAAATTAGAATAAGAGATGGAATAAAATACAAAAATAAAAAAGGATTTTAAATAAAGATTTTAAAATTTTTAAGCACCTAAATAATATTCAAAGTAATATTACGTTATTTATTAATAAAGTTAATTTTATAAAAGAAAGAGGTGTGCTTGAGACCGTAGTTTTATTCAAAAATAAAAAAGGATTTTAAAAAAGAATGTTTTTTTAAATTATTTTAAGCACCTAAAATAGTATTCAAATTAATATTACGTTAGTTATTAATTAAAGTTAATTTTTTAAAAGAGAGAATTAAGAGATGAAATAAAAATACAAAAAAAAAAAAGGATTTTAAGTAAAGAATGTTTTTTAAATAACATTAAATTTTTTTCAAATAATATTCAAATTAATATTACGTTAGTAAATATTAAAGTTAATTTTTTAAAAGAAAAAGGCGTGCCGGAGAACGGCTAGGTTCAAACCACTATCGTCAGAACAGAAGCCCACCGCGATAGCACCACGCTAAGGGTCGTTGAAGACTTCGGCACAAAAAGCGGTAGAGGACAGTAGCGGTAACAATGGAGATTGTTAGGATTAAGCACCTAACTTTATTTCTACTGATCACATAAATATAGCCTTTGTCCATCTGGAATAATGTACCTTTCAAACAGTGAAATAATTTTTCAAATAGTAGGTGCAGTGGTTCTGGAGATTACCCTCCACGTACAAAATCGCTCTCTCTCTTATAATAGTATAGATAGATTATAGATATAGATACACATGGGTATCTCAAAATTAGAGTAAGAGATGAAATAAAATACAAAAATAAAAAAAGGATTTTGAGTAAAGAATGTTTTTTTTAATTATTTAAGCACCTAAAATAATATTCAAATTAATATTACGTTACTTAATAATTGTGCACTCCGCCATCTTGGATTTTTTTGCGCCAACTTGGCGATTTTACCGTGTTTGAGGAGTGGAAAAATTCTTGCCAATGTGTTTTAAGCGGTGTTTTCAAAACGCTGGACTTTGAATTTTTTAGCTTTTTTAATAAAAACCACCAGCTTAAATTATGAACTTAGAAAAAATTTTGAAAAATCATTTAAACGTTGGACTTACATTTATTTTGGGTTTTTAATAAAAACCAGTTTTTTAAATTATGAAACTTGGAAATTTTTTTGAAAAAATCATTCTCAAATATTGGAAATTTTGGGTTTTTCTTTTAGCTTTTTTAATAAAAACAACCTTTTTAAATTATGAAACTTAGAAATATTTTTGAAAAATCATTTAATCTTTGGACTGAGATTTTTTTTGTCATTTTTAATTAAAAACTACCTTTTGAAATTATCATCCATATGAAAAATTTGGTCAAATGAATTTTACTTACAGATAAAATTTCAATGCCATGTATTCAGTTTGCCCTAACTCTTTGACTAATAGCAATGAATCACCAAAATTATGCCAATATATTGTTAATTAGAAAAAAAATACAGCATTTTCGTACCATCTAAATAACTTGCAATTTAAAAATTATCTCAAATTCAGCTTTGAAAAATGTAAAATAATTATGAACCCATAAATTTATGGTGAATAACCATATACTCTTTTTTTTGGGGGGGGGGGGGTTAGGGCATTGTGGTAATGAAATTTTACTTCAGATTTGACCTTAACCAAATATTTGGTGCATACAATAAAATCGGGACAAGGATTATTTGACCATTTATCCTGCTGTGTTGGAAATAAGGAAAAAAAAACCCTTTTCCTAAACCAATAACTTAACCTTAACTAACTTCTTAACTTAGGTTCCTGGGGAGAGAAGTTGAACTTCAGTTATTTAAATTTATTTGTAATCCACTACAACTTGGAATTATAAATATTTTAAAATCTATTGTATTTAAAATGTATACTGTATTTTACATTTTACGAAAAATGATGGCAGATAATTTTTACTTCAAATAAATGAAATGGTGTATCATTATAGTATACTAATTGACAATCGATAAACAAAATTAAAAGCAACTTAAATTTAATAAGTTAACGAAAAACTGATAATGGATTCAAAAATTTTCAACAAAAAGACTCTTAGTTTTAAATAATTTACTCTTTTGAATATAGTCAATTTGACTCAGATTTCCAGTTCAAGGCCGAGATCTGACCTAAAATTATTATACTGTAATTAAAAGATCACATCAGAAATAACTGTTTGATCTTAAAATTAGAGAATTTGACATTGGGTTATTTTTACCAGAACTCAATAATTATCGCCATGCGAAATGCGCCAAACCCTGGCGGAAAAATCCAAGATGGCGGCCGTGCACACAAATCTAGAGTATTCCCCTCTAACTTTATTTCTACTGATCAGATATACATAATATATAGCCTATGTCCATCTGGAATAATGTACCTGTCAATTGTGAAAGAATTTTTCAAATAGGTGCAGTGGTTCCGGAGATTACCCTCCACGTACAAAATCCGCTCTCTCTTTATATATAAGTATAGATATATATATATATATATATATATATATAATATATATTATATATATATATATATATACAGGGTGGTTATAATTAAAGTTCCACTTTGAAATGGTTATAAAAGGAAAACTACTGGACTAAATATTATCAAATTTGGTAATAGTTTAAAGGAGGTCATGGGAATTTCTTTTCCGCCAAAAAAAAAGTTCAAAAACTCACTACCAGGGAGGAAATGGCGCTGTATGCAATATTGTTCAGCGAAATAAGACTTGAAGACATTGGTTTAAAATATGTTTAATCGTTTCTGAAATGTGTCACAATGCCTGTTCAATGTGGGGACCACCATTTTCCGAAAGCAAGTTAAATCGCATTACTGCATTCTCAACAGTACCTCTTAGCATATCAGGAAGAATGTTACGGACATGTCGGTTTATCGCATCTTTCCATTCCGACAAATTCTATAGATTATCACCATAAACAGTGCTTTTGAGATAACCCCATAGCCAGAAGTTACAGGGGTTGAGGTCTGGTGAACGGGGTGGCCATTTTGTGGGGAAGTTTCGGCCTATAATCCATTTATTCGTGAAATGTTGTTTAAGTAACAGTGTGACACATGTACCAATGTACGATTGGGCCCCGTCCTGTATAAAAATCGTGGTGTCTAAAATGCCACGTTGCTGGGGTTCAGGTATCACGAAACATCATAACATTGACTTTAAGCGACCTGCAGTCACAGTGCATGTAACAGGTCCAGCTGTCGACTGCTCTTCAAAGAAAAATGGTCCAATTATGAAACTAACTGTAACATGATTATGAACCGTTATGAACCGTTTGGTCATACCACACCAAACGGTTACTTTAGGAGAATGCAATGGAACTGGATAGATAACATGAGCGGTTTGTTTGGCCAAAATCCTGCAATTATGGGTGATGACATTGCCATTTAAGTAAAATTAGCCTTCAACTGTCCACAAAATGTTCCATAGTCAATGTTCGTCCATTTCCATCCGTGCAAGGAATTCCAAAGCGAAATATCCTCTTCCAGCAGGATCGTTACGTTTAAGTTCTTTAACATGTTTGATTTTGTATGGGTAGAACTGCAGCACTTTACGGACAATTTTGTACACCGAACTCCATGGTACGTCCATTCGACGTGCGACAACACGTACGCTGCACGTACCGTGTGTGCTTCCCATTGTTGCTTCCTCCACTGCTAATGCAACAGCCTCCTCGGTTTCCACAGAAGCAGGTTTTCTTCCCCTCTCAGGTGCAACAGATAACAAACCCGTGGTTTCAAACTTTGCCATGATTTTCCTTAAACCCTGCGGTGTCATTGGTACTTAGCGTATTCCTCTTACTGAAGGATACCTTTGCAAAGCACGTAATTTATTGTTATCGCATTCATAATAACATTTAACGAGAAAAGCACTGTCTTGCATGGTTAGAGACATTGTCGATTCGTAACAATGAGAACTCTGACAAACAGGCTCACTTTTATCTGGAAAATCAAATGACGTGTATAGCGCATCTGCATAAATCATTTACTTCTTCCTGCCGCAAGCCAATTACAAGCCATTGCGGTTTGCACTATCCCACAAAGTTTCGTTTTAGATACGATTAAAACGATTAAAATTTTTCAATATTTCGCAATTTTCATTGTCCTACTCTTCCTTTTCCTAGAACAAAACGAACTAGAAGTCATTTGAAATAGGTGAAGTGAAAATAGGGTGGTAATGAAGTAAAACAAAAATAGTTCAAGGGTTATTAATGAGAGGTATAGTGATTTTATATGAGTACATTGCAATAAGATGTTGTGTATGTTGTGATAATGTTAACAATTTGAAAATAAATAACTTCACTTTTTACCAACTTACTTAACATGCAGAAAAACCAGAAAAATGTTACTTTGTTGAAGTTTCTCACTCTTGAGTTTCTCCCTCTTGAGCATTGGAGATGGGAAACTGAAAGACTGAATCGTTCTGTAAAACTGGAGCAAAGTTGAACTTATATGAATCCCACGATGATGAAATTTTCAGTTCAGCTACCGTAAATGATGGATCGATTTCTGCCACGTGGAGACCAGTTCATTAGCTGAACACTGTTTACTGGAACTGCATCAAACTTGCAGATAAATGTGGAACCACATACCAAGCACGAAACGCAGTAGGTAATTAGCAAGTAGACACTGTATCATTGGGACTTGGAAAATAAAGATTATGTGCCCTTTAGCACTCTAGATGAAGAATGACTGGATCACGCATGCTGAAGACAAGGAAATTGGCACACACAAAAATTTCTTGAAAAATACTTGTTTATTATTTTTCTTTGAAGACTTATAAAATCACCAGTATTACACTTCCAGCCAGCCCACGAATGAGGCTGTCTTATTTCCTAATAAGACAAAATTTAAAAGAGACACGCTCCAATATTGCAAACAGCATTCATTTCGCTAAAAATCGTACTCTCTAAGCACGTGTGAGGCCTAAGGGAGCAAACTTTACACACGTCATTTTTCAGACGAGTCCGGACGGGGGAATCAATCAACTCTCTTATGGAGGGGAAGCAAACGCTTTTGTACCCAAAACCTGTTCACAGAAGCCTAGGTTAATGTGCTTACTCTGATAAAGAGATCCCATTTCCTTTTAGTCTAAACAACAAAATAAAGTCTGTAGAAGGGGATAAATAATAGAATAATAAACACTAGCTGTATCAAAGGACTAAATTAAAAGAGAAATTAATTAAACTGCGATTACACTGTTATTATCTTTAGGAAACATCGGCGTATGAATACATGTAAGCTATTGCACACGTGGGAAGTAGTTATTTTTGCAGTTAAGTTGAGAAATCGAATCACGTTGCGAAATTCGAATGAGGGAATCGATTCTATAATTGGAAAATGCAAATATACTTAGCTATTGTAGATATTAACAGTATAATCGCTTTAAGCATACAATATGTATCTGGAAAATAGTTATATTTTAAATTAATATTAATACAGCTAGCAATTAATTGTTTAAAGATGAAATTAATTAAGTTAAGTTAAAGTTTTTAAATTTTAGAGTAATTAATTTTACACAGTGGCATTATGCCACAATAGGTTGAACGGGTTAGAACTAGATTGAACCGTGGTTTGGTCCCTCCCTACTCTGCCTAATTGAAAATGAGAAGGTCGAGGAGAAAGCTCGCGATCTTCAGCGAACAATGAGTGGCAAAGAAGTTCTAAAAATAGGAGAGTACTCGGAAATTGATGAACACAAACACGGTTCTGTTGAAGACTCGGAATATGAGGAAGATGAATACAAACCAAGTACATCGACTGAAAAGCCTTAATGGCAGATGAGAATTCAACTTAGCGCAACAGCGCTAAACAGTGATCAGTTCAGAGTTTCTGATCGGGCAACAGATCTCATAGCGTCAAGTGTTCTGCGAGACGTTGGGATGATAACCGGCACAGATTCTTCCTATGTGGTTGATAAGTGTAAAATAAGAAGAGACAAGAGTCGTGTTAGGACGTATTTCAAAAGTCAATTCATACCTCCTGGGGAAAGTTGGGTCTTTTCTTTGACGGACGAAAAGATGATACTTTGTTTGCCGAAAAACTGAATGCCAATCAATTTCTCAGGAATGTGAACGAACTATTCTCTTATCCAGGAACCTGGATCAACTTATATTGGACATGTATCTCCTTCCTCGACTTTTTGAGTTATATCAAATGATATAACTCAAAGCATTATTTCTCGTTTGTCTGCACTACCAATATCACTAGAAAAACTAGAAGTAGTAGGGTGTGATGGCACTGTAAGCAACACTGGATGGAAGAACGGTGTCATCCACCGACAAGAAAATCGTGTAGGACGCCCGCTACATTCTAGCATATGCCTCCTGCATTTTAATGAGCTTCCTTTTTGCCACATTTTCCAACGTATTGACAGTCAAACTACAGGACTTAATTCTTTTAGTGGGTCAATCGGGCAGCAGATGTGAAAAACTCCCTGTGGGGATTATGAACCCATATATTGTTCGATTTCTGATATAGACAGGAATTTGTTTAACAAAGACCAACAGTATTTGTTGGACATTTCAAATGCAATCACCTTGGACATTGTCCAGAAGACTTTGCAAATAGGAAACTAGTCCTTTGTCCCATTCCAGATGGCTAACTGCGGCCACCGAGTCCTTAGGTTGTATATTTAAGTTCAGCAGATCCATCCTAAAACTTGATGGATTCATCTTGAAATCATATAGGTATATGTGGTTTCGCATAAAAAAGAGTAAATATTTTACTAGCGGACCAAAAATATGTCTTTCAAGCAATCCAAACTTCACGGTATTTATCCGACGAATGACTTCAAGTTGTCGATCCAGTATTTCAACGAAATGCTTTCTTTGCGCACCCAGAGAATGTTCTGTTGGCAATGGCTTGTTGATGAAAGAGAACATATTCGGGAGCTGGGTTACGAAGGATCTTAAAAGCAAGACAACACCGTCCCAAAGAAGAAGACTGTCAGAAATTTCATACCACCGAAGATAAACTTTCAAGCTCCGATTATATTGAAATTATTATTGGAATTCTGGTGCGGTGTGTGTCCGAAGCATTGGGGGTGTACCTCCCCGAATGCGCGGATCCTAAGTGACGATGATTTAATTATCATCACTTCTTACACTACACCCATGAGAGAAATACTAAAGATTTCCCTGTCATAACCAGACTGCGGAGAGGTGCGTCAAAATTGTGACAGAGGCCTCGATAAAGTATATAGACATGAAGCTAGACATGGCTATATCCGAGCAACACTGAAGTCTAGATCTGTTATGCCTCATTCTCCAAAAATCAGACTTTAAATGTGTATAAATATAAAAAAGAAAAGTTAAAACAGATTAACGCCAAAGAATCCTATTCTATAGAAATCTTGTAAATAGATTAAATATAATGTAAATACCACACAAAACAATGGATGATTGGTTGTGAAGGGTGTGGGTGAACTCGACGTAAAGCCACGTCCGCGTGGAAGTTCTGGGTCGTTTTGTTCTACAATCTAGCGAAGAGTTGCACAGTGAAAATTGCGAAAAAATTCTTAAATTTCTATTTTTTCAAAGACGTTGTCCGAATGAAAAATTAGATTTATATCAGAATTTAATTCTTTTAGGGTCATTTCAACGATAAAACAGGCATAAAAACTAAAGCGTGTTTTAAAACTTATTTTAAAAGTTTTAACTAACAGAAAAAAATACAAAATATCGCGATTTTTGCAATTTTTCATAAAAATTTAAGTACAATGCGCGAAAGGAAGATGTTACCGATTTGAATTTTTTTATGCCTGTTTTATTCTTATTTCAATGGGCAACTTTTCCGCGCTAAAGCTTCCGAAGACATTTATTTTTTTGACCCACCCTAAGATATAATACACTGCTGCCACTGTAAATGCAACACCCTGAAGAACAGCAAATAACATGAAATTTACAACATACATTAGCGGAGGTGAGATTTCAAATGATTAGAATTTCAATGCGCAGAACGCACAGCACGCGCGCCTGTGCGCCATTTCAAAGCGCTATTTAAGGCTTGTAGATTTTGAAGATTTCAAGTTCGGCAATTGTGTTTTTCTTGTGGTTTTTTCAAAAAAAAAACGATCAATTATGCCTCGTCGAAAACAGCAATCATCTTTTGATCAAGTATCCGAGTTCGACAGAGGAAGGATAGTGGCCTACAGAGATTGTGGATTATCTTTCAGGGAAATCGGTAGTCGTGTTGGACGAAACCAAACAACTGTAATGCGGATATGTGATCGTTGGATGCAGGGGGGTACGACGGACCGGCGTGTTCGATCGCATCCACCTCAGCGCAGCACTTCACGTGATGACAGGCAAATTGTGCGCATGGCAGTGACGGATCGCTCAGTCACATCACGAACCATAGCACAGAACATGCAGTCTGTAACGCATCATCCATGCCTGCGCGTACCATTCGACGCCGTTTACAGCAGAGTGGTCTGTCCGCAAGACGTCCATTGCTTTGTCTACCCTTGACGCAGAACCACAGACGTCTCCGCCGCCAATGGTGCGATGACAGAACGATGTGGACGGCAGAATGGAATGAAATTGTCTTTACTGACGAGTCACGCTTCTGTCTGCAAAACACCACGATGGTCGCATCGTAGTCTGGATGACACCGTGAAGAGAGGATGCTGAACAGCTGCGTTATGCACCGCCACACTGGTCCTGCACCGGGTATTAGGTATGGGTCGGTATTGGATATCACTCTCGCACACCTCTAGTACGCATTGCCGGTACTTTAAACAGCCAGCGCTACGTCTCTGAAGTGTTGGAGCCAGTTGTCCTTCCTTACCTTCAGGGCTTGCCCACAGCCATAATTTCAACAGGATAATGCGCGACCACACGTGGCACGCATTGTCAAACGGTTCTTCGTCATCGCCAGATTGAATTGCTTCCCTGGCCGTCTCGCGCATCCGGATCTTTCGCCGATAGAAACATGTGGTCCATGGTTGCTCTACGATTGACCCAGATTCCATCCCCAGCTGCCACAGCAGATCAACTTTGGCAACGTGTGGAAGCTGCTTGGTCTGCTGTACTCCAAGAACTCATCCAAAGTCTCTTTGAATCAATGCCGAGAGTGTGGCAGCGGTGATCTCCAACAATGGCGGCTACTCTGGCTACTGATTTTGGCAGGAACCACACTTCACAGAAGTCTATAAATTTAATCATTTGATATTTGGTCAACATGTTATGTACAAAATAAATTTTGTTGTGATATCTCTTGTCTTTCTTTGTGTTGCAATTTGGGTGGCCAGCATGTATATATATATATATACGTGTGTGTGTGTGTGTGTATGTGTGTGTGTGTGTGTGTGTGTGTGTGTGTGTTTGTTTTCGGTTCGTTCGTTCAAATACATTTTATCCAAATAATAATTATTTTCACCTGTAAGTAAGAGTGATTAAAAGGTTTTGAGTCTATTTAGTCATTTATTTTTCATGTCAGCTCTTGATGATTTCTAGATATATATTTTTCTAAATATAGTGATGATATTTCTGAGCAGAATTTATTAAATTTTTATATTATAATATTGATAAACTATGTCAAATTATTTATTATATTTATATTACATTTTCCACCATAAAAAAGTATTTCAACGCTTGTAACATCATTATTTTAATATAACAGTAACATAAGGTAAAAATACATTGAATGCTTTATCAAAATTATTTTTAACATTTCAATCATGTTTCATATTCTACTCTCACACATATGTATCATAACTGCAAAGCAAGATTTTATGTATGTAGATAATTAAAATAAAATTGTTAATAAAATATGTAGAGATGATTTATGAAATTGTGAAAATATAGTTTTTACAGGGTTAACCAAGCTGACTCTTAGTTAAAATGTTAAGAAAAGTTCTAAAACCAACATTGTTGTACATTACATATAACACAATTTAAATGTAAACATTTGCTTACATTTTTTGTTTTCCTTTTCCATATATAAATATATATATGGAAAAAGTAAAACACTTAGTTGAATCTTTTTAATCTCACGAATTTCGAATTAAAATATATGTTAAAAATAAGTTAAATACTCGTACATACATTTCTATCATATATACAAGATGAAATACATCACAGTTTCACTGATGCGTTATATTTTCTTTGTACATTCCTCATTTCCTGAAAACCTTAACATTTTCAGTCATGCAAATGTAAAATTGATTTTAGAATAATAATCAAAATAAAAATCGTATTTAACTTACATTTAAAAAAATAATTCTTTTTGTTTTCAAATCAACTTCAAATTGCAATAAAAATGTAATAATTTAAAATTTTATCTGAAGCATTTACAAGAAATAAGGCACAATAAAATGTTGTTTTCCACATATCGAATCAAAACAATTTGGTATATACTACATTGGGGTGAAAAGTCCCGAGACTCGCCACTAGATGGAATCAGCAATGAAATATCCCTATAATGCTCTGTTAGTACTAACCGTGAAGCTATAAGAAGGAGCGTAAGCTTGAATGAGGACTTCCTCGAAAAATGGACCGATTATGGTCGCTCACCGGCAGATGGCGAACATGTACAAAAGGGCGGATTTTTCATTGCTTTGTATGGACGCGCGATTTTAAAAATAGTTTAACAAATTTTAAATATATATACATACATATATATATTTTTATATCTATATAGTATATATATATATATATAATAATATATATATATATATATATACGGGGTGTCCATAATTAAAGTCCCACTTTCAAAAGGCTGCAAAAAAAGAACCACTGGCAGAATGACTTCAAATTTGAACTGAATATACTGGAAGAAGGGGGAAACGATTTGGCATAATAAAAAAAAGTTCCAAAATGTTACAGTGCCATCTATTGATACTTTTTGGAACTTTTTTATTATTCCAAATCGTTCCCCCTTCTTCCAGTATATTCAGTTCAAATTTGAAGTCATTCTGACCAGTGGTTCTTTCTTTGCAGCTGCAAAAAAAGAACCACTGGTCAGAATGATTTCAAATTTAAACTGAATATACTGGAGCTGCAAAAAAAGAACCACTGGTCAGTATGACTTCAAATTAGAACTGAATATACTGGAAGAAGGGGGAAACGATTTGCATTAATTAAAGTTCCAAACTGTATTGATACTTTTTGGAACTTTTTTTATTATGCCAAATCGTTTCCCCTTTCTTCCAGTATATTTAGTTCAAATTTGAAGTCATTCTGACGAGTGGTTTTTTTTTTGCAGCCTTTTGAAAGTGGGACTTTAATTATGGACACCCTGTATATATATAATTAAGTTGAATAAGTGAATTCATATTAAATACGCACTAAAAAAACAACATGTGTTCTCTTGAAAAATACGAAAAATCCATATTAGGTTTCCAAGTCAAAGCCCTGCGTTCGGCGCGCGCGCCACCTGGTGGCGGCAACCAAATGAGAGACACATTTGTAACACTGATCTACTCCTCTTTCATTAGCTTCATGGTATTTGCCTTCAAAAAGACTGCTATGAAAGTTCATGAGAATGCCGGCCATTTATTTACGAGTTGCGGGTCGTGTAAGTGACGCAACTTTTGATTTTGTGTAAACATGGATCAAAAAGAATTTCGCGTCTTAATGAAACATTGCTTTTTGATGAAAAAAAATCCCGTCCAATCCAAATAATAGCCCGAAAAGCATTCCAGTTCCGTCGAAACACAACTGTTTCCGTCGAAAACAACCATTTGTCGATGGTTTAGCGAGTTTAAAGTGGTCTTAAGAAGACAGATGATGCCGCACGTTCTGGACGTCCAGCTGAAGCAACACTCCAGAGACCATTAAAAAAGTCCACCGCATTGTTTTGGATGACCGCAAAGTGACAGTAAGGGAGGATAGATGACATCGTAAAGATATCAACAGAACGGGTCAGACATATGTTGCATGGACATTTAAATATGAAAACGCTTTGTGCGTGATGGGTCCACGTTTTCTAACAATCGACCAAAAATCAGTAAACGTGTCGATAATTCAGAGTGCGCTTGGAACTATTAAAGCGTAATCCAAACGAGTTTTTCCGTCGATTCGTAACAATGGATGGACGTGGATTCATTACTACAAACCTGAGTCAAAAAGGCAGTGTGCAGAGTGGTTGCAAGCTTGAAAAAGCTGCCCAAAGCGACCAAAAAACGCAACAATCGGCTGGAAAGGTCTTGGCCAATATATTTTTGGATGCACCTAGCATAATATTCATAGACTATCTTGAGAAAGGAAAAACAAGCCCAAGAGTATTATGCAGCATTAATGGACCACTTGAAGGACGAAATCAATAAAAAAGGCAGCACATGGAGAAAAAAAGTGCTGTTTCATCAAGACAATGCACCAGCTCACACATCAATGAAAGCGATGGTAAAATTGAATGAATTAAAATACAAAATGCTCCACCATCCCCCGTATTCTCCAGATCTGGTCCCCAGCGATTGTTATTTGTTTCCTAACTTGAAGAGATGGTTCCAGCGGAAGAGATTTTCATCACATGAGGATGTCAAAGGTGAAACTGATGTACTTTTTGAATCCCTTGACAAATTGTACTATATGAAAGGTATCAAATGTTAGGGGACCGTTGGAATAAGTGTAAATCTCTTGAAGGAAACTATGGTTGAATAATAAAATCAAATTTTGACCAAAATAAAAATGTTTTTTTCATTGCTAGTCCCGGGACTTTGCACCCCATAAGTATAGGATATATCCACGAGAGGGTGTTTATTTAATATTTGCTGTTTATAAAAAAAACTTTCTGTCAGGGATAGAATAGGCCATATTGTCACTCAGACCTACTTGAAAGAATCCACCTTCCGGATTCTTGTGAATTAATGCCTTGAATGCCTGACGAAGAGGTATTGGAGTGCATCTTGATTTCTGTACTGGAGAGAACCGTTGTAGAGACATTTTGACTCGATTATGTGACTCAAATTCGTTATATAAATTCCTTATATAAATATATCGCCTTCTATGTACATTGAAGACATCGTGAAATCGGGGCCAATTCACCCAAAACATGTATGAAGATGTAATGTATTAATCCAAAAAACGTTATTTGGAATCATATGAAAACGAAATTAAGTTTAGCAATTTGAGTTCAAATTATGTACCTATAAAAATTCTTCTAACAAGCTAGTTAAAAAATTTTATCTCCAATCAATGCAAGATGAAATACGAGTACTTCAATGATGGCACAATTTACTGATGAAGAAACTGATACTTAACTACTCAGCTATTGCTGACGGTTAGGAATAATGAAAAATTTAAAACAATTCATTTTATGATTAATCATTTTAACAATAAAGACATTAAACCTTAAATAAATAATGAAAAATTAAAAGTTTTTTCGAGACCAGAAAAATTTATAAAATTTAAAAGTTTAATTATTTGAAAATTTAACTATAAAATTTAAAAAATTAATTTAAAAATTATAAATTAAATTTTTTTTCTAGTCATACACTCTATCAAACATACGTTAACAATATAAAATAACAATTGATAACTTCTAAGCTACACGGCACAAAAACACATAACAACCATTAAAATGGTGAATTCAAGAAGTTAAAAAAACACGAATTATTTTGCTTTTGATTGAAAAAAAGCGAAAACCTTCGTGTTTTTAACTTCTTTAGAATTCCACCCATAGATTTTTTCAGTCAATCATATCTTTCTGCATATTTAGTCGTAATCGCTAACTAAATTCATGCTCATTTTTCTTATTTTCCTGTATTCTTCCTTCAGTTCTAAAGAAGTGTTCCTTATTCCTTTGAATTCATCGGCTTCGTTGCCCACCAGATCCATCGCTGTTTTTATGGCTGTCATAGAACTGAAGAGAAACCGCATTTTCTCCGTGCTCTTGGTCTTAGCGAACAGGGGCAAGTAAACGGGATACAGATTAAAACAGCTCGATTCAAGAAGACCTCTCCGCCAGAAGTGATTGCTTTATCCGTTAGGGTGTTGCTTTTGCTGCACATTGCGTCCAACATTTACGCAATTTCATCCTAATGAGAAATGTCAGACATATAGGTTTACATTTATAACATTATACATGTGTATGACATCTATGACACTTTGTTTCTGGGTAATCAATTCCCAATAGCTTATGCCTATAGAGTCCCCCAAACTTTGCTTTCGTGATTAAGACAATGATGTTTTGAAATCTACCTTTCCTGAGAACTTTTACAATTTTTTTTCATTTCTAATGGCAAGGTAAGGAAAAAAAGAAATACAAACAGTTACACGAAAGTAACATGAAAGTACATGACCGCAGTCATTGCGTTTGACAGTCTCCGGCAGGCCAATATCGGGCGGTCTCAAAGTCAGAACCAAGAAGTGCTTCACAGCGACGCAGATGAGCTCTGTTCATGGGTTCCATAAGATCACAAAGTGGACAGAAAGGTTGGGCATACACCAATCCGATGAAGATGCTCACCCAGACAGCCATGTCCTGGCATTTACAACGTATTAGGTGGGAAATGTGTGACATTATTATTATTTGTTGATAACCAACTTTTCGCTTAGTTCGCTTTCCTGATTTCCTCTAGTTTTTTCTGGAAAACCTTATCCTCCTCCCTCCAGAGAGTGTTTTTTAGGACATAAAAACCATAAGCAAATTAGATAGAGCTACGCAAGCATGGAACGAGTTATTTATTGGAGAGCGGCAAGCCAAACAGCTCGAGATATTGCCGTCGAACACTGGATCAGTGGGGTCAGAGCTAGATTTGCCAAGCTCACTACTGTTGCATAGGAATGACGGGAGACTAGTGCGTGAGGATTGAAATTTAATGATAGGATGTTTAGGTATGTGAACCACGAGTAAGTATATAGATATACAGGTTCATTTCGATATATTTTTGTTCATCCATTCTTAGTTGTTTTGAATTCGAGATGTAATTTCATAGCTATATATGCCAGTCATTACAAGTTTTAAAACAATAGCCGTTTCATTACAAGCACTGTATAGAATCCGAATAACTTTTCGAAACTCTTAGAACAGCTGAGAATTTTTCTAGAACTCTCTACTGCCTTCTAGAACTGTTATCGTATATCTCGAGAGAAACTGTTGGCTTCCAGATATTTTTTAGTCTGTTTTGTTGGTACGTAATACAAGTTTTTTTACATTAATAAAAACATGATCATTTTGGAGAACATGGTGTTTTTTGTGATTTTATAGGAGCAAGGTCAACACTTCACAAGTTTTAGAGGAATGATAACAATTTTCTCTACATTTTAGTCTTTAAGAATGGAAAAATCACTTTTCATGCCGTAGAACAAAACACACAAAAAAGGAAAACTTACAACATTTTATTATCGAAAATAAACCCTTTTAAAAATATTAAAAGAATCAAAATCTTTTAACTAGAATCTATTTATAATGTCGGTTAAATAATTTTATAGAAATTATCAAATTTTAGTATTTATATCCGCCCATTCATCAAAATATAAGATAATATAATTCGGAATGCCCTTTGTTGAAACAGATTCCAAATTTTAGTGATCATTCTGGACCGCTTGGGTTTCTAATCAGTGTGATTGGGAATGGACTTTGTCAGTGTTTGTAACAACTTTACAGAAACCTCTTCCAGTATCCCAAAGTTAGCGTTCCTCATCTGCTCTAATTGATTCCTGCTTTGTGCCGTCCAAGTACGTTCCTTCTTTCACTATGGGATTTACAAATCTTCAGACTGCGTTTGCATGGTAGTTTGGCAAGTTCTTGATCATGTTCCCGCACGAGAAACAGGTTTTGCGTCATGTAGCATCAAAACACTTAGAAGTCCTTATCCTGTAATAAACAGTATGAACGGATGGATGAGGTCTGCAATTATGTTTCGATACAATGGAGTCCTCAAGGAGCTGTTTATGTATCAAGGGACCTAAAGGCTCCCATATGAAGTTCCCCAGACGAGGACAAAACAACCATAAGTTTGTACACTCAGTACCAGGCAGTCCAGCTACTTACGCTTTTAACAGAAAGGAAACAGCAAAAATAGGTCAAAGGAGAAATGCTTGAGTCATTGGATAGTGCCAAATTTCTAATTCAGGCAATAGTGAAGTCAATGTGTTATTATCTAAGGAGTTACAAAGAATGAACGTGCCAATACACATTCATGAATCCATTGAATGCTTCAATGAATCCCACTGAAAGGAGGTTCTGTGATAGATGAGCGTTACTGAAAGGAGGAAAACGCAGCTGTTAAGTTCTTTTCTTTGGTGGTACCATCGACTTGAATGCCATGTTTGTGGACGATAACACTAGGCTTCCTTTGTTTTCCGCTTTTTGATATGCTTTGAAAAGTAAAGACACTTCGGCTGAGTTGGCTCGTAAGTTTCTCAGAAATCTAAACGATTATATATGCGGTACTCTGGGGAGATACCTTGCGAAACGTCTACAATCACAAAAAAAGTTTATGGAAATTGAAGATGGCGGAGGAATGGGCAAGGTTACCACAATAACATTACAAGCCCAATAGCCTAGGTGTGGATAAGCACGCTAAATGAGGATCGTCTCATCTCTTTGGTTCCCCTTTGGCAGTGATGCATCAGCATCATGGCATCCAGTATCATGTAATCATTTCTGATCATAGTCGGAAATGACTATACGACAATGCACACAAAATAATGTCATGACACATTTGTTATCATGGCATTATTTCGGGCCTGTTCACATAGAATCCGTCAGCGTCAACGCTACTCGTATTGGCATATTTTAAACCAATCACAGATCTTAACAATTTCGTAGCTAATCATTTGGAGGGTTGTAAGTGGTCAAATATATTTCAATACGAGGAACGCTGATGACGCTGACGGATTCTATGTGAACAGGCCCATAGTGTCTGTTACTGTGAGGGTGTTGATTCCTTAAACATTTTGGTACACCAACAAGTTTCTTTGGTATACATTTTCCTATAAATATTAGCTTATTTCAGAAGCTAATGGTGAAACTGTATATGGTCCTTTTTATTTTTACACTACTGAATTGACTGATCAGCTGCAAACTAGTTAATTGCTTTTTAAAGTTAGTTAAGCGTGACGTTGGATTTCTTAGATCTCAATTCGACAAACTTTACATTACAGCTTGTAAAATTCTTTTATTAAATTCTTAAAAGTAATAATCTATCTTACCGGGAATGGGATTATCATTAATGGAAATCATTAAGTAGAATTTTTAAAAAATTTTCAGTTGTGATATTTGAATGAAAATATTTTTTTTATTGATTTTCTTTGTATATTTCAAAAAGTTTAAAAGTTAGGCTAAAAAGGGTATTTCTTTTCTTTTACCTAAATGATGCCTCATTGTAAAAAGGAATATTTAAAGCTAGACACCAACAAGAAAGGGTCCAAATGTCTCCATCGCAGTAATCCGTGTCAAGTAACTTTGACCCATTCTTAGCTATGTTGTTGAGGGCAACACCCAGTGCCGTAATTAGGCAGGGGCAACAGGGGCACACGCCCAGGGCCCACTTGGAAGGGGACTCTAAAATGCTGTATTTGTTTTATTATTTTCCCAGACCTAATTAATTCAGGGTCCCAGATGCAAATTCTTGCCCACGTCACACGAATGGCTAGTTACGGCACTGGCGATACCATTCACGTTTTGCAAAATAATATGCTTCCACCTTCGAAACCTCTGAACTGAAAAGTTTTGAGCACCGCTCTCGCTGTTTCTTGTTTATTAACTTTCTTTAAAGTGGCTAATAAGGAAATAATGAAGCCAAATATCTCAGGTCTAGATCGCGCTAGAAGCTCGACGAGTTACGCCCCACTCTGCCGCGAACGTAATGGGAAAGAACGCTTGATTTTCTCCGCACACTAGGGCAGGAAATTCTGTGGACCAATTGCCTTTTAACTAGAAACTAAAAGATTGAGGTGGAGCTCACAATTTCATGCGGGGTTTAGAAAAGTATAAGCAAAATTGGAATTATAAATAACAGGGATCTAAATTGCATAGTAAAAATAACTTTGGGTTGAAAAGGGCGTTTTAATAGCATACAGAATATAAAAAGTACCCTTAATACTATAAAAAATATTAACGGAAAAGAAAAATGATAATAATAGGTACCGATTGAACCATATTTGCGCTGCAGGGCTTTCAACGAATGCTTTAACTGTTGGCAAGAAGTCTCCATCATCTAATACCTTTCTGTCTTTTTGACGTTCGTCAATATAATTGCAGAACATAAATGGTGTTTCCACGACTGCTTTCCTAGTGTACTGTTTTCGAACAGATTTAAGTCGATTCCAAATGGAAAAAGTTCTTGCACTGTCTTGTCGATCCACTTCCCTTTATGATACATCCTCTCAAGGTCTCTCTGTAGATGCTTTTCGTCGCGCAGTTCTCGAGAGATGTCTTCAAGTGTAGATTTGCAGTACGTCAGTGCGAGTAGTGAACTGGTGATGCTGATGCCGCTAAGGACAGGAACAATTATGAGAGGCAGTCTCGTATCCAACTCGAAACGAAGCACGTCCTTCAGGATAAGACCTAGGCTCACAGCAGTTTCCACCGTCGACGATATGAAAGCTATGCTCGTCGTAGCCCGATGGATTGAACGAAATTTTCGCTCCGACTTCCGAAGTGCAAGGATGGACTCTTTTCTCAATTTTAGCAATTTGTTTAGCGTCTGCGAAATATCCTCCGAAACTCTCTGGTAGTCTTGTTCAATTTTTTTCGTTTTTTGCAAAATATCTGAATTTATATGAATCGGGCAGCAGTCATTCATCAGCATATAGCTTGCAACATATTCAGAAAGTTCGCTGTTTGCCTCGCTTTCATTGGCCCACTGAAAATCTTTTTCCTTCAAGGAAGACAATATCTCACCCGCGTTTGAGGCTATTCCCAGACTTTCACAATATATATCTCCGTGGTTGTTTAAAGCATCAAACGAAGGACATTTTCTCGGGAGAAATTCAACAAAATTCTCAGAATGACGCCTCGCCTGGAAAAGAAGAAAGACAATAAATACAGCAGTCATTAATTATCTAATATGAATTTCGAAAGTGCAGTTTAAAGAATTTTTTTGTGACACAAAAAATAACTGGTGTTTCATTTCATTCTCAAATAAAGTCTGATATAACATCTATAATTTGTCTCTTTTCGACTTGAAAATTATCGTATTTATGGAAACATTGTTTTTAACACTTTGATGAAGATATACTGTGAAAAGTATATAGCCTGAATTTCCACATATTGTTTTTAATTATTTAATAAACTAGGAGCTTTGCCCCTAGGCTCGCTACGCTCGGTCCTCTGTTATGGCTAATAGCGTGATACATAGGGGTGATTCTCGGGCAATGTAACAGCCATTTACTGTTGTCAATCACCCTAATGCGAAGGGGAATCACTGTTGAATCAATGTTTCAGCTTTAAAATTCAATTAAAAATCGAAATTTTAAGATAGAGACTTGAAATGAGATTTATATCAATGAGAAAGCTTTCATCTTCCAGATAATGTAAATATTTTCTTTGTAAGATAAAAACTCGGGGAGCATCGATATTACATCCACATATGTGACGATATTTCTCGAAAAAGTGGGTTTAATATTTTGATGAAAATATTAGTCTGTTTTAAATTATTTTTAAACAGATGAGGTCTTGTTTGAAGGAGAAATGTCTGTAGTCTTAGACTGTAAAATGATCAAAATTATACGATTAATTTTTGGCGAGTTATCGTAATCTGAACATGAAAAAGTCAATATTTTTCCACAAAACATAAAATAAAAAAACTTAAAGTCCGACGAAGATGAGACATGTCTTACTTCCTTCCTTGTATTTTTCTGCAAATATTGGTATCGTTCTCGACCCCATACCCCCAGCGGTTTCGGAGGAGATAGCGTGACAAGCTTTTGACAGCGGCGGCGCCAGTTACTTTTTTTTAGAATAGAGAGAAAAGGGAAAATATTCAAAGCTGTACAACATTTCACTAGAATTTGAATCGCTCGGTAAACGACGACAGTGTCTTTTCTTTTGACAAGCATTCGAAAAGAAATCACCACTGTCACTAGCATCACTTATGTTATTTCAACATGACTTTGCATATATGACAACACATCTGCAAAAATTTCCTTCCTCCATTCAAAAGACTGATCTTCCATTTTTAACTCTCGTTACTAAATGAAAGATTTTCAATACAATTTTACAATATTCTAAATTGAATATACTCTTAGAACGGTTCCTTATTATTCAAGTATCAAATGCAAACAAGCATTCATCACCTGTATGTTTCTAACAAGAATTCTTCATTATAATGTTTTATTTACTTGTCATTGCAGTTTCTGACACGATATTGCATGAAACGCCAAATGGCGTGAATTCACGTCTCTCGTCGCCAACAATTGGAAATTGGAAGAGGAAATTCACGTCTGCCGTCTCATCACAGCGTTAACTAACAATAACGTAATTGCTAATTAAGGAATTCGATACGATACTATATATGTATGTCTGTAAAGTTCTCTGAAAACCTCGAAAAAAAATAAAACATTTCTTGAAATGGGAAAAATTTTGAACGAGGAATTAAAGCAAATAGTAAACTCAAAATGTTGAGAGGCCTTCGTCTTTTGTCACTTCAAAGAATCCCTAACCCCCGAAAACTCGAGAAAATAATCATTGACAATATACCTAGGATTCATCATATACATAGGATGAAATTGTTGAAGTAAGTTATAATTTACAAATTTTATTTACCTTTCTTCAGAGCAGTGGTACGTAAACTTTCATCGACTGCGACCTACTTTTTTTAAATAAAATAAAATCCCTCGATCCCGATGAATTTATTTTTGTAGTAGGAAATTTTTTAAAATTAGGATAACGTTAACAAAGAGGTACAAAAAAAATTGACAAAGATGTTATGAAAACATCAACGTAAAACTGGTTCCGGAGCATCCGATCTGAAACTAGACGGAACCGGTTTTACTTCACTCCTGATCGCCCAATCGGACATTCTCCAGAACTTCCTACAAAGTTTTAAAAAAACATTGGCAACAGGAAAGGTGTGGAAATTTTTTCCAGCTGAAGAACATTATGTGAAGTCAGTCATCGAATTTTCTCGGTGAAGGTGTCCGTCGGTGTTACTTTAGAGAGGGTTTTCTGAAGCACGTGATTGCGCGAGTGGCACAAGGGAGATTCAAGTGCGCATAATTTTCGTGCTAAGAATTGTGCTGTACAAGTGACAATAAATTTCGTGCTATAAATTGTGATGTACCACGTGAAAATAATGTTTGTGCTCTCCTAACTTAAGTCTTAAATAAAGTGTGTTAAGTGAATTCCAGTTTTATCCTTTTATTTTTGGCAATATGCTGATCTTTTATAATCACGGCCACAACAAGAAATCATTTACAGAACATTTTGTAAAAATCAAGTAGCTGTAGATTTCTTGGTATACAGGGTGGTTATAATTAAAGTTCCACTTTGAAATGGCCATAAAAGGAAAACTACTGGATCAAATGTTATAAAACTTGGTAATAGTTTAAAGGAGGTCATGGGAATTTCTTTTCAAAAAAAAGTTCAAAAACTCGCTACCAGGGGGGAATTGCCTCTGTATGCAATATTGTTAAACGAAATAAGACATGAAGACATCGGTTTAAAATGTGTTTAATCGTTTCTGAAACGAGTTACAAAGCATGTTCAAAGTGGCGTCCACCATTTTCCGAAAGCAAGTTAAATCGCATTACTGCATTCTCAATTGTAGCTCTTAGCATATCAGGGTCTAAAATGCCACGTCTTTGGAGTTCAGGTATCACGAAACTTCTTAACATTGACTCTAAGCGTGTTGCAGTCACAGTGCATGTAACAGGTCCAGCTGTTGACAGCTCTTCAAAGAAAAATGGTCCAATTATGAAACTAGCTGTCATACCACACCAAACGGTGACTTTAGAAGAATGCAATGGAACCGGGTAGAAAACGTGAGGGGTTTGTTTGGCCCAAATCCTGCAATTATGGGTGTTGACATCGCCATTTAGGTAAAAATGGGCCTCATCTGTCCACAAAGTATCCCATGGCCAATGTTCGTCCATTTCCATCCGTGCAAGGAATTCCAAAGCGAAATATTATCTTGCAGCAGGATCGTTACGTTTAAGTTCTTGAACATGTTTGATTTTGTATGGGTAGAACTGCAGCACTTTACGGACAATTTTGTACACCGTACTCCATGGTACGTCCATTCGACGTGCGACAGCATGTACCCTGCCCGTACCGTATGTGCTTTCCATTGTTGTTTCCTGCACTGCTAATGCAACAGCCTCCTCGGTTTCCACAGAAGCAGGTTTCCTTCCCCTCCCAGATGCAACAGATAACAAACTCGTGGCTTCAGACTTTGCCATCGTTTTCCTCAAACCCTGCAGTATCATTGGCCCTCGGCGTATTCCTCTTATTGAACGATACCTTTGCAAAGCTCGCCGTTCATTTCTATCGAATTCATAATAACATTTAACGAGAAAAGCACGGTCTTGCATGGTTAGAGACATTATCGATTCGTAACAATGAGAACTCTGACTGACAGGCTTACTTTTATCTGGAAAATCAAATGACGTGTAAAGCGCATCTGCATAAATCATTTCTTCTTCCTGCCGTAAACCAATTACAAGCCATTGCGGTTTTGCATAACCCCAGAAACAGTTTCATTTTAGAAACGATTAAAAGCGTTTTAAACCTATATCTCCATGTCTTAGGGCCGAATTCAGACTTCAAATTCACAAATTGGCGATCTGTAGGAAAACGATTTCCGGAATGCACACACTTTAAATGGTAATTTTGTTTAGGTCAATGTTTCTTAAGGGTATACAAAATGTTTAACCGGTGTAACAAAAGGTTAAGTTAGATTACTCTCATATCATCGTTTCAGTTATAAGTCTTGGTTGTTGTGTGGTTGAAAACCCAGACTCACGTAAATAAGTAGAGGCGGATTGAAGCAGTCTAAGACTTGTAAGACTGTTTGACACCTTATTTAAAAAAATCATACCTAATTTTTTAATTATGAAAACAAAAATAAAAAATATTAAAAATAAGCAATTATAGAAAATTTAAAACACTTTTTTAACTAGACATTCAGTATAACAAATTTTTTTAAAACTATCAGCGGCCACTCCCATTTTTCTTTCGCATCCACACACAGAAAAAAAAAATTGTTCGGTGAACACATTTCTCCGAGTTCAAATTCACTGCACAGTGGAACTCGCCTTTGCTAAGTCGTACAACCCATGTGGGAAAGTGCGTTCTCGAACTCAGATTCCAAGCGGGTTGATTTCCCTTCCACCAACTCACTAAAATAGGTTATACGACTCGCTTTAAAGTGTGTCGAAAAACACACTAACATGAGTAGAAAAACTCTTCTCTCGAGTTCAATATCTCATTTTATTTTGGGTTATAAAGCCCACGACAAACGATTCTTTTAAGTAAATGAATTAACGCTATAGTACTCGAAATGTTGCTTATACTGTTACGGAACTGTTGTATATATATATATATATATATATATATATATATATATATATATATATATATATATAACAGTTCCGTAACTGACTGACATACAACACACAGACCAAACCGCTGGACCTAAAGGGCTGAAATTTTGCATAGCGATTCTTCTTATAATGTAGAGGTGCACTAAGAAATATTTTTGAAAAATTCTTCTTAGAATTTTAAAAATTAAATTTTTAAGCTGTTTTAGTAACTTCTTTTAAGTTTACATTTAAAATGATAATCTGAGGGTTATAAAATTTATATCACGAGAAAGATCATAAAAATTCCTTTAAAATGAAATATTTTTCGAATCTTTACCTTCATTTTCTGATTTTTGGGGAATTTTTAAAGATTAATTTTTAGAATTTAATTTATTAAATGCTGATCACGTGATTTCTTTTTCTGGTACTTTAAAGGAATTTATCGTCACGTGCATAACAAAGTAATAGACAAAAAAAAATTTTTTTTTTCTTGCTAATGCGGCAGACGATTGGACATTATCCAAAAAAATATTAAAATGCAGTAAAAGATATGTTCTTCGAACTGTACTATATTAACTGTACTATATTCTTTAGTATGTCCTATTAGATTTAATTTGAATATTTTCTTCTACATTCTTTTGTCTATAAAAATATCCCACTCTATTTTTTTTTAATATATAATTTTTTTTATATCAATTGTATACATTGATCGTCGTATTTATTATATATATATATATATATATATATATATATATATATATATATATATATATATATATATATATATACAGATGGAGTACAAAATAATACGAACACCTGTGAAAAAGTATGACGAATTTCACACCTGCAGTACAGCCGCGCCACCTGCAACAGAAGTCTGCCACCTAGTGAGCGTGAAGAGGAAGGTATCAGTCTCTCAACAGCAGTCACCTACGTTGCATGCTTCTATCGAATTGTCTGTGATCAGTTGAAATGTCAGACCTGTCAGAGTTCCAAAGAGGAATGATAGTTGGAGCGCGTTTAAGTGGAGCATCGGTTACGGAAACAGCAAACCTTTTGGGGTTTGCAAGGAGTACGGTATCAGCCGTTATGACAGCGTACACGAAAGAGGGTAAGACGACGTCTTCAAAGCAAAGCTTGCTTGACTTCAAAGTACAAGCTTGCTGATAGGGATAGACGGGTCTTTTAGCGCATAGTAGCCCGAAATCACAAGCAATCATTATCCGAGATAACATCCGAAATGAACAGTCATCTCCAGGACCCCGTTTCAACAAAAACTGTCAAAAGGGAACTTCATGCTGCGAACATTTATGGCAGAGTGGCAATTCGTAAACCCTTGGTGACAGCAATTAATGCTTTCAAGCTACGCCAATGGTGCAGATATCACAAAGGCTGGTCCCAACAGCAGTGGCAACAGGTAATATGTTGAGATGAATTGTCATTCACCCTATTTCAGACGACCGGACGCGTTTATGTCTGGAGAACGCCCAAAGAAGCGTTTCATCCTGAATGCCTCTTGCCGACTGTGAAGCATGGGGGTGGCTCCAGTATGGTATGGGGTGCGATATCTTGGCGCGGTATTGGGCCACTTGTTATTCTGCATGGGAGGATCAAATCCAATCACTATCTAAGCGTTCTAGGGGATCATGTCCATCCTTTTGTACAGACTGTATTCCCTGGAGAGCGACCGCTTTTTCAAGACGACAACGCCCCTATCCACACTGCTAGGTGTGTTCAAGAATGGTTCGAAGAGCATGACGATGCAGTTGAACATCTCGCCTGGCCCCCTCAGTCTCCGGACTTGAATATTATTGAACATTTATGGCAATATTTGGAGTCCAAACTTCGTTCCCGATTTCCACCTCCATTCGGACTTTCGGAATTAGAGACCGCTCTGCAGGAGGAATGGCTTAATATTCCTTTAAACATTGTCCATGACCTTTATGCATCTATCCCACGTCGCATTAAATCTGTACTTCAGTCAAAGGGTGGTCCAACCCCCTATTAATAAAGATTTTCCATTATTTCACAGGTGTTCGTATTATTTTGTCCACCATCTGTATATATATATATATATATATACACTCATGTATAAAAAAAATTAGCGCACCAAGAAGGAGTCGTCAAAATGAAACGAAATTTTACATACGTAATGACTACTTTGATATAAGTTAATGATAAGAAAATCAAAGAAAAAGGCAAAAGAGCGGAGGAGTTAATACTCCGTTGGACCCCCTCTAGCGCGAATGCACGATGCGATACGATCGGGCATTGAGTCATACAAGTTCTGTATGATGTCTTGAGACATTTCGTTCCATATTTGCTGTAACCTTGCCTCTAGTTCGTTCAAACTCGTGGGATGCCCAACTCGTCGTCCCAAATGATCCCAGATATGCTCGATTGGAGACAAATCTGGGGATCGGGCAGGCCAAGGAAGGGTAGTAACAGTGCGGAGACAGTCTTGTAACACCCTTGCCGTATGAAGCCGAGCATTGTCTTGTTGAAAAATGGCTCCTGGGAGCCGTTGCATGAGTGGCAACACATGTGGTTGCAGGATTTCATGAACATACCGCTGGGCTGTCATGGTGCCACGGAACAATACTAGGGTGACCGTGTATTGTAGCCAATGGCACCCCATACCATCACACCAGCTGTGGGAGCGATGTGTCGCTGTACAGCAAAGGCAGGATTGAAGCGTTCACCACGGGCTCTCCACACACGAACACGATTGTCATCACTGCCGAGATTGAATCTGGATTCGTCGCTAAAGACGACCTGGTTCCATTCCGCTGCAGTCCAGTTTCCTCGTCCGCAGCAAAACTCCAAACGGAGGCGTCGATGAGTGGGCGTCAAGGGCAACACACGTAATGGGCGGCGCGATACCAACTGTCCTTCAGCCTGGCGCCTTCGTATGGTTCGAGGAGACACAGAGGTCCCTAGTGAAGGTGCTACCTGTGCCTGGATGGCGGCCGATGAAGCAGTTGGCTGTACGCGTGCATTTCTTACGATGTGGCGGTCTTCTCGACGACTGGTCTGTCGAGCGCGTCCTGAGCCTGGTCTTCGTGTACATGGCATCTCTCGGGTCCACTGATCCCAACACCTCCTCACAACAGCTTGGTCCAGAGCGGCCTCCAGAGCGGCCTAATTGACGAGCTACTCGCCTAGCTGACCACCCAGCTTCCATCATCCCGCTTCCACCAGATTCTCCCCCTCTCAAACTGCGACAACTGCTTATATTGTCTTTGAACACGGCGTAATGGCATGTCTATCTCAGCTCTTCCTTTGTAAATGATTCAGCACACTCAAACAAGCTTTCGTTAGTTTTATACTCCACAAAGTACGATGTTCAACGCCCTCTACCGGCTATACGTACTGCGCAATCACGCTGCATTTCTAATCATTTGCATATCTCCCCGACATGTACCTTCATTGCAAGTTTCGTTACGATCCCGCAATTATTTCTTGGTGCGCTAATTTTTTTGTCCATGAGTGTGTATATATATATATACATATATATATATATATATATATATATTATATATATTTTTATTTATTTATTTTGGCATTAATTGCATATATTGACAGTTGTATTTAATTTGAATGTACTCAGTAGCAAAGTGCGGGTTTTCAGCTAGTCGATATATAAAACAGTTCCGTAACTGACTGACTGACTGACAGATAATGCACAGACCAAACCGCTGGACCTAAAGGGCTGAAATTTTGCATAGCGATTCTTCTTATAGTGTAGGAGTGCACTAAGAAAGATTTTTGAAAAATTTTTCTTAGATTTTTTAAAATTAAATTTTTCAGCTGTTTTTGTAACATTCTTTAAATTTTGCATTTAAAATAATAATCCGAGGGTTATAAAATATATATGACGAGAAAGATCATAAAAATTCCTTTAAAATAAAACCTTTTTTGGATTTTCACCTTCATTTTCTGAATTTTGGTCAATTTTTAAAGATTAAATTTTAGAATTTAATTTATTAAATGCTGATCACGTGGTTTCTTTTATTTTTGGAATACTTTAAATTAATTTTGCGTCACGTGCATAACAACGAAATAAATTGACAAAATAATATTAAAATACGGTAAAAGTTTAAATTTAACCACTAGACTTATTGAGATGGAAGTTTTTAAAGAATTTAATTCAAATTAGTATGTTTTATGTTATATGTATGTTTTGGTTATTAAACATACATATTCATTGCATACATTGACCTTTGTATTCAATTTGAATATACTCCGTAACGATGTACTGGTATTCAGCTAGTATATATATATATATATATATATATATATATATATATATATACTTTTGCAGAGGATTACGAGACATGACCTGCTATAGAAAGCTTATCTGTAAAATAGAAACCTGGCTGGAGTATTTGACTCTTCACATAACGATCTCATTTGCATGTGGTGTGCAGGGAATGGAACTTTTATGTCTGCGATATGACAGTTTCTCCCGAATAGCTTAATCAAGTACTTTGACCACTCTTTTATGATGGAAGGACAAGTGGTAAGTAAATTTGGCAGCTTCAAACATGATCTGATGATCTGAATATTTTTTAAACGTAAAACGAGAGCTGCACGATGCTTTTCTTTTTAAATTCGAATATGAATATATATATAAATATAAACGGTAGGTAACTGAGACCAGTATTATTTTTTGTGAAAGTATGATGCTTCATACAGTACTGATTATTGCATATTTAAATGTTTAGAGCAAGGATTACGAATGAACTTAGAGGATTCATATTTTTTTCTCTTGTAGTGTGTTTCCGAGGAAATAGAACAATAAAGGTCTGAATAAATTATTTTACAGGTAGACCACACTGAGTATTTTGCTCCCATAGGACATCTAATCGATAATCTATTTTTCTTTTTATCCATTTATAAAAATCCCCCGTCTTAGTGAAGGGAAACCTCCAATTTTAACCCTCTAAGTATTTGACACGGATTTTTCTGTTACTTACTCTCTACTTGTAAACCATTTGCACTTTTATATGAATAAGATATATATCTATATCTATCTATCTATCTATATATATATATATATATATATATATATATATATATATATATATATATATATATATATATATATTTATATTTATATATTGCTCCGTTCTATAATTTTGCGTTTCTAAGCATCAGAGACATCGAGAGACGGCTCTGAATATCAAATTAGGGGATGAAATAATTAGTCCAAAAAAGCTTTTAAAGTCGGTTGAAGATAATTGAATAATCAGTATTATACGCTCAGAGGGCTTATAAAAATTAAAAATTCGTAATGGTCCCCAGAGGGAGTGCTAATTTTAGAATACGTGTCGAATTTCGTGAATGTTGAATTCGTGGCATCCATCCATATGGTTTACTATCTATTTAAAATTTTATATTTATATATAATCCTCTTTTTATATTTAACTTTATTTCATATAAAGACTACATTGCCATTAAGCCAACACGAAAAATAAATTATTTTCAGAAAGCGCCATTTTTCTTGTTTTCCCTTGCAATATGTTTTCTCTTGCAACACTTAACTGAAACCATTTTATGTTGAAACAAAATATGCGTTACATATTTCAACTTCTGCAGATTCTGGCGTTTGTTGCAAATACTAACTGTTGCATGCAACATTTCAACTCATGAATTTAACAGATATTAGTTACTTTTTAATCATAAAAGGAAAACATCAGTAACGAAAACAAAAAAATATACTCTTACCTCCAGTTTTGCCATTTTAACTGTTAACGAGAAAATCACTCATACAGTGCTCCGCCTCAAACATGCCACTATCTTTTTTCAAAAGTAAAACCCGATAAGATTTATAAGTAAACAGACTTCCTTATCAACTAAATTGAAAGCGGAAGGATTAGTTTTTTTATCTATGCGTCAGTCATCGTGACAAAGAAAATCACATGGAAGTTAGTAATTCCCTCTAAATTTGAATACAGAAATATTGTTTGCAGCACGGAAAAGAGCAGGATTTCAAAATTGTAAACTTCATATTAAAGCATAGAAAATTATAAACTTCAATTATTTTTATAAAACTAAAATAAAAAATAATTACAAGATTAAAAAGAACTTTTTATATACCATGTTTTTAAATTTTCTGTTGAATGATATAAACTTGATAATTCTACGTATTAATAAATACTTTTTAAATTTTTTTTGATGAATTATCCCATCAACATGAAAGAAAATGAAGTTAATTGGAAGTTAACTTGCGTTTAACTTTTCGTTCCCGTCCCGGCCGATAGATGGCTACAACAGTCTACAAGACAAAATTAACTGAAAATGATTCAATTCTGCTTAAAGATGGCTAAAAGTGTTAAAATAATGCATTGTCATCGTGTTCTGAGCTATTCTAAAAGCTTCAAGTGTCTAGCTAGTCGGAAAGTTAGTTAAAAATCGATTGCAATATTTGTACTGGACAAACACACTCAAACAAGTAATATAAAAACAAATTTTAAAGTCAGTTCCTACTTAGGTCAACAAAGAAAAATTTGAGTGTGAACTAATAGTAGGAATTGAATATAGGGAGAGTGTGAACTAATAGTAGGAATTGAAAAAAAGGATTGCCTACTGTGCGAGATTAGGAGGGAGGAGGAGAGAGAAAAAGTATGTCAGGTTGGGGATTCGATACCGCAACTTACAGGACAGGAGGAGCGCGCGCTACCACAGTGCTACCGTTTACACAGTAAGAAAAGGGAAATTACCATTCAAGAGCAAGAGGCGTCTTCATTCAAGGGCAAGAGGTCTCTTCGTATTGAAAGGGATCCCATATAAAACTAAAATTAATTAATTAAATTTAATTAATGAATTAATATTAAAAAAACTGTATTAACATCAAGTGTCATCAACTACAAGTTTAAAAAAATGTATTTGAACTTGAGTGGATGAATAAAAAGTATTTTATTAACAATTGAAAATTTGAACAAGATATATAAATATATATAGGGAGAGTGTGAACTAATAGTAGGAATTGAACAAGAAAGCGAGTTAATAAAAACATGGTAATATTTAATGAGAAGGGTGAACTGGGAAATCAATCAATATATGCTCAATATTTGGGAGTGCTGCTCTCGTATGAACTTTCCCGGTTCAGTCTGTTGTTGTTGCCTATTCCTCCCGATCGACAGCAACATCAGATCCGGTCCATGAACTCGTGAGTTTTCAAAAGATGAATAACTGCTCCAGGATTGGAGTACTGCTGGCTCCTCTGGCAGCCAATACATGTCAAGATATGGATAGGAGTGGCCTGAGCCAAACTGCACCTCGGGACGAGTCATGAAGAAGGGGAGAAAATGCAGCTTCAGAAGGTCCAAGGACCATGACGCACCAAAGGATGAAGTCTGACTTTGCTTCTGCCTGCAGAACTTTAGCTGAGCAAAGTGGAATGGCCTTCACGCCTTGGGTGACCCTACCAGGAGTATAAGCTCCTGGAAGGGTCATCCAAGGCGTGACCTGGGGGGGACCCAACCTGGGGGGTTAAGTCTTGATCATTGTTTGGTTTCAAAAGCTACTTCTTTTGAAAATCTAGTGTCTCACAGACAAGTAGAAGGAAATGGAAGCGACGTTATAGCCTTTTGCAGATAGTAAGACTCTGTGACACCTTATTTATCAATATCATATCACATATTTATATACTATATAAATATATAAATAAAAATTTTTAAAAAACGCAACAGTAAAAAATGTAGTGAGTATTTTTAATTTACCTTTAGCTTACGGGGCGCATTTTTCCGATTCCCTCTTTAGAACAAGAAATTTCATACCCCCTTTGTAAGAACGGCCACTAAGAGGGATATATATATATATATATATATATATATATATATATATATATATATATATATACTGGTCGTTATCAAAATAATGCAAACACTAAGAAACATCATGAAAACCTTTATTAATACGGCGCAGGATCACCTTTGTAATGTAATACCACCTGATTAAACTTGGAAATGAATTATACAAGTCATGAATAGTGGTTAAGAATATATTATAGCATTTTTCAGGGAAAAAGCATGAATGTTCCTGAGGAGATGCTGTGGTGGATATGGATACCTAACTCTATCCTCTTATACAGATCACAGTGGTTGGATGATGTAGTGTAATGTTTGACTAGCAGCACTAGATAAAGTGAAAATGTTGTGCCCCGTGATTCCCTCCCCTCTACCAATCAGAGGAGTGGCTGCGGGGGCGTTGAACCCAAGAGGGTTCTTGGGATTGCGGGGAGTCAGTCAGTAAGAAAGTAACAGAAGGAACTCTGGCGAGATGTAAGCAGTCTCGTCTCACCTCTGGTGTGTTAATTATTCGTTAATTAGAATTGAGTTAGAGACAGAGAATCTCTGAGAGAAATCTCAGAAGGCCTGGCTAGATAAAGCAGGCTCGTCTCGCCTCCAGTGAAATAATTAGTTTTGTAAGCAGAACAGAGTTAATCTGTAACTGGATTAGAGTGTAGTAGTAGGAGTCGGGGTCTGGCAAGGTGCTGTAGGCTTGCCCACCTTGTGCTCAGAGTTTTCATTAATTGTCATTTTAATGTTTCAACTATAAATAAATTTATGTTCGTCTTGTACAGTGACGGCTCGTTATTGCACTACCTCATTTGTCCCTATGCCATAGAAAAGAACCTAAGTGAACCTCGGTGAAAGAGGTCAGGGTTCACGACAGATGATATATAGTAGGGGGGATTGTACAAGGCAAGATAAGATATTTGACTTTTTTTTCATTTTCTTCAAACCAATACGTGATAGATTTAGCTGTATATATAGGGGAATTGTCATCCTGGAGAACGCCATCCCCTGCAAGAAACAATGTTTGCACCAAAGATTGGACTAGTGAGCTAAATTTTCGACATAGTCCTTCTTATTCAATCTCCCTTTTAGGGTTACAATAGGGCCTGAAGAAAACCATGAGATGCCATCCCAAACCCTGATAGATCTACCTCCAAGATTGACAGTTGAGATGAGACAGCCAGAAACTTACGCTTGTGTATGTGTTCTCCAGACATACGCACGTCCTATTGCGAGGAACAATGTGAACAATGATTCGTCGGACCAAATGCTGTTTTCGACATATTACTCGACCAGGATATGCGCTCGTGGCACCATTGTGGGCGATATTTTGTATTGGCATCTAATACAAGTGGTTTGGCATTAGCTACTCTTCCGTAAATGCTTTGTTTGTGAAGTTCTCTTCTACCTCTAATGGTTGATACCGGAACATGCAAATGCAGATTGAGGTCTTCGGTCATTTTGGTTGCAGTTGTTTTCTAAAAATAAAATAGAACATTTATAAATAAAAACAAAACAATAACTTTAAATTCATAATAATAATAGCTAATAATAATAATTATATAATTTGAAAAATCGAAATAAAGTTTCCCCAGTCACGGGCCTCTCAGTCTCCTATTTTTTTGAACTCATAACTTCTGATGGCAAATTGTTATCACCTTTTATTTCATTATAAAATTCCTTACGTGTTATATTTTTATATGTTTCTGATAATATTGATTTGCATCGAAAATAATCTTTCGACATTTCCATTATGTCCTTGTATATAAAAATAATACTGACAAATTTTACTGTGTGAATAAGAGATTGGACTAAAAATAGATTGGGGGAAAAGAGGTCAAAAGAGATCAGAATACAAAAAAGACGAGTAAACAAAGAGATCGGAACAAGAAAATTAGGGCATGTTCTCTTTAGAAGAGGTATTCTGAAATCCTTACGGCTGGCGGTTCGGTAGTAACGAAAACAAGGCTGGACGTTCTGGAGATGACTGTCTGAAGGTTATGTTGGGAATATATATGTTTTCACCGCCAGATAGCGCTGTACGGGTCAATGCCCTGGGGGTGTCTGTCGCGGTTTGTCACTTCTTCTTGTTGTTTTGGCCGAGCATGATGACTCGGAAGATTTTTACTCTTGAATCTTGAACGTAAACCCTGGCCCAACTTTGTTGGGAAATAAAATGTTGTTATTGTTACTAATTCTTTGTTTAGTTAACTTTAACCTATTTACATTTTACTTAATTAATTATTTATTTTCATGGCGCCCAACGTGGGGCACGATCTTAGTATTAAAATTGTGCCAATTGAAAATGGATTATTGAAAACCATACATGGATCTTGAAGACGTCTGAATAAGGTAGGACATTATATTTTTTAAATATGGAAGAAGATATGTCAAAACTAAAATCAAAAAGAAAAATAATAAGGACCGCTGTGTCCAAAATTTTAAATAAACTACAATCAGAAATCGAAAGTGAGGACTGTGATTGTGAAGTTTTAGAAGAAAATTTAAATTTGTTATCAACAAAATCAGAAAATTTAAAAGAATTAGATAAAGCAATAGAGTTGAATTTAAATGTTACTGAAAAGGAATTTGAAGAAGAACTAATTTGTGTACAAGAGTACGAAGAGAAAATTACGATCTGGTCATTTAGAGCAAAAAAGAAGCTCAATAATGAAAACAAAAGTAAAATCGTTGAGAACTCTCAGACCTCGGTTGCTTCAACTTCCGGAAATACATTTAAACAAAGCATCCAACTTCCTAAATTAACTATAGGAAAATTCTTTGGGGATCCTAGCAATTGGTTAGATTTTTGGAACCAGTACTTAATAACTATACATAATAATGATGACATAACTAAAATTGAAAAATTTAGTTATTTAAAAATGTATTTGGGAGGTCCGGCTTTGGCGGCTGTTTCTGGGTTCTCCTTGTCAAATGAAAATTATGATTCATCTATTGAATTGCTAAAGCAGAGGTTTGGAAGGAATGACATGGTAATCAGCTCACATATAAAACACTTATTATCGGTAGATCCTGTAAAAAATGTTCGTAATGTAAAAGCCCTCAGAACGTTTTATGATAATTGCGAAATTCAGATTAGGAGTCTACAGTCTTTAAATGTGACGTCGGGCTCTTACGGTAACTTGTTATGCCCAATAATACTGCAAAAATTACCAGAGGAGTTAAGTTTAGAGTATAACAGAAAACGAAAGTCTAATTCAGATTTTGATATTTCAGAGTTAATAGATTTCGTACGAAAAGAAGTTGAATGCAGGGAAGCGTCGTATCTATTTAGTAAAGACTGTAATACGAAAGATAATTTCGATTTCCATCAGAAAAACAAAACGGGATTCTTAAACAAAAATAGTTATTTGAAGGGTAAAAATATCCCAACTGCGTCTGCCTTTACTACAGTAATTAAACCATACTGTTTTTTCTGTAAAGTAAATTCCCATAGTGTTGTAGATTGCGAAAAATCCGACGAGGATAAAAGAACACTTTTGAAAATTCAGGGTAGGTGTTATAAATGTTTTGGAAAAACACACATGTCTCCAAATTGTAGAAGCAAAATTTCTCCCTGCCAAAATTGTAATAGTTCAAGTCATAACAAATTATTCTGTAGGAAAGTTAATATTGATATACCAACGGAGGACAAAGAGTCTGTTATTGCATCTTTGTCTTTAAATTCCGAAAATACTTGTAAGGGGGTATATTTACAGACTTGTTCAGTTTTAGCAGAAAATGTTGACACGAACAAAAATAGTACCGTTAGGATTTTAATGGATGGAGGATCCCAGAAATCATTTATTAGAGCCGATCTAGCTAAACAATTAAATTTAAGATGTTTGAGAAAAGAAAAACTGTATGTTTATTCATTTGGGTTTAGTGAAGGTCGTGAACGGGATTTTGAAGTCGTTCAAATAAATCTTAAAAATGTTAAGTTCCCCCAAAAATCCATAATAATTGAAGCGCTTGTAACAGATACTATAACACAGTGGTCGGCAAACCGTGGCTCGCGAACCACATGTGGCTCTTTGGCCCCTTCAGTGTGGCTCTTCCACAAAATACCACGTGTGATTGAAACTTCGTGATGACTGGTTTTCTTATTTCTGTTTTTACATACTTAGTTGGTGTTTATGGACCTTTAACTTTAGGCAAGTGCTCTGAGTAAAGACTAGAATTGTAGTTAAAATCCGCACCCCTGCGGATTTTCCATTTATAATTCCACCTGCGTCTGTCCGAAGCACTTTGCCTTCCCTCCAAGGTACGCCCACCAGCGACACTTTCCCCTCCACTCGTTGTCGTTAGGTTGGGTCGGTGGATACGCAGCGCGGGGGAGGCCGTCACCTTCGAAAACCGAAAATCTTCAATACCAAAGGTCACGGAGAGACGATCGTTATTCATGCACAAGTTGAGCGAGTCAGCAGTCAGCAGTCTCATTGTGCACAGGCCCCAACGGACTCACCAACGTGGGACAGTATCTCCCCTCCCCGTTTCTTTTTATGGTACATCCACATTCATGGAGACAAGTACCCTCCCGACCCCCGCTTGACTCCGTTTGACCCGCGTGACCCACCGCCCCGCCTTTGATGGTCTATCTAGGACCGCTCGATCGGAGGATCGGTGCAGAAAGCAGTGCCCATAAATCACTGGCTTCCCCCGCAGAATTCTGTGCAGATCACATGAATGTGAACTCCTTATTAGATGTGTGGGAAGAAATAACCACCCACTCTTCTCACTCCGCATTTACACAGTCGTGAACGAGGAGGATCGAATAGCGGGGAAGAGTGAAAAATGGGTGTGTAAACGGAACCCTTGCAGATAACTCCGCTATTCTCCTCCCCAATCGTGGCGCACGCTTCGGGAGCGGTTTTTCAAGCCCGAGTCAAAAGGACGAGTTACACGTCTCCCCCACGTTGGGAGGAAACTACGTTGGGGAGCCGTTTATCTGGCCCGACTCTATGGCGACGGGGAGGGTGTCAAAGGACAAAGGTGTGAATGGCGTCTGGAAGTTGCGAGAGGCGGAAATGTGAGAACGGTCATTCGGGTCCATTAGTCACGCTCCTCGAGCGTGACTGATGTCTCGTTAATGGACGAGGGGTGGCTGATTCGAGGGCTGTGTAAATGCGGGGTAAGATAAGGGGCTTTCTTTCGATCTCTTTTACTTGGCCACCTGCACCACAGAGTGTCCAAGCATGGGGAACGAGAGAGAAAACGAAAGGGGGTGGGCTTGCGACAATTTGAGCCCCCCAGAATCAGTGTGTGGGAAGTCAAAGGAAGATGACCCTGAGTGGAGAGAGAGTTCATGACGATAGAGAACAGTCTCTCGAGAAAGCAATCTGATCGGTTGATTTTTACTGTTAGATTTTTAGGTTCGATTCCGGTACGGCAAACTGACCAGGTGAAATTCTGAGCGAAAACCGAAGGAGAGTTAGATCTCTCAGTGAAAGACCGTGATTGGTCTTAGTTAAGCAATTATCTCAATAAATTATTACTATTATTAACTGATTTCGCTTAAATAGCCGTTTATTAGCGAGTTTTCGCCGAAAAGTAGTAAAAAAATTATTTTTGCATTTATTCGCTCATATCCGCAAATTTCGCATTTATTCGCGTCTGTTTCGTAAATACGAAAATTACGTATCCCTAGTTAACAGTTGCAATACAAATCTGTATTTGCATAAAAAAAAACTATGAAAAGGACTTATAAAAGTGGCTCCGCAAAAAAGGCAGGAAAAAAGGAGGAAAGATGCAAAAGAGGGTTCTTTTTGTCTGTCTTCCTGGCTAACCCAGCAACCCACCGAAGATACAGAATGCATTACAGAAGAAACAAGAGGTGAGAAGGAATTTTTATTTAAATGTAAGGCTACAGGTACCTCAGTTTAGATAGTAATTTAAAGTAACGGGTGTTAGATTTATATTCATAATGTAATACTTATGGTGCAAAAATAAATAAATAAATAAACCTAATTCAGTGAAGTCTCCTATAGCGCGATATTTTTATAACGTAATTTCCATAAAATGCGGAGCGGAAATTGTGACAGCTGTCCTATAACGCGGTCTCCTTATAACACGTTTTTCATACAAGAACATTCCAACAACTCAAATGGCTTGAAAAATTTATCTATGGCAGCACTTATTTGATGAGTTAAATGACATTTATGGTGTATTCCCCTGTTTATCAATTCCAGTTATCAGGGAATTTCCCTCAAAATGAGCAAACAATAAAGCATTACTCCCTTTTAATTTATTCTAAGATTCTCTTTAAATGCGTCCAGACGTATGTGCAATAAAGTTCTTTTGACTTGTTTAATTTACGTTATAGCAATCGTATAATATTAGAGAACATCTACGTAAAATTTTTTATTTGCCGTATTACACAAGTTCTAACTTTTTCAAACTTGTTTTAACTTGATCTTACTTGTTCTAACACGCATCGTCATGATCGGTCATGCTTGAACACGTTCAAAGTAGCGTCAATCTCGTTCATTAATTATAATTACAATTTATTTCTGAGATTCTATATAACGTGGTACGAATTTATATAATTTGTATCAATTCTGAGTTTCTTATAACGCGGTTTCCATATAACGCAGCAGTAGTTTCCTTATAACGCGGTATAAATTTATCGGATTTATCTTATTTCTATATTTCTGATAACGCGGTTTCCATAGAATGCATTTTCTGATTTGAATTAATTCTGAGTTTCTTATAATACGGTTTCCATATAACGCAGTACGAATTAATCGCGATATAGGAGACTTAAGTGTAGACTAGTGGTAGTCAATTTGGTCCCTACAACCCACTAGTGGGCCATAAAGTTACCTTTATTTTTCCAACCAGCTGTAAATCCTACAGGTATTTTAGCCATCACTTTGAGAATTGTAATTATTTTGCGTTGGTAGCTTTATTATTATTGCCGTTTTGGAAGTAAGAAAATATGTCGTAATTATTCATTGGGGTTAAAAATATATAAAATAATATAAATTTGTAAATAGAATAAGTAATGCTATTCTATCTACGGCAGTTATAAAATGAAACATTTTTCTAGGTGCCCTGTTTGACATGGCTACAAAGAAGAAACATAGAAAAACGGAAGACGGAAACCGTGAATTTAGAGTTGAATGGACCGAGACTTTCGCGTTTATTCAAAACTTAAATGGCCTTCTGACCTGTATTTTTTGTAAGGAAAAATTGACTCATAACGAAAAATAAAATTTAGAGAGAAACTTTATGACTAAACACGTGTCATTCAATAATAAATATTCTGTTGGTGATGCAAGGAAGAAAGCAGTTGATAAACTTCAGAAGAGTCAAGAAAAATCAAATTCTGTATTTAATTACTGGATGCAATCTTTCAACAATGTTAATATTGCAAGTTTTTGTGGTTAGTCAAGAGATTGCTAAGAGAGAAAAACCATACACAGACGGCGAATACATAAAAAGTTGTTTTATAAATGCATCCGAAGAGCTATTTCAGGATTTTAAGAACAAAGGAGATATTCTAAAAAATTAAAGAGTTTCCATTGTCTGCTAAAACAGTGAAAGATAGAAGATCCAAAATGCCTTTGAATATAACCAACCAGCAAGTCGAAGATCTTAAATTAGTTTCAGCTTTATCAATAGCAGTTGACGAGTCTTGTGACATAAATGATATAGCGCAAGTTTCACGTTTTGTACTATTCATTTCATCTACAGGCCCTAAAGAGAAACTTTTAGGATTATTGCCACTCAAAGGTCAAACACGTGGAGAAGATTTAGCAAATGCTGTAATTCAGTGCATTGAAAAACATCATATTCCACTAGATAAAATTGTCTCAATTGCAACAGATGGGGCGAAGTATGACAGGCGTAAGAAACGGGTTTGTTGCTATTTTGAAAGAAAAAATTAATCACGAGATACTTACATATCATTGCATCATTCATCAAGAAGCGCTTTGTGCGCAGACATTTCCAGAATAAATTTGCAAAGTTATGGAATTGAAGATTAAGATTATCAACTCCGTTATAGCTAAAGCTCTTGATCATCGCCAATTTAAACAATTTTTAGTTGAAATGGAGAGTGAGTACGCAGATCTTCTGCTGCATAACAAGGTACGTTGGTTATCAAGAGGACACGTTTTGAAACGTTTCGCTTCTTTAAAAACAGAAATTCAAGCATTTCTCCTTCAGGAAGGTGTTCACTATCCAGAACTAACGGACGATCAGTGGATTCAAAAATTTTATTTTATGGTAGGCGTTACGTCTCATCAGCTAAATCGTAAACTACAGGGGAAAGGAAACACAATTTTTTCGATATTAGAAGTTATTTCATTCAAAAACAAATTATCTGTTTTGCTCAAGATTTTGAAAGGCAAACTTTGATTCGCTTTCCGAGCCTGTTGAAACATCGCCAAGAAAATAATTCTGATATTGACATTTGCTATTTCAAAACAACACTTTTAAATATGAGGGAAGCTTTTCTCAACAGGTTTCAGGAAGTCAGAAACAGCAAAGCGACGTTAGCCTTTGTTAATAAACCTCTTAATGCTACTGTAACATAGTTAATTTTTTCTCCCTTTAATATTAACACTGGAAACTTTGAAATGCAGCTGCTGGATTTAAAAAACAAAGAATTGTGGAGCTCGAAATTTAAACATCTTTGTGCTGATCTCGAAATATTGAAGAAAAACAAATGTGAACTTAGTTCACAGCACAAGTGGTCTGCTTTGTAAGACCTGGAGAATGAAGATATGTTGATTTTTAACACTTGGAAAAGTATTCCTGACTCATATAATCAGCTGAAAAAACTAGCGTTTGCTGTTCTTTCCTTATTCGGGTCTACATATTCATGCGAACAATCATTTTCAAGCATGAACCTTATCAAGAATAAATTGAGAAGTCGTCTTATTGAGAGAGGTATATTGAGATGGTTTGGACATATAGAGAGGATGAACGAAAGCAGATAGACCAAATAAGTATACAAGACGAGTAAGGATGGGAGAGTTGGAAGGGATCGACCTCAGCGAACGTACCTCAATCAGGTTAAGGACGTTTTTAGCAGAGGTCAGCTTAGGAGTATCCTAATAAACAATGTACCAACCTATATAGTTCAAGTTTCAAAAATTTGGCTCTCAAAGGGAATTTCAATCGTTGTACTGTTGATATTTGGCTCTGTTGACTAATGAGTTTGCCGACCACTGCTATAACAGGAGCCTTTGTAAAAGTACCAACTAAAAGCATTCGTGAAATCTTAGATTCAAAGGGGCTGCAGCTAGCCGATAGCGGAGAAGCATCGGAGATAAGGATTCTGGTGGGGGCGGATTACTACTGGAATGTCCTGGCTGTGGGGAAGGAGAAACTAGGCAATAACTTGTTCGCAACTGACACCTTGTTTGGGTGGACTATTCAGGGTGGAGGCTACGACAAGCTCTTGGAGAACGCAGCTGTGATGAATATCGGTGTACAGTATTTTGCCGACGCGTCGAAGAATGTTGAGATTAATGACATCGTAAAGCGGTTCTGGTCTCTGGACACACTGGGGTTGACAGAAAACAAACAGGAGGTTTCCGATGAATCGGTTATTCAGCAATTTCAGAGGGAATTGCAGTTTGATAATGGGCGATATGTTTCTCGCTTGTTATGGAAACAAAATCATGAAGCCTTAAGTAATAATTTTGAAAACGCGAAAAGTCGTTTAATGTCTTTAGGAAATAAATTAAGGAAAAAATTTTGGCTTCGTAAACATTATAATGAAATAATACGTGATCAGTTAGATAACCAAATTATTGAAGAATGTAGTTTTGAAAGTAGCAGTGACAAAGCTTATTACATGCCACATTCCCCAGTTGTAAGAAAAAATTCTACGACAACTAAAGTAAGAATAGTTTATGATGCCTCTTCAAAACAAAACAATGCCGCATCCCTTAATGATTGTTTAGTTCCTGGGCCGAATTTAAATCCTTCAGTGTTAGATATGATACTGCGTTTCAGACAATTTAAATATGCCTTTTCCGCAGATATTGAGAAAGCATTCCATCAAATTGGAATAGCAGATGTTGACAGAGATGCTTTGAGATTTTTGTATTTTGATAAGGATTTTAATTTGAAACCATATAGGATGACTAGAGTACCATTTGGCGTTTCATGCAGTCCCTTCATTCTGGCTAGTACTATTAAGTATCATATATCTAAGATAGCCCCAGAGAAACCCGATGTTTATGAGATGCTAAATACCTCGGTGTATGTTGATGATCTTTTTTATGGGGGTGATACTCTTGACCAAACCTTCAAGCTTAGTTCTGAAGCATGTAAAGTATTTAGGGATGCAGGGATGAATTTACGGAAATTTAGTTCTAATTCAGAGGCTTTAAAGAGTCGGTGGATAAGTATTGGGATAATAAACGGAGAAGATTCAGAGAATTCATTAAAGGTGCTAGGGCTTCACTGGTGTACTCGTAAAGACCAAATTTTCTTAAACTTTGAAGCTTTGTGTGAAACATTAAATAATTGTGAGAATATTACGAAAAGAAACATATTAAAGGTGACTGCTACAATCTTTGATCCTGTAGGTTTTATTTCGCCTTATGTAATACGTGCAAAATTATTAATTCAAAATCTTTGGCGATTAGGAATAGATTTTGATAATGAAATTCCGAAAGAGTGCAAGCAATGGTGGTCTGAGTGGTATCACGAAATAGAGAATGTGAAGAAACTGAAATTAACACGAGAATATTTTCCTGGTAAACTCAGAAAATTCAATAATTTGGAACTATACATTTTTTGTGACGCTTCAATAAAAGCGTATAAAGCTGTAGGATACTTTAAGTGTCCTAAAGATTTCACCACGACGTTTGTTACATCCATGTTAGAGAGGAAAAAGGAGGTAAAAGACATTACAATTTTGCAAGCTAGTGTCGACGATCACAAAACCCTTTTAGATCTTGAAAATTACAGCAAATTAAGTCGAGCTGTTAGAATTATCGCATGGGCAATGCGATTTATTCATAATGCAAGAAAACATTTACCGAAAAGAAATGGCACCTTGACAGCTGAAGAAATATTCTCTGGAGAAATTCGATTAATTAGAGAAACGCAAGCTGAACATTTTGCAGTGGAAATTCATAATCTAAAATTGGGACAACCAGTTACTAAAAATTCTAACATTTTCGAGCTCAATCCCTTCTTAAATGAAGATAACGTCTTATTAGTGGGAGGCAGACTCCAAAAATCCTCATTGAGCTACTATGAAAAGCACCCGATAATCATGCCTCCTAAAAGCAAATTAGCTGAGCTTATTGTTCTTGATGCACATGAAAAGGTGTATCATTCCGGAGTATCAAGTACTCTCATTTACATTAGACAACGATACTGGATGATAAAAGGTAGACAGTATGTAAAAAACATACTAAAAAAATGTGTTATGTGCAGACGCATGAATGCTCGACCTGTAAATCAAGTTGTGGCTCCACTACCGGCTGCAAGAATCGAACAGTCACAACCGTTTGATGTCGTTGGGTTAGACTTTGCTGGCCCACTTTATGTGAAAAATGAGCATACCAAGTTCTACATTTTGTTGTGCACGTGTGCAGTTACAAGAGCTGTACACTTAGAACTAACAAGAGATTTAACAACTAACTCATTTCTCTTAGCTTTTCGCAGGTTCGTCTCGAGAAGAGGAATCTGTTCAGTTGTGTATTCGGACAACGCTCTTACCTTCAAGGCTGCAGATGCAGAACTTAAAAAGGTGTGGAAGGTAATAAGTCATCCAGACGTTAAAACGTATTGTGCTTCCTCGGGTATCCAGTGGAGATATATTGCCGAGAAAGCGGCTTGGTGGGGCGGTTTCTATGAGCGACTAGTTCGTTCCGTGAAAGTGCCACTACGAAAAACCCTTGGACGAACATCCTTAGGTGTGGACGAACTTCACACCTTGCTAACTGAAATTGAAGCTGTGGTCAATAGAAGACCACTGACTGTTGGACTTTGTCCGAAGGCGTGCAGATTCGTAGATGTAGAATATTAAAGGTTTTCTTACCTTTGGTATGTTGTCAAAAAAGGTTGAGAGATCTCTTGGTGATACTGGATTCACAGGAATGAAAGATAGCTAATCTTGTGGACGTAAGAAAAGAAATCTTTATTAAACAAAAAGTAACATTACTGACTATCTGAGTAAATAATAAAAGAAGAAGCATTCGTTGAATGCATGCGACACGTTAGCCGCGTACAACACACTCGCTAACCGTCTCTCAGGGAAGAGCAGTTTTTTGGTTCATTTATCGTAGTGCAGTAGCGCTACCTGGTGAGTCAAGTTTCAGAGCAAAATCTGATATCCTTGTTCTTTCCCAACATATTTCCCCCTTTTGCGATAGAAACTTGCACCAACTGCATATGATCTCTGCAAATTTGAAACTTTGGTTTCGGAAGTGGTTTCGTTAAAATGTCTGCAGTCATTTTTTCAGTAGGAAGGTAAAACAAATCAATTATGTTTCTTTTGTATAAGTCTCGTATGTGATGATACTTGGTATCGATATGTTTTGTGCGGGAGTGATGTTTCTCAGACTCTATAAGTTTAATCGTCGACTGGTTGTCTTCAAAAACTTTTATGGGTAGTATCTGTGAAATATTTAAATCGTCAGTCAATTTTAATAGCCATGACAGTTCTTGCATTGCCTGTGACAACGCCACATATTGTGCTTCTGCACTTGAGAGTGAAACACAAGTCTGTTTTCTCGATGACCACGCGATGCATGACTTTCCCAAAAAGAAAATATATCCTGATGTTGATTTTCTGTCTTGAGGATCTTGTCCCCAGTCAGCATCCGAGTACACGGAGAGGTTAGGAAAAGATCCTGACGCTATCCGTAAACCAAGATCTTCTGTCGTTTTTAAATATCTAATTATTTTTTTAACTCCGTTCCAGTCCTTTTGTCTAGGATTATTGTTTCGTCTACTCAAGATATGGGTAGCGGCAGCTATGTCTGGACGAGTAACTGAAGAAATATAAAGCAGTGTTCCAACTGCTTGTCTATATTGATCGTTTGAAGTCAGAAGATTTTCTTCCTTCTGTTGGCCATAATAATTAGTCTCCATTGGTATATTAGTAGGTTTTGCATCTTGAAGCTGGAATTCGTTCACAAGTTGATTGATCTTTTTTCTTTGAGATAGTAGAAAGCTTCCGTCGTCTTCTCGAATTATCTCAATTCCTAAGAAATGTTTTGCTTCTCCTAAATCTGTTATCTCGTAGTTTTTTTTTATGTCCTCAATGACTTGACGAATTAAATTTTCTTCTTTAGAACTTATGAGTATGTCGTCGACATACACAATTAAATTTATTCTGTCATTGTTACTTCCTTTAAAGAACAGGCAGGGATCAGCTTCGCTTTGTACAAATTTTAGATTTTTGAGCGTTTTTTCTATTTCTTCATTCCAACATCTCGCTGCTTGTTTGAGTCCATAGATTGACTTTTTTAGTTTGCAAACTCTGTTGTCTTGTTCAAAACCATCCGGTTGCTTCATGAAGATTTCCTCATTCAAATTTCCATTTAGAAACGCTGTTTTTATATCGATTTGATGTACCTTTGCTTTATTATACGCTGCCCATGTAAGAAAACTTCTTATAGTGGTGTGTTTTACCACTGGAGAAAAAGTCTCGTCATAGTCTGTTCCATATTTTTGTGTGAAACCTTTAGCAACAAGTCTAGCTTTGTATTTAATTTTGCCATTATCACCCCTTTTTCTCTTGAATACCCACTTATTTCCAACTACGTGCTTTCCATTAGGTAACTCTGTTAGCTCGTAAGTGTGATTTCTCTTTAGGGAGTCTAATTCATTTTGCATGGCTTTGAACCATGCTTGTTTTTCTTCTTGTGGCAAACATAATACCTCATTATAGGACTGTGGATCTTTGTTTTCAGTTATAAACGCTTGAGATTCATTTTTTATTTTATAGCCATACCTTTCAGGTGGAATTCCTTTGTTTTTTCTTTCGGAGCTTCTTGTTGATTGTGTAGGTATTTCTGAATCTCTATTTTCATCTTCGCTTCCCTCTTCAGGAATATCGTCATTATCATCATGTTGAGGTTGTGGGAGATTAAATTGAACTAAATCGTAGCGTCCATTGGAATTTTCATTGTTCGAATGTGATGGGTTAGAATTTTCTAAGAACTTTACGGTTCTGCTGACGACTATTCTTCGTCCTCCTGTATAGATTCTATACCCAGTACTTCTCAGGTCGTATCCAACGAATACCCCTTCTTCTGCTTTCTCATCCAACTTTCTTCTCTTTTGTTTATGGATATGAAAATATGCTTTGCATCCAAATTTTTTTAAATGGCTTAAATTCGGTCTTCGACCGTTCCACATCTCATAAGGCGTTTTTTCAGTAGACTTCGTTGGTAGTCTGTTTTGTAAATACACCGCAGTTGCTGCTGCTTCTGCCCAAAAAGTTTTCGGCATGTTTGCATCAATCAATAGAGCGCGCGTCATCTCGACTATGGAGCGGTTCTTCCTTTCTGCGACACCGTTTTGTGCCGGAGAATACGGAACTGTGGTTTGTGCAGCAATTCCAAGTTCCTTTAGGTGACGATCAACGGCTTCATTGCAATATTCTTTTCCGTTATCGGATTTAATAGCTTTAATTGTCAATCTAAATTTATTTGTGGTTGACGCAACATACTCTTTGAGTTTGTCAAAAACTTCCTCTTTCGATGACATAAAGTATATTTGAGTGTATCTCGAAAAATCCTCGATGAAAGTTACAAAGTATCTCATTCCCCCTAAACTATCAACCTCCATAGGACCACACACGTCTGTGTGTATTAAATCCAAGACTTGTTCAGATCGATGTGACGGATATTTTGGGTACGGTTTTTCGCTCAGTTTGGCTTTAATGCACGTTGGGCATTCTAAACTGTGAGAGCAATTATTAATGGTTATTCCCCAAACTAAATCTTCCCTTACAATTTTCTTAACAGTTTCCAAATTTCTATGGCCTAATCTTTTGTGCCATTTTAAGATACAGTTATTATTTGTGCATAACACAGGTGTTTCGGAGACAGAAAACAATTTTTCTTCTACGGGTTTTATATTTATTCTATATAAACCTCTACCTAATCTCGCGTCAATTATTATTTCATCACCCTTTCTAACTGTGCACACGTCATCCTCAAAAGTTACTACATATCCTTTATTGACTACTGCCTGCACTGAGAGTAAATTAGAATCCAACTCAGGAACATATAAAACATTTACAAGTTTTATTTTTCTTACAATTCCTTCTAAAGATTCGCACTGAAAAGATATTTCACCGATCCCTTGCGAATTAAGTTTTGTTCCATCTGCAATAGTTACAACTTGTTTGTGTTTTTCATTTAACTGAGAGAAAAAACTCTTGTCATAGAACATATGACTTGTAGCACCACTATCAAAAATTACGGTATATTTGCATTCATTTTTCTCACTTGCTGTTAGCACAAAATGGTCTGCGGAATTTATCCCCTCTTGCTTCAAAACTTTTTCGTCCGATTGATTCTTTATATTTTGTTTCCCACTGACATCCGAAGATAGCTGCAATTCAGCTTGAAATAATTTATGATTATTTTTTTGACGTGCTAGGTGGCGGCGGACGATGATATTCCGAGTCATTTCCTTTTTGAATTTTGTGGTTTTGATGCACTCGATTTCCGGTTTTATTGCGTTTCAGATAAAAGCATTGCTCGCGATCGTGACCTTTCCGGTTGCAAAATGTACAGAATTTTAATTTCGTTTTCTCACTATACCCCTTTAATGCGAGTGAATCGAATTTTTGGTTAGCTTGTCTCATTTCAACGCGTCTGGAATATTCATCTATCAATTTATTTTTCACATATTCTAGCGATAACTCTTGTTCATATTTGCTTTCGATAGCTGTAATTAAGGGGTCATAAGAAATTGGTAGCGAACATAACAGAATCGCGATCAAATTATTTTCTTTTATTTCTTCCCCTATACTGCGTAATTTCTCATGTAAAATCAAAACTTCCTGGATATGTTCTTGCATTTTGGTTGTTTCTTTATATTTAATGGAGTATAATTTTCTCAGAAGAAAAAGTTTATTTGTTAAATTTACTCGTTCGTGTACTCCTTTTAACTTTTGCCATGTTTCTCGAGCAGATTGAGCATGCAATACATGAATTATTTGTGAATCCGAAATATTTAAACATATTAACGCCTTGGCGATTCTGTCATTTTTTAACCATGCAGGAGTTTCGGTTTCCGGTTTCTCTTCAAATACAACGTCGTAGAGACCCTCTTTTATTAGAATCTGTTCTATTTTAAATTTCCACACAGAATAATTATTATCAGTAAGCTTATCAATGAGATGATGGTCTTTTAAGCTCGACATTTTCAAAACAGTTTATAATTAACAGTTCAAAAAGTTGATAAAAAAAAGTTCAAGAATCGAAACTGTATAAAAAAAACATAATGCACTTCAATATACTGTGGAGATTATAAAAGTTCAGTTCATCGATTCTCAGTCTCATAATCAAAATGTTGGACTTAATTATTAATTCAAAATCTTTGGCGATTAGGAATAGATTTTGATAATGAAATTCCGAAAGAGTGCAAGCAATGGTGGTCTGAGTGGTATCACGAAATAGAGAATGTGAAGAAACTGAAATTAACACGAGAATATTTTCCTGGTAAACTCAGAAAATTCAATAATTTGGAACTATACATTTTTTGTGACGCCTCAATAAAAGCGTATAAAGCTGTAGGATACTTTAAGTGTCCTAAAGATTTCACCACGACGTTTGTTACATCCATGTTAGAGAGGAAAAAGGAGGTAAAAGACATTACAATTTTGCAAGCTAGTGTCGACGATCACAAAACCCTTTTAGATCTTGAAAATTACAGCAAATTAAGTCGAGCTGTTAGAATTATCGCATGGGCAATGCGATTTATTCATAATGCAAGAAAACATTTACCGAAAAGAAATGGCACCTTGACAGCTGAAGAAATATTCTCTGGAGAAATTCGATTAATTAGAGAAACGCAAGCTGAACATTTTGCAGTGGAAATTCATAATCTAAAATTGGGACAACCAGTTACTAAAAATTCTAACATTTTCGAGCTCAATCCCTTCTTAAATGAAGATAACGTCTTATTAGTGGGAGGCAGACTCCAAAAATCCTCATTGAGCTACTATGAAAAGCACCCGATAATCATGCCTCCTAAAAGCAAATTAGCTGAGCTTATTGTTCTTGATGCACATGAAAAGGTGTATCATTCCGGAGTATCAAGTACTCTCATTTACATTAGACAACGATACTGGATGATAAAAGGTAGACAGTATGTAAAAAACATACTAAAAAAATGTGTTATGTGCAGACGCATGAATGCTCGACCTGTAAATCAAGTTGTGGCTCCACTACCGGCTGCAAGAATCGAACAGTCACAACCGTTTGATGTCGTTGGGTTAGACTTTGCTGGCCCACTTTATGTGAAAAATGAGCATACCAAGTTCTACATTTTGTTGTGCACGTGTGCAGTTACAAGAGCTGTACACTTAGAACTAACAAGAGATTTAACAACTAACTCATTTCTCTTAGCTTTTCGCAGGTTCGTCTCGAGAAGAGGAATCTGTTCAGTTGTGTATTCGGACAACGCTCTTACCTTCAAGGCTGCAGATGCAGAACTTAAAAAGGTGTGGAAGGTAATAAGTCATCCAGACGTTAAAACGTATTGTGCTTCCTCGGGTATCCAGTGGAGATATATTGCCGAGAAAGCGGCTTGGTGGGGCGGTTTCTATGAGCGACTAGTTCGTTCCGTGAAAGTGCCACTACGAAAAACCCTTGGACGAACATCCTTAGGTGTGGACGAACTTCACACCTTGCTAACTGAAATTGAAGCTGTGGTCAATAGAAGACCACTGACTGTTGGACTTTGTCCGAAGGCGTGCAGATTCGTAGATGTAGAATATTAAAGGTTTTCTTACCTTTGGTATGTTGTCAAAAAAGGTTGAGAGATCTCTTGGTGATACTGGATTCACAGGAATGAAAGATAGCTAATCTTGTGGACGTAAGAAAAGAAATCTTTATTAAACAAAAAGTAACATTACTGACTATCTGAGTAAATAATAAAAGAAGAAGCATTCGTTGAATGCATGCGACACGTTAGCCGCGTACAACACACTCGCTAACCGTCTCTCAGGGAAGAGCAGTTTTTTGGTTCATTTATCGTAGTGCAGTAGCGCTACCTGGTGAGTCAAGTTTCAGAGCAAAATCTGATATCCTTGTTCTTTCCCAACACTGACATATGTCCCTGATGATCTCAATGACCTACAACCACTTTCACCCGCTCATTTCCTAATAGGTAATAAACTGTCCAATTTACCTCCAGTTAAATTCAATAACATTGTGGGTCAAAGCCGTAAAGAAACTTTGCTAAAAGCATATTTGTATCGCGAAAGACTGCTAAATCAGTTTTGACGCAAGTGGACTAAAGACTATTTATTGAACTTGAAATCTGCAAACTGTAATAAAAATCAGCAGTCTAAAGGTGATTTGAAAGAAAATGACATTGTGATCATTCATGATGAACATTTACCACGAAATATGTGGAGATTGGGAAGGATTGTAAAAACCTTTCCAGGTAGAGATGGTCGTATTCGTAGTTGTGAAATTAAAACTGAAAGAGGAACAATTAAACGACCAGTTCAACTACTTGTAAATTTAGAGTGTTAATGTAATCATTTTCCTACAATTGTAGCTCAAATGTCTCATGTATATAAAATGTATATAATATTTATTGTATGTTTATTTGTAGCGAAATTTCAAGAATGATTCCATATGTAAACGTGTAGTTATGTGTAAAATTGTAGTATTTAGGTAAGTGTTTAAGAATCTCCAATGAAGTGAGAATAGTAAGTTCCTTGCTGATTGTAAATTGTTAATTCTTGTATAGGTTGTGTTACATTTGTTAGTCTTTGGGTATTATTAACTTATTAACTTGTTAAAAAATACTTCATTCATAATTGAATTTTAAATTTTTATAATTTTGAATTATAAGGTATACTTGAATTTCTGAATTTAATATGTATATTTTGATTGTATAATTTTGGAATCTTGAACATTAATTGGAAACTTAATTTTCTGAATTTAATATTATATTGAAATGGTGATTTTTTGGAAACATGAACATTAATTGGAAGATTTGAATGTTTTGGTCGCAACTCAAATGTTGAGAAATTGTAATTGAAATGTGAACTCTTGAACCTAAAATTATTTTGAAATGTTGTAATAAGTATTGTCCTGAACATTGCTGTTCAGCCCGGCCCAGTTTGTTGGGAATATATATGTTTTCACCGCCAGATAGCGCTGTACGGGTCAATGCCCTGGGGGTGTCTGTCGCGGTTTGTCACTTCTTCTTGTTGTTTTGGCCGAGCATGATGACTCGGAAGATTTTTACTCTTGAATCTTGAACGTAAACCCTGGCCCAACTTTGTTGGGAAATAAAATGTTGTTATTGTTACTAATTCTTTGTTTAGTTAACTTTAACCTATTTACATTTTACTTAATTAATTATTTTTTCTCAGGTTATGTAAAAATCTCTCATCCGCTGTCTGACCTTCACAACTTAATAATTACGCTTGGCACTATTACTCTCGTTTTCACTATTCGCTGCTTTTTCCCTTCTAACGGGAAAATAGCGTGCAACTTTGTGTTCTGTGAGAACTAACTAATGTGAAATAGGTATGAGGAAAACAAGTATAATGGGTACATGGAAATATTGGTTCGTAAAATCTAACCGATAAGTAAACAAACGTTGGAGAACTGGCTACCACATAAAAGGTACTACAGTAGAAGCTCTTAATCCGGCACGGCCGGGACCTCAGTAGTGCCGGATTATTATCGAACGTCAATAATTTTAATAGGAATACCACAGATAAAGCACTCTAGATAAAAATGCAAATGATTAAAACATGTATTTTAGGGGTCATACGACTGTTAAAAGTCGAAAAAGTATAAAAATTGTGTCACTTTCAACATTCCATATGTTGAAAAGTATACGATTTAAAATCATATTTTTTTGTGTCAATAGAACAATGTTTGATTTATGAATATATACCTGTTTCTTGTTTGATAGTTAATTTGTGGTAGATAGTCATAAATAATAAGCAGTTTGCTTTGGACAAAAGTGATATCAAAGCTAACGCACATAAATACTCCAAAAAAATTGAGTTTAAGACAAAATTTCTGCTTTTAACACATACTGCAGAAACTAAAGTTTAATTTGAACCTAAATTTGTATATACAGTAACCACCGGTTATAGTGATCAGTGGTTATAAGAATCAACCGTTTATACGAATCAATATCGCAAAAACAAAAACAAATATATTACTTCCATGTTAAAATTTTCGCTTTAAAGAATCAATCCACCGGTTTTAAGAATCAGTTTACACTCTTCGCTTTCCTTTCATTTTTCCATAAAAGCCACTTAAACCCTCCAAAGGTACGAAGTTCTTTCTATATTCTTTTTAAAAGAAAGAGTGATAGGATGGGATTGAATTCAGTCGTAAAATGCATCCCTTTCTTTGTTAGACGAAATATAATAGTTTCCCCTTAAACACTTTAGCTAAACACTGTCCTATTAGCTTGACCCAGGAGCATCCTACATGTGCGGATCCGATTTTACTTTTCTCCACTGACAAAGACAGGGACTCTTTTTTCCCACCACCCATATCCTGGTTTCGGCTTCCTCAACCCTGAAACACATAAATCTTCGCGGAAGTGTCCACTATCACTTAGGAAAACGTGACATTATTAGATTCAGCACGTTATCAAACCTTGAAACGTAAGCTAGAAGGTGAATCTTGGTCTGAGACTATCGGTATTGAAAGAGGTATAAACAGCCTCCTGAAAACTTCATTACGTCAAACTACCATAGAAAACTTGCACCCTTCTTGTAGTTGAAATGTTAAACTGTTAAGCAGGTATGTTGTAACAAATATTGGATTTTTTCCTTCTCTTACTATAATCATGTATATCTACTTATGGATCTAGAAATTAAGTTGTATTTTTAAAATTATAAAAATAATTTTAATAAAAGATAATTAACGTAAATTAAAGAGTATTTTATAGTAAATTATCTCATATATGTATATATAGATGTGTGTGTTCCTGTCCAAAAACCTAAATTTCGGCTATAAGAATCAACCGCTTATAAGAATCAAAAGCAGTAATAACAAACGTGATTATTATAAGTGGAAATCACTGTATTTAAGGTATATTTCTATTTTTACTATGAAACTGAAAATATTGCATTTTTTTCTTAATAAATTAAATTTTATCTATCCCTGAAAAATGCATTCTCTAGAGATCTGTAAACAAATTTAGGTTCAATTTCAAGCAAATGATAATATGTACCATTTGTGAAAATTTCATGCAAAAATAGGAACTAGTTCTAGAGATAACAAGTGCGTTATGAGAAAAAAAAACACATTTTGAGATAAACCACTTTGAAGTATTGCCCTTCAATCTGTTTACAGTAAACATCTGACACGTTTTTATTCATAACTTTCGTAATTATGGGATTTTTTTCAAGCGGATTGTCTTAAAATGCTCAGAAGAGGTTAATCTTTCATACATTTTTCCTCGAAAAATCGAATTTTTTTGACGGTGTAACAGTCGCATGACCCCTTTACGTTCATTCTGAACCTGTGAAGACAGTATAAATATCCGTCAAAGTACATACGTACAGTATGTACTTCGTCATTCTAGCAACTGAGGGGTTTAAAAAAAACACAGAGTACAAAAATGCACATGAGCGTTATTGTTTCAAAATGTCTCTGATATCACGTTGCTTCCATAATTCTGATTTCTTCTTCAAAAAGTCGTTACGGATTATAAAAAAAATTATGAGTTCTGCAGAGTTGTAACTTTTGCAGGATTCGGCAAATTTTCTAAATGTATGCAACGCATCATAAGCCTGTTTCCATGAGACTTCATCTGCCATGGCTCAATCTTCTTCCTCCGATTCCACCTCCTGAACCTGAGCTTTTTGTGGATTAAAAACACTTTCTTTAATCTGCTCGTCACTCAGTTTTTCGACCGCTGGCACACTTTTGTCGATTTCAATCCACCGATGTCGAATGTCGATGTCGAATACAACCGTAAAAGAACTGAACGCGGGCGGCTCAATTGGTGCCGGATTACAGAATGCGCCGAACCGTAGTTATGCCGGTCTAAAGAGCTTCTACTGTATCGTGATACCCTACACGAGAAAACGAAAGGAATCTAAAATCGAAAGTCTAACATTAGATGTAAGTAAAAAATGAATATGTCTGTTATTATCTCTATATCAGTATCGGTACAAAGAGATCGATATAAATATATAACCGACAAAAAAATGGGTGTCTATATGTGATTCATCTCCCCACCCCCTAAATAAATCCTCTCAAAACATAAGCCAATATGAGTGACTCGAAAGTCGAGCACATATGATTTATTAAAAGACTGTGCCAATCATTTTTGACAATTTAGGAGAAAACCAGTCAGTGCTACAGACGGTAAGGAGAAGAAAATTTAGAATTCCTAAAATACTTCTGTTTTGTTCAAATTTTATTTTTATATGTTCGTAATGCGATATTACCACCATGGAGATACACCGAAAGAAAAGTGATACCAAGGGGTACAATGGGACACAGCAACATTTTGATACAAGAGTGTTATGATTAGGTGTTTATGATTAGGTGTGGTATGTTCCTGATATGTCTGGTCTTTACGACAAACTGACTAAAATGCCACATAATATTCCATGAAAAATTAACTCAAAAAACAAGCCAAATCAAACAGTGATTCTACGTGAGTGATACAAAATTCAATCTTTTACAATAGCTGAGAAATCTATGCCAATTATTCTGAGAATTTAGGAGAAAACCAGTCTGAATTCAGACAGTCGAAAAGGAAGCCGTGCAACTCTTTCTCAAATCTTTTTTAAACATCTTTTATACGTGTCTGTTGCTATGTATACAAAATAACGATCTTCATGGAGACCGACTCTCGTTGTAAACCGAGGCATGTTAATTTCTCGAGATAAGCTTTTACACTGGGTGTAATCAGTCATAAATTAGTGTCGCTCTGAACGTCCAGTAGTAACTTCAGACAGCGATCACATTTTGAGAAGAATACTCGATAAGTACGATTTTCAGCCGCAAAATACTCTATGAGTTAAAAAGCCATCAGAAAAAAAATTTAATATCGCTCTGATTTAAGGTTTTCAGGAATTTTTTATTCCTGGCACGGAGTTTCACATTTCATCTATTTGACCAAAATTTGTAGCGCACGAGGAAACTATACTGCAACTACACTGAAGTGCCACTGAATTAGGGATAGCAAAGCCTATGCAATTTGTGTAGCGCTGCGCATCATGTATGCGCAAGTGAGGGCGCTGTGGAGGCTGAGAATATGGCGTCAGGCTCATGAAACCATGGATCCTGCATGCCTGGCTGGAACTGTACAAGGACATGGTGGCTCAATCATGGTCTGGGGTGTTTTTTCGTGGCACAGTTTGGGATCTTTGGTGCGTGTACCAACCTCCCTCAATGCAATTCGGTACGTAGAGTTGCTGGGTGACCACCTCCATCCGTTTATGCTGTTCTGTTATCCGCACGGTAATGGAGTTTTCCAGCAAGACAACTGTACCTCTCACAAGTCCTGGTTGGCTACTGACTGGTTGGATGAGCATTCCTCTGACTTCTCTGTCATGAATTGGCGACCTAGAAGCCCAGACTTAAATCCTATTGAGCATCTTTGGGATGTTTTGGAGCAAGGCGTGAAAGGCCATCACACAGCTCCAAAGAACCTTACTGAATTATGGACAGCTTTAGCCAATATTTGGCAAGCCATACCCGTGGAACGTTTCCAGAAACTTGTTGAATCTATTCCTCGTCGTGTGGCAGCCGTTATCAAGACCAGAGGAGGCCCAACTCGTTACTAGGTAGGTATCCCTAATTCAGTGGCACTTCAGTGTATTTGAGGCATAGGGATGTTGGTTTAAGAGTAGGGATTTGAGAAAATGTAAGTTTGATGAATGTTTTCAGTCATTTGGAACTTGATTTTATTTTTGAAACCTGTGGGGTTTATCGGTGACGTGGCAGGGTAGTTCGCTGGTTTGAATATCAGGTAGGAAAAACGATGGTAATATGTCTTCAAATCCTATCCTGTTCATATATCGTTTTCAACGAGAAGAAAATTAAGGTATGTGCCTACCCTCAAATTGCTGTTTTTGCGAAAACATTCGAATTTTTTATTATTATTTTAAATTAAAGTTCAAACATTTAGGATTTCAAAAATGCTTTACTTTTGGTTCAGCGATAATTAGAAGCAAAGTTCTAGCCCAAATTATAAACCGAAAATGAACTTTCTGAAACCGGAAGTGACCTTTTAAAGGGCCACGGAAATACAAAAAATACATTTTTACAGTTATTTCTTTACTTTTAAACAATTTTAATGCTCATTTTTCATTTTTAATGTAGAATTAAGTTTCCTCTATTTACTTTTTATAGTTTTAAAACCATTAAAAGACCATTAAAGGACTTGGTGGAAAGGGTAAACTAACTGATAACTTTATAGACAAGCTACAAAACTATTATGAGATTGCAATTCGCAGCAATGTTGCAAATCTTCAAAATATGCAATCAGCAGTATTATCTGTTTTTTTTCTTGTTGCTCAAGCAATGAAAAGTCGATGTATGGACAGTGTCCTGAGGGTCCCGAAAGTTGGTGTAAATACAAGCAAGCATTGCATCATGGAAAGCAGTTTTCAGAAAAATCCCCAAGCCTTCCAGATACAATTGTCAAAATTATAAAACCAGCTTACTTAGAACTGGTTATTGTGATCAGAAATTACTGAAAAAGTGTTTTCATTGCATGACTCATATCAATAATGAATCATTTAACAATGTTTTGTGGAATATTTTTCCTAAAGAAAATTTTCTTTAACTGCAAAGATTGTTATTAGGGGCTTCTATTGCAGTGCTACTGTTTAATTCATGTTTTATGGGTCTCGTACCTGTTTTCAATTATTTAAAAATAAAAACTGAACCAGAAATGTTGAAAAAGTACATGGAAATTGCCATTGAGCTAATAAAGAAATCGAGGGGACAAATTCTGCAAACTACGAAAACATGCAGAAAAATTATAAAAGCTAAAAGAAAATCAAAATTAATTTAAAATGAAGCCACGGAAAGCTTGACCTACAAATATGGTGAAATTTGAGGTTGTAAAGTTTATACATATTTTTTATGCTAAATTAAAATCTTTATTTGCGTTTTCTGGAAAACTGCATTTTTCATTTTTACGTTTACGATAAATTTCTTTTCTTAAAAGATTTTTAAGATATTGAAATAAAATTTTGTCACAAGGTTCTGCTCATCTAGTGGTATGTTATGAACCAAAATATAACTTGTAAGTATCTATTTATTAATTTAAGAGCTATTTTTATTGAAAAATATATGAAAATTTTTAAAAAAATCTTGTTGTGTATACAAAATTTGGTATATGTTAGTAAGTTTAAGAGGTATTGCAAATATTTTGCTTCATAACACAGGTAAGTGATTTACTAATATTCTGTTGAAAAAAAAGTGAAATATATTGGTTAAATTTTGTTTTAGAAAATTTGGCGTAAACGCTAATTTTTACTAAAATTTGACTAAAAATTGCCTAAATTTGAAAAGTTAATGAAAATTCCACTAACTTTTTTTTTTAATTCATAGTTTTATTCCCTGTTCTAACTAAAAACACTTGTGTTTCATAAAAATTTCCTATTTTTCAAAAAAAGTGCCCAAAAGGTAGGCACATACCTTAAGAACGAATGCCCAGCATACCATCGCACCCAGTTGGAATTCAGAGCATTCCGACCTTTGTATGGGGACCGTTATTTTCTCTTCCAGCTGAGGAATTGATTATAATATAGGCGAATGTTTATGTAAGCGGGATACGATGGTTAGAATATCAGCTTGAGATGCAACAGATTGTGTGTTTGATAACCTCCTGGGCATAGTTCGTTATAAAAGTCAGGAAAATCTAGGAATAAATAGTTTATTCTCTTCGAGTTGAAATATGAGTTTATAAATATTTACAAAACGCTAACGACTTTAGAGACATTTGTTTTCAAAAGGTATGAAAAGATCTATAGCAATTCTCAGATATTCCTTTGCATTCTTCGCAGACTTTCTGTGGTGAATAACATTTCTAGTTTACCTCTAATTGCACCATGTTACTCATTTCTCAGCAACTAGTATCAGCTTTACTCATGTTCCACTAGAAAGTGACGTAACTTCGCAAAGATTCATTTTTATCTTTCGCTTTGCTTTAAATTGTGGATTTTTGTGGAAGGGGGTAATACACAATCATGCGGTTTATTGCAATTGCGGTTTCATGTATCAACATATTCCTTCAGTCAGGAAAGCCATTCAAATATAACATTTCATCCTATCTGCAAGCAGCCTTTAGAAAGCCCATCATCTGCCGATCGTTGAGTCGGTGGTTCCAGACCGGGCCTGGCAGAATAGGGATGCGACATCGATGTCGATATTTTCAAAACATCGATTTATTGAAGACGATTTTTTTAACATCGATGTTTTACGTTGTTCGATGGTTTTGTTTTTAATGAAAAAGCATCATAATAAAAACAAATTAACCACCTAGCATAATTTTCACACTCAGTAAATGTAAACTCACAAATTCTTTTAAATGATTTTACCGTATACTCTATTGATATGAAACCAATCCTTTTGTCTTGTGCTACAGTCATGAACTTTAGACTTTTTTTAAATTTCTTTTTTAATTTTTTTTAAAATTTAAAAAAAAAAATTTTTAATTTTTTTTTTTTTTTTTACAAAATTATTTAAACCTCCTGGAAGTAAATTATTCTCCAACTTGTAAATAAATATGACTTGATATTTACAACAATTTTTCACATTCAACCAATTTAAATTAGAAAACATCGCGAATTTTTCTTTGAGGCTTTAGTCCTATCAATTGTTTTTATAGCAATACTTTCTTCCTCAATTTTCTGGTAAAAGTAACAGATTGTATAATGGAAATTGTGTGATATGTGCTAACTCTAGAAACCAAGTTTTTTCACTTGTGTCAGCCCAATCAGAGAGTAAAATTAAATCTTCTGATATCTACCAAATTTCTCAGAATTGTTAATTGAAGTGTTTATCACAAAACTGTGCATAATTCTTTGAAATCACATTTTTTTCAAATTTATAGACCATAAAATAAAGTAAAAATATAAAAAAAATAACAGGCAGAATAGAAAAAAATTATTTAAGACTTTAGATTCATACACAAAATTGAACATTTATATTTATATACATATGGTAAACTTATAATACAAAATTTAAGAATTTTAATTAATATAGAATGCGCATGGAGTCTTCTGAAAAACATTATCAGTTTATAATTTTATTTTGAAAAACACGCATTATTCAAACGCATTATTCATTAAAAACTAAAAATTCCTTATTTTGAATTCTAAGGGTTTTCACTGTAGTAAAATAGAAAATTAATTATTCTCATTTTGTATATAGATTTATAAACTGAAAATTCACACACGAAAAAAATTAAATGCACATTTATATTTATATACATTTGGTAAACTTATAAAACAAAATTTAAAATTTTTTATTAATATAGAATGCGCATGGAGCCTTTTGAAAAACATAAGCAGTTTTGAATTTTTTTTTTTTTGAAAAACAGGCATTATTCAACTAAAAATTCCTTATTTTGATTTCTAAGGGTTTTCAATGTAGTAAAATAGAAAATTAATTATTCTCATTTTGTATATAGATTTAAAAACTGAAATTTAACACACAAAAAAATTAAATGCATATTTATATCTATATACATATGGTAAACTTATAACACAAAATTTAAGAATTTTTATTAAGATAGAATGCGAATGGAGCCTTTTGAAAAACATAAGCAGTTTTGAATTTTTTTTTTTAAAACAGGCATTATTCTGCTAAAAATTCCTTATTTTGAATTCTAATGGTTTTCAATGTAGTAAAATAGAAAATTTATTATTCTAATTTTGTACATAGATTTAAAAACTGAAAATTAAAAAATTCGAATTTGAAGGTCCCCTGTCCCCTTAAATCTCCAGGGTAGCGTAATTAAGTTACAGTAGTAGTGTGCGACCTGTAGGCTGCGAAAAATATTGGAGGTGTCGCGTATAATTTGAAGTAAATTTATATCATGCTGAATTATTTAATTGAAAAATATCTTTAAACTTTCAATAATTACATATTTTTAATATTTTTATTTATATATTTTTATATGGTAAAGAATATATAATATCATGTTGTTAAATAAGGTGTCAAACTGTCTTACGTTTTCCATTCGCTCCTACTTATCTGTGTGAGACTATGTTTTTAAAATTATTAGCTATAAAAACCAAACAAAGGTCAAGACTTTATTTATAACAAATATTATCTGAGGTCCAAGCTCACCCTTTTTATTAGTTTCTTTCCTTTTTAGATTTATATAAATAATTTTCAATGTTTTAATATGAAGCTTATAATTTTTGAAACATGCTCTTTTTCAATTTCGATTGTCGTTGATATTTAAATAAGTGATATTTAAATATAAAGTGGGCGGGGTGGACCAGTTGGCAAGAGCAGCGGGCCAGTGATCTGAACGTCCCTGTTTCGATGCTCGGCGCTTCAAATCCACCGCCGTGTTCACTAATGGTGGTCGGGGCACGTAAAATAGGCCGTGGCTGCAATGTCCTCCAAGTTCTCAAATTTACATCTGGAGGTGCGGGGTCAAGTGTTCCGGTCACTTGACTCGGTTCAAAATTACGGGACCGCACCGGTCATTTAGCCAAGTCGGACTCCGACCCTTGTGGTGCTAATTCAAAACAGGAGCCGCCCCTTTCAGCCCAATAGCCTATTAGGACCTGGTGAATGGAATCTCCAACCAGGGGGTATTAGCAACAACAACAAATATAAAGTTTACTTAAGCGAGATTTAGAAAAAAAAACAAGCGTAGAAGACAAGCAAGGCATTTTTTTATTGTTATTATGCAAAGTAATTATATACCCGAAATCTACAGTTCATCGATTTTTAAAATTGGTTTGTTAAAATTTGCTTATTTCTTTTTTGTATTTTTTTATACTATTTTCCTAATTCATAAAAAAATTTTGTTACTAACAAAAATTTTCATAGGGGTTGAGTGATTATTTATTTAAATAAAGTGGGTTGCGTCGGAAAAAGTTTGTGCATCACTGAGTTAGAGTATCCATCTTCAGTTCCTAAGATCTGCAATTTTAGTCTGGCTGTTTAAAAAAAAATTCAGGTAGTATCTTTAAAGAAACTACCGCGGGCTATTAACGTAAGATTACTTATCGTTGCTTACCTCATTTGTATGTATATATGTATGTGTTATGCATATATGTATCCATCTATATATATATATATATGTATATATGTGTGTCAGTCAAAATTGTGACGCATTTTGGTACTTTTCTGCTTAACTGTTTACTTCTAGCTCAAGCGATACAGACTGGGTTTGACGCGCTGCCAAAATTATAACTCGCGACGTTCTGACATCTGAATTTTGCTTTCCGGGGGACTGTTATGGAGGAACGTAATTCTACGTTAAAAACAAAACAAACTATTGACTTAAATATGTAGCACTGCTTTTGTAAATGACATACATCCACTGTTATTATTTACTCGCAATTTGTCGACCGTATCTGTAGAACTTCAATCAAGAACGCCATAAACAAGTGCATGTATAACGCAGTTTCCTTTTCAATTTAAAAACAGCCTAAGTGATGTAGTCTAACAGAGATTTATGAGGAGATGTCTGCTTTTAGCTATACACTGCTATCTAAATAAACATTCTTTTATCGCCTGCATTGTTTCTCGGAGATGCGATTGACATTGTACTGACATAGATATTTTTTGTCGATAATGGCTCGATTAGGTCGTCATTCCTGAAAATCAAATTAATTTACTACAAAGGAGTATTGTTTAGTTATTCTGGGATCTTTAGAGAACGTCGATAAATCATTTCATTCAAGATTCTGCGTTGCAGAAAGTAGCGACGATTTTATTCAAGATTCCGTAGATCAGACATTTGCCCAATGGCGGCTGAAAGGGGGAGGGGCAGTAGGGGCAATTGTTCCCGGTCCAAAAAAGCCCAGCTTATTTTTTTTCATAGCCTAAAATTGTATAATCGTAGACCTAATACTAAATGAGTTTAAATTTAAAATGAGACGATATTTATTATTTATATATATATATATATATATATATATATATATATATATATATATATATATATATATATACTGCTCAAACCAATTAGGGGAGCACATGGTTTTAACGAAATTGCGCAACTACTTACACCGATAAGTAACATAAAATAAATCATCCATAATTTAAAGACTAGCAGGAAACAGAAGAAAGAATAAAACTTCATATGCAAATCAAAGTTCATGACGTCAAAAACCAGAAAAAGAACATAAGGGCGGAAATCGGGATGTTGCAGAAACGTCTGTTTCACTGCCTTAACTGTGAAATTCGATTGCTCAGTTAATCTTTTTGAGAAAAGGTGACTTGAAAATGTCTCAACAACGTGATTTACCGGAATCCATAGCATGGCGTATTATAGGCAGACTTGAATCCAGGAAAACACAACGTAGTGTCGCGGACGCTGTTGGCTGCCAGAAGTGTCGTTGCAAGGCTGTGGAATCGATTCCAAGAAACAGGGAATGTTAGACGTTGACCAGGGCAAGGTCGGCCACGCGTCACTACAGCAACTGATGACTGGTATATACTGTTAACAGCTTGTCGAAACAGAACAGACAATGCTACTCAGCTGCAAAGCCAGTTGCTCTTGCCAACAGGACGAAGGGTGTCCAGCCAAACAGTACGTAATAGGCTTCATAAGGGAGGTCTCTATGTACGTAGGCCAATGGTCTGCATTCCGGTGACCTCACACCACCGTGCGGCCCGAAGAAGATGGGCTGCTGAACATCGAGATTGGGAGCAACATGATCGGAGCCAAGTGCTGTTTACAGACGAGTCCCGATTCAGTCTGGAGTGTGACACCCGACGTGTTTTGGTATGGAGGGAAAGGGGCACTCAAAACAACTCCACATTCGTTCGTGAAAGGTCACAATTCGGACGAGCTGGTTTTATGGTATGGGGTGGAATCACAATAGGTGGACGTACGGACCTGCATATCATTCGGAATAGTACTTTGACGGCCCGAAGGTATGCAGACGAGATACTGAGACCTCATGTCATATCTTACGCTGCAGCCATTGTAGATTCCTTTGTTTTCCAGCATGATAATGCCAGACCGCATACAGCTCGTCTTGTGGAGAACATGCTTGAAGCTGAAACAATACAGCGTATGGAATGGCCAGCGTGCTCTCCTGACCTGAATCCAATCGAGCATGTTTAGGACATTCTCGGACGACGTATTGCTGCGATACCAAGGCATCCTTTTACTCTCCGAGACTTGCAGATTGCACTTCTTGAGGAGTGGAACAGTATTCCCCAAAGTCTTATCGATAACATTATCGCATCCATGGAAAACAGGTGTGCAGCAGTCTTAGCTGTTCGAGGAGACCACACGCCAAATTAAAAATCTTACATGATTTCTAAACAATACTTTTTTTTATCGTTTACATGTAACCAAATTGTTGCCCTAAATCATCTTTTCATGTTTTTTCCATATTTTCAAAGAATTAAAGCTTAATTACAAATTTTTTACGCCTTTTTTTCTGTATTGCGCATTGATACGCGTGTACTATCCATTTTATGCCAATACGTGGCTGTCTCGCACGGTTTTCTTAACTTCTTTGCTTGCTCCCCTGATTTTTTAGCAGTATATATATATATATATATATATATATATATATATATATATATATATATATATATATATATGTATGTATGTATAACCCTAAGAGCCAACGTTGCTCCCCCCCAAAAAAACTGGACTGGAGCCGCCCCTGCATTTGCCTCAGTTTGATTCTCTGATTTCGTCGGAAGTTCAATCCACTATCAAGACCAGGTTTAACGCATTTTGTAAAGAGCCTCCTGCTCATCACTGGTATCCGGCAGAGAGCCCTGGTCTAGCAGTGCTCTTTAGTGGTTCCGGGACCCATTCAGACTACTTAAGGCACGTTTACGGAGTGGCCATACAAATAGTCCGCGCTTTGAGAATTCTATCAAGGTGTTTCCTCTTCGTCCATGTTCTGCTGTTCCTGCGAATCTTATTGTGGACTATTTGGGAATCCTTGTTAGCATGCTTGTGGAGGATCAAGATGTTGCTGCCACTCATTTGCTCATACGAGAGAGTCTCATGGACCTGGTCTAGCATTTTGTACACCAGTGGGGGCTTAGCATCATCAACAGCAGACATTTGCGGTTATGTATACATAGACTAATATTTATTGAGTGATAAAAAATTGCTTGTGATTTTAAGCTCATTTAAATTCATTTCATACTGACTCCGCAATGAAAGTTTGTTTGGAGATACCCATGCTTTTCAATAAATGCCTATCTTTTCCCTTGATTTAAGTGTGCTATTACGAAGTCAGCCCGGTTTTCCTGAAATTAAAAAATATACATATTTATATATATATATATATATATATATATATATATATATTTCCCCTAAACAAAAAATTCCTTTTTCAGTTGACAGATGATAACCAAGGAATTTGAAATAAACTCGTGAATTTTCATCTAGATGGATGACTAATAGTTAAATGACATATGGTTAAACATACCTAAATAATTCGGAAACTTGCGACCCGGTTTTATAGAAATATATATCATTCAGTCGTTACTTATATTAAGTGTACAGTCTTTTTACAAAAATAGCATTACACTCAGACGGTTTTGCTGTGTTGAATGACAGACAAACAAATTCAGTTTCAACATTATATCCTTAGTCTATATACCGGTAATAAAAATACAAAAACAAAAACAACTTGAAATTGACTGCTGAGAGAATAAATACGGGTCATATTTCAGATATAAATTTTGAGACGTAAACAGATCTCTTCTCAGTGTTCATATGCATGAATTCTATGGAAGATAAACTCGACATTTTTAATGACTAGGAAACATTATATAAGCTTATCTCATCCCTAGATACATTAACGACAGGAAAAATGCTTCTGATTAATCTGTTCCCAAAGGTAAATAGACCAGGGTGTTGAAACAGTCCAAAAGACTAGAAAATAAGAAAAATAGTCCTCCAAGAGCTGGAAACTCAAGGGAGAGACGAATCTAACCACAGAAATATGAGACATGTCTTATTCAGACAGTCAATAACCATTTAACTGTAGCTCAGCCTTGTTAGTACCGCCGATGGACGAATAGCTAGGGCGCTGGCCATAGCCTGTGGGTTCGAGTCCCACTGTTGATACGGATATTTGTGGCCGTTCGGTATCGGCTTTAAGCAGTACGTTCCGGTCTAATAAGCCCTCGTGTAGCATAAGACGAGGCGCTTTCAGCCCATCAACCTTGTCGATACCGCTTATGCAGTGATTCCCAAGCGTTGTGCCGCAAGATATTTTTTGGGATAAACAAAAACATATGAGTGAAGCCGTCTTAAAATAAATTTGAAGATGATATCAAACATTTGTTCTCTAAGCACCCATCGCAAGGTTCACATTAATAAAACAAAATTATTCCTAGTGACTTCGATTGTAGTCTTCTAGTGCAGTCGTGCGCAAACTGTTTTCGACCGCGACCCACTTTCTTAAAACAAAAAATCACTCGACATCGACATTGACATTGACATTGACATGATACGTTAACAAGGCACCTGAGAGCAGAAAAAACACTCTCCCCCCCAAAAAAATATAATAATAATAAAATTTTTTAAAAAAATTGAAGGGTCGAATTATTTATCTTCTTAATTTGTAACTCTTAAGTCAGGGATTTCCAACCTTTTTATCTTCTCGTGACCCCTGGGGATGAGATTAGAAACTCAGGGAACCCTTGTAAGAATTTTAGATTTTTGAATTTTATTTACAATATTAAATGAACGCGGAATTTATATCAGGATCATGCCAAACTTAAGTTCAAATAAATAGCTCCATTGCTGATTTTTTAAGATATGTTAAAGTTATTTTGCTCGCGTGAGAGATGACGCAATGTTAAAGTTATTTTGCTCGCGTGAGCGCTGTAAATGTAAACACGCGCTGCAAATGTAAACAATAGACGCAGTAAGATCATAAGAAGATCGGTCATGTTGATGTTCTAAAGTTGTTATAATAAAAGTGATATTTTGATTACTTAAAAGGAGTCTCCTGAATTTAAAGAAAGGTCATACGTTTACACGACAAGATCAAGTTTCACACGGAAGTGAATAAGTTAGATCTAAAGTTATTATTTAAGTTTGGGAGACAACAGATATTAGTATGAAACACCACAATAGAATAAATTAATACAGTCTGAAAAATAGCCATGGGATTTATTGTAGTGTGACACTAGAGCAGTGGTTCGCAAACTGTAGATCGCGACCCACAGGGGGGGTCATGAAAAAACTGGAGGCGTTGCGGATAGTTTGAAGAAAATTTATATCCCAGTGAATTATTTAATAAAAAATATATAATAATATTCAAATCTGAAGTTTTAGTCACCCCATATTTGACAAAAAAACAAGTGTAGAAAGTAAACAATATTTTTTTAATTGTTATAAAAAATAGCTCGACCCCCCCCCCCCCCCCCCCCTTCCAAAAAAAAAATTCCGGTAGTCGTTAGGAAAATGTTAAAAAAACCGGGAAGAGAAGTAAGAAAGTTTTGACAAACTTTTTTAAACGTCAATGAACAGTAAATTTTGAGTATACATCTACTTTGCATTATAACAATTAAAAAAATATCTTGTTTACTTTCTTTTTTGCCAAATCTGGGATGACTAAAACTTTTCATTTAAACATTATTATGCATTTTTTATTAAATAATTCAGTGTGATAAAAACTTACTTCAAACTATCCACGTCTCCTCCGGGCTATATCGTAATATCTCCACTACGTCAATCAAATTTAGGAGACTATCTTCTATTTTTATTTTTTCATATTCAAATTACTGAATTTTTCCCCTAGAAAATCCCCTGAGTACAGTTGTGAGCTTACTAACAGGATAATTTAATTAAATTTCAAAAAGTTCAATCAAAACCATACTTTCTGGGATTTACTTTTTAGTCAGATAAGCAAATCTTAAGAGATTTTGAATACTTCCTATTTATCGATTTATTTTTTAATAGCAGATATATGCAAATAAAGAAACCGAGGTCAAAAAAATTTGCGTGCAAGAAAATTTGATCACACGTTATGCACGTGCTTTTTTCGTGGACTTTTGAACGTGATTATGATTTACATATTTCAGTGTTCCTCAATGAATGACGAGCAATCGCCACGTGATGACCTTAAGTTTTCTGATGGAGAGCAAACGACCTCCGATGTATCAGCGCGTCAGTAACTCCAGAGCGGATGCCAGGCAGTGACCACAAATCAGATCTCGATGAGTCTTAAGCAAGTCATGAATGAATGGCATTCTAAAATTTGCAAACGGATGGAATAAACGCTTTTCTCATCTTTTCTTTTTCTACAAAGAAAAAGAGGTCTTTTTCAGGGCCATACAAATGTAGTAAAGAGGAAGGATTTGTCCGTAGGTGCTGCTTTTACTTGTTGTTTGCGTCTACTTAACGCTTTCTTTTTACGTTTCGCTCAGGAATTGTAAGTTCCCTTTTTGCTTTTGGTTCCTGTTTCGAGTTTGCAATTTCTTTCAGCATCCCCTGGATCAGGAGCGTGCTTAGGGTTTTAGCGGCCCTGGGCGAAACACATTTACTGGCAATCAAATTTCTCTACATGGATCTTGTAAGACAGCCCCCACCCCCCGCAATCTCCCCGAAAAAAACTGCATCCACTACTGATATTAATAATTATTACTTTTAATGCATTACGTTTCGATACTAAAAAACCTACATTCTAGCTTAAAAGAACATTATACATGAAATTACAATTGGCCCACTTAAATATAAAATTAATCAGTTTGTATGAAAAATGAAACAATGGAAAATTATTTACATGATTTAGAAAATGTAAATTGTTAAAAACAAAAACTTACATGTATGAATTTGTTGGTTATAAAGCAATTTTTCTTGCTTTCTGAGCAGCAAAATTGTCTGTTATAAGTGAAAAGTCCAAAGATGATGAGAGATCATTTTCATTAGAAATAAGTGCCAAGGAGGACAGGCGTACAATCTGTATTCAAAGCATACTGATTGTACCTGCTTTATAATATTTTCAATTCTTCGAGAAATGGGAAATAAAATTGATTGATAATCAAGGTTTTACTAAAACTGAATTGAAGATAAATCATGTTTTTCTAACCGAGAAATTTTTCTAACCAAAAGGGTAGTTTGTCAATTAAGATTCTTTCTACGATTCTTTTCAAAAAATCGAAACATATTTTTTTATCAATTGAATTATAGAAACCGCGAAAAATGAGGAATTTCTTAAAAAACCCGTAACATTTAGAAAAGTGTTATGATGAGGAATAAAATGGCGGCCCAAAATTTTTAGCGGTCCTAAATTTTAGCGGTCCTGGGCGGTAGCCCAGTTCCCCCCCCCCTTCCCCCCCCCCTAAGCACGGCCCTGCCCTGGATGGTTCAGTTAGGAGAACGCTGGCTTTTAAGTTAGATGAACCCGGCTTTGATCCCTACCTTGGCAGTCGTTGGATCAATTAAATGATAAATATTTAAAATGTGTAACTGAAAGTCTACATCTCTGCCTGTTCTCTATGTAATATCTCTAATAACTCAATACATCACTGTAACCTTGGCTATATAACTGTAACCGACTACCGAACATATAACTGTCAATAAGCCATGCGGTATCATCAAGCAGGTTAAGCTTGCTACTATAATTAATAAAGTATCTTAGTATTTTAAGAGTATTTGTTTAATGCATTACAATGGCGACGAGGTGGATTATTTTTTAACCCACATTAAAGTAGTACATAAGTAATAACTGTATTTTCAACAGTACGAAACAGTATTTGTTTTCTTTGTGTGAATTCGCATCATGGCAGATCGGCAAATGCTAGGCCTAATCAGAACTTTGAATTGTTTCGACGAGGACTCCGATGAATTTTCTCTATGCGTCGAACAGCTTGAACAGTACTTTGCAGCGAACGACATCGACGAGAAAAAGAAAGTTGCAGTTTTTATTTTGGTGCTTGGTGCGAAAACTTATAAGTTGTTGCGTAATCTGCTCCAAACCAAATTGCCGAAAGACTGTAAATATGATGAGCTAGTGAATACGCTCAGTAACCACTTCAAACCTACACCGATTATCATAGCAGAACGTCTTCGTTTCCACAATTGACATCAAGAACCAGGAGAAACGGAGTCAACATTTTTAGTGGAGTTACGACGTTTAGCGTCCACGTGTGAATTCGGTACGTTCCTGGAAGAAGCAGTTCGCGACCGTTTTGTTTGTGGTTTGCGGTGTGAAGCTACTCAGAAGAGATTGCTGGCTAAAAAAGACTTCAAACTCTCAGATGCTACGGAAATTGCATTAGCAAATGAGTTAGCCTAAAAAGATGATTCCAACATTAATGTTCCAGACCAAGCCACAGTACATAAAGTTAAAAACTCTCACTCGCAGTATACTAAACATCAGTATAAAAAATGTTATAGATGTGGAGCCGCCCATAGTTCTGATAAGTGTAAATATAAAAGTGCAAAATGTCATGGTTGCGGCAAAATTGGCCATATCCTTCCTCTTTTCAAGAAGAAAAAAGAGAAATCGGCCAAAATGGTATCAGCGGAGGATATACCTGAAGTAAGTGATTTAAATTTGTTTCGCATCAAATCTGTGAATAAAATTATTGAAAAATCCTTCACAGTTCCTGTTAAAATTAGCAATAAATCTATTACCATGGAGCTGGACACTGCTGCTGATGTATCACTAATTTCTGAATCTTGGTACTCAAGTATGATTCCTGATGTTGCATTGAAACCAACATCAACTGTTTTGAGAGATTTTAATGGAAGGAAAACAGAAATTGTAGGTCAAGCTATGGTCTTAGTGTCATATGAAAATCAAACTAAGCAACTTTCCTTAATCATTGTCAAAGGTGATAGACCAGCATTGTTTGAAAAAACTGGATAACTCAGTTCAAGTTGAATTGGAAAAATATTTTTGCTGTTAAAGGTGAACCATGTATAAAGGTAGAAGAAGCTATTAATGACTTTAAAAAGTCCTATGTTGACCTTTTCAAAGAGTCTGATTCACCAATTATCCATTTCAAGGCTAAGTTGAAAGTAAAGGAAAATTGTGAACCTGTATTTTGCAAAGCTTGACCAGTACCCTACTCAATCAAACAGAAGGTATCTGAAGAGATCTACAAAACTAAGGAAAGAGGTGTATGGGATTTCGTAGAACACTCCAATTGGGCTACACCGATTGTAATTGTACCTAAGAAGAATGGAACAGTAAGGCTTTGTGGTGGTTTCAAGGTAACCATAAACAGGTTTTTAGACCCAAGTCAATATCCCCTGCCCACACAGCAAGATTTGTTTTCTACGTTAAATGGTGGAAAGTATTTCACAAAGTTGGACTTGTCACATGCTTACCAACAAATGGAACTAGACAAAGAATCCCAAGAGTTCTTGACTCTGAACACTCATTTAGGGCTTGTGCGTCCTCGTAGGCTTTTATATGGCATAACCTGTGCAGCATCTGTTTTTCAGTCCATAATTGAACAAATTGTTCAAGGACTGCAGTCAGTAATATGTTTCCAAGATGACATCCTGATCACTGGATCTACTTTCAAAGAACATCTTGAAAATGTGAAAAGAGTTTTTGACTGTCTGCGTAAATACAATTTTAAATTAAATCTAAATAAGTGTGAATTTGCTAAAAGCTCAGTTGAATTTTTGGGCCACAGAGTTTATTCTGAGGGCATTCATCCCACTGATGAGAAGATCAAAGCAATTGTTAGCATCAATTCTCCAACTAGTGTGACTGAATTGAAATCATTCCTAGGTTTATTGAACTATTATGCTAAATTCATTAAAAATGCTTCCATGATTTTAGCACCTTTGTATGAACTGTTGCATGCAGATACTCCCTGGCAATGGACAGAACGACACGAAGAAACATTCCAGAAGTGTAAGAGTTTGCTTACATCTAGTGCAGTACTTGTACATTATGATGAAACACTTCCTATGAAACTGTCATGTGATGCTTCACCTTTGGGTTTAGGTGTGGTTCTGTCACACTTTAAAAATAAAGAACGACCAATTGCATATGCCTCGAGAACTCTAACCAAGGCAGAATAAAATTATTCGCAACTAGAAAAGGAAGCTTCTGCCATCATCTTTGGTATAAAAAAATTTCACCAGTATATTTATGGACGACAATTTACTATTGTAACGGATCATCAACCTTTAATTACAATCTTTGGTGCCAACAAATCAATCCCGGCTATGGCAGCTGCAAGATTGCAAAGATGGGCAATTCTGTTGTCATCTTTTCAGTATTCCATACAATATAAGAAAGGAATTGAACATACAAATGGAGATGCATTATCAAGAGTACCTATTGTACATAATGATTTAGAAGAACCTGAAATTTTCAAAATTTCGTATTCTGAGGATCTCCCACTTAGCAGTGAAGAAATTTCTAAAGATACTTGCAATGATGCCTTGCTTGGAACTGTTCTGAAATATGTACAATATGGTTGGCCAAAACAAGTCAGTGATGACAAGGTAAAACCTTTTTTCACTAAACAAAATGAACTTTCAGTTTACGGCAATTGCCTGTTATGGGGAATGAGAGTGATTATCCCTGACAAGTATAGAAGCAGATTGTTAAGTTTATTACATGATGCATATCCTGGTATTGCAAGGATGAAAGCCTTGGCACGCAGTCATTTTTGGTGGCCTGTTTTGGATCGTGACATTGAAAATATGGCAAAACAGTGTTCTTCATGCCAAGAAAATGCACGATTACCACCTATAACTCCCCTACAGTCATGGGTTTGGTCAAAATCCCCATGGGAGCGAATCCATGTTGATTTTGCTCAAAAAGATAACAGAAATTACTTTGTTATTGTTGACAGTCATTCTAAATGGTTAGAAGTAATTGAAATGAGATGAAAAGCAGCAAAACCAACCATTGAAGTATTGCAATGTCTTTTTGCTAGGTATGGTCTTCCTGTAGAACTTGTTTCTGACAATGGACCTCCATTTACATCTCATGAATTTCAGAGTTTCTTAAAAATGAATGGAGTTAAACATACTCGCATACCTCCTTACAGACCGAGATCCAATGGGTTGGCAGAAAGAGCTGTGCAAACATTTAAACAAGCACTGAAGAAAATGAATAGTGATAGAAAGGATCAAAGTAGCTTGAATCAAAAAATTTTCAGATTTCTTATAACATATCGTTCTACACCTCACTCTACGACACAAGTCTCCCCAGCTGAACTTTTTCTCTCTAGACCAATTCGCACACTCTTGTCATTAGTTCATCCGGTTCTAAAAGAGAGAGTTACCAGCAAGCAACTGATCCAGAAAAAATATCACGATCGCATCCATAATCAAAACAGAAATTTTCAGTGTAACCAAGATGTGTGGATTTATTCCTACAGACAACATAAGTGGTTCCCTGGCCGTCTAACCAAACAGTGTGGACTCAAAACATGGACTGCCAGTGTTCATAACTCAAATGTTTTGGTCCATGAAGACCAAATACGTTCTAAAGTTCCCAACACAGAATCTGACAGGTGTCAGTCTTCAGAGTACTACTGGTATGATGATGATGAAACAGCACAAGAAGTTCCTGAAACTAATAACAATCCAATAATCTCCAGACGCAACCCAATACGAAACCGCAGAAAACCCAATAGACTGGACTTGTAATTATTTAGTTTTAATATTTTTTACAGGGAGGGTAATGTAATATCTCTAATAACTCAATACATCATTGTAACCTTGGCTATATAACTGTAACCGACTACTGAACATATAACTGGCAATAAGCCATGCGGTATCGTCAAGCAGATTAAGTTGCTACTATAATTAATAAAGCATCTTAGTATTTTAAGAGTATTTGTTTAATACATTACACTTTATACAAGTGTTCGACCCGCAGAGGGGTCGTAAAAAAATTGGAAGGGTCGCGGAAATTCTGAAGTCAATTTATATCATACTGAATTTTTTAACTAAAAAACATGCTGTAAACTTTCTATAATTACATATCTTTAATACAAGGTGCGGCCATTAATTTCTAGGACTGATCTGATAACTCCAGAAAACATTACATGAAATAATACCCATTTAATATGTTTCAAAGTAATTCCCACCTGCCATAATGGACTTCTGTGCTCGTCTGCATAAGTTTAGGAAACAACTTTTTAAGTCCTCTTTCTGAATGCTTTTTAATGTGGAATTCATCATTTTCTTGATGACTTTGACACCCTTAAATCTTGTTCCCTTCAGCAAATCTTTCAGTTTTGGAAACAAGAAAAGTCTGCCGGTGCGGTTAAGTTCGGTAAGTTCGGAGAGTATGGAGGATGCTGCATCTCCACGACCTCATTCTGCGCCAATTTGCTGAAGAGAACAAGATTTGAGGATGTCGAAGCCATCAAGAAAACAGTGACGTCCACATTAAAGAGCATTCCGAAAGAGGACTTTAAAAGTTGTTTCCGAAACTTAAATAGTCCAACACAGAAGTGCATTTCGGCTGGTGGCAGTTACTTTGAAACATATTAAATGCGTATGCATTTCATGTAATATTTTCTGGAGTTATTACATAAGTCCTGGAAATTAATGGCCGCACCTTATATTTTTATTTATATTTTTCATGTTTTAAAAATATATGCTAACTGTAAGGGTCTGTTCACATAGGAGTCCGTTACGTTGCTTTAAGGAAAAGATGACGTTGAGACGAAAATAAACCAATCATATGCCTCCAAACGATTAGCAATGAAATTTTTAACGCCTATGATTGGTTTATTTTCGTCTCAACGTCATCTTTTCCTTAACGTAACGCAACGGACTCCTATGTGAACAGGCCCTATATTTTAGTTGCTAAGCCGATTCTTTGAGCAGTCCGTGAGATAAAACTACAGGACAGAGTGTCTCGCAGAATGTCACATCTCAACTCTTGCAGATTTCAGTTCTTGTTTGGCGGCGAGGGGCAAAACAGTCTAACTTTAACATGGCGTTCAATGACCATTTTTACAGCTTGTCGAATAAAATGCTCTCTAATTACGCAAAATCTTTAGATACCATATCTAAACATATATACATAACTATAAATTGAACATTCAGGTAAAGTCGAGAAAAGTTTATTGAGTGAGTAACCCATATTTATTGACAAAAGAGGTCTGGAATTATGATACAAGACAGTTGCCTCATATCACGTATCCTGACATCTATACCTGTCTTAAAATTTCAAATAAATCAGCTACAAAAATCTGAAGAACTAACAATCTTTATCAGCATATGATTATGTTGAGTCTGGTGAGTGTTTTTTCCCTAAAACTTTTATTGAATTAGAAGGATTAAAATTCGGACAATATGTATTCTAGTGTTTTATAAAATATAAAATCGTACATCGTTTTTTCTCTAATCACTGTTTTGTTGATGATATTTGTCACGTGGATCGTGTGTATAAGATGCTCTTATGTGTAAATAAGATGCTATTTTCAGTCAAAGTGTAAATAAGATGCTCTTTTCAATCAAAGTGTATTTATTGTGAGTCCATATGCACTTGTAGTTTCTGTTGAAACGGTGTTGTAGGGTAATCACAGGGAGAATGCCTATACATAGAGTTAACTCAAGTTAACAGCAGTAATCGAAGAGTAAAGTTTTTATTTGGATACCACTGGCTCATTTAAGAAATCACATGAACTTTTTGTATCAGGTAGTTCTATGAAATGCTTCTAAATGTTTAAGATGCTAACATCTAAAATTTATTGTTGAATTTTAATAATTAAAAAATATGCATTTGTTTATTTCATTTTTTTACAACGTTCATAAACATAATTAGGATATTATGAATGACAAATTGCTATGACATGTGTTCAGTGCTGTGACCAAGTTGTTTTGATTACAAAAGTTTTTATAACAAAGCATGTACAAAAAGATGATGCTTTTTGGAAGAACACTCATAAGCTGCGTTTACATGGACAACAATAATACCCGGGATTTACCCGCTAATAGGGAAAACCTTCGAAGCCCGTTTACATGGGACCACATTTTCACCCTGCTTTTACCCGTCTTACCGGAAGTCAAGGCCGTCACATGATTCGACGGAAGTGATCCTCATACACCATCATTCCTTGTAAATCACGTTATGGGTTTGATCCCAGCCGGTGTCATAATTTTCCAAATTCACTGTATTGCTATTTTTAGCTTTCCATCTTCGAACTCCGCATTTATCTCGTTAAGTGTATGGTCCTGGGGAAGGCCTTTTTTTTCCCAATAGCTGTTCTTTTGACCTCGTATTCATAAATTTTAAAACTAACAACAACAAAAATCATAAAACTTTAAAAATCCAAAAAGATTGAAAAACTTACAAAAATATTTTTTGTATTCTTATGATATCTACTTTTCTGGCCCCCTTAATATTATTACTTTATTGTTTTCCGTGGATCATTAGTCTTATCTAATTTTTCTTCTAAATTTTCTTAACTTGTAACTCTATATTTTTTCTGTTAAAATTAACTTTTTTGTTTTAATTTAACTTTACTATTAATTTTTTTTCTTTTACCCGCGTTATTCTTACCTTAATATTTTAATTCATTACTTAAAATTTTAACTACTGAGCACTCCCACCTTGATTACATATATCTTGCTTACAGGACATAAAGTCGACACGACCAATGCACTCCTCTTCTAAAACACAATTACGTCTGCGTCTATTTGTTATTTAAATGCAGCACATGTCAGTCGCTGTTGATAATTACAGAACGTTTACGATTGTTTTCTGTTGTTTTTAAAAATAAATTTAGAAAACAGATAGGAAAAAAGGAATATAAGAACTAGAAGATTGATGCGGATATTAGATATAATCGTACGATCTATGGCTTCATCGCTAAATTTAGTTTTTCCAAAACAAAGAATGTGGGCAAAATTACGAAGCTCTGTTTGGTGGGAAGAAATCGTTTTAAATTCCTGAAGTAATAAAGACTGGAAAGAAAATTTTCCAATCGATAGGTGCATTTTTAAAAATTATAAGATTAATTGTATGATACTTATTGTTTTAATAAATCCTTTTATAAAATCAAAATGTAATTTTGATTTCAATTTTGTTTCAGTAATTTTTAGTCATGTATAAATAAAAAAATCATAAATAGATATATAAATTTTTATCTGTGAATTCTAAAATAATTAATTTATAAATAAATTTTAATGTTACGTTTAATTATTGATTATACTTATTAAATTTATTAATTTTTCCATAACACTGTAAATGAAAATGTTACTGAAATTTTATTGAAATGAAATTTTATTTCTTATTTTACATACCAGATGGCAGTACCATTCTATTTATAATGTAATTGTGGATGGGGTTTTTTTTGAAAAACTAGATGGGCAGATCAAGAAATAAATGAAATCCTCCTGAAAAAATAGGCACTTTTCTACTGTTTTCTTGAAAATTATGCGATCGTTAAGGGGTTCCAGATCCTTCCATCGATCATTTAGCTGCATTTTCATGGATTCACACAAGTTCAAACCCGCCATGTTATTTACTCCCAGCTTCGAAATGCATCATGGGTAATTAGAGGGTATTATCCTGGGTCGAAGCAGGGTCGAAAATCCACCCTGCATTTTTCCCTATCGTAGGGAAAAAGTAAGAAACGACCCTGCTTTTACCCGGGTTTTTGGCACATGTAAACGGCACTATATTGTTCTAAACGAGAAGTCATTCGTAAATTTAATGCCATTCATCAAATTATTATATTATTATCCAATGCGGAGGCACTTGTATTCAAACATTGGCCCTTACTACGCCGCAGTTTTACTGTCCATTTTATTGTGGGGGCACCATATAGGCGGACAGCATTACCCCCTATGAAGGGACGACACGAACGGAGGCATTTTTCGTGGCGCAACGCTGGGACTCGATCTGAGCACCCTCAGCACCGAAAACCAGCGCGCTGTACCACTGGGCCGCCACAAGCCCTCAAATTATTATATACTGTATAATTTATTGCAGTTGTTTGTTTACATTATTATTGGTACCTTGTTTATTGTTAAAATTTTTAAACTGAGAAATCTGATTTATGTTTCAATATTTCATTGGTATTTATTTTTATAAAAATGGGGCTTACTTAGTATGCCTTCATTTAGTTTTTCGGGGGAAAATAGGCTGAAAGTGGATATCCTTCTCTACTTGTATTAAAGGGGATAACATGTCTTGTGCTGTAATCCTCACATGGGGTATAAATAAAAAAATGTGAATGTAAGTATAGTCAGTTTTTATTATAAATTAATTTTTCATCATATACAAATTATACTCACTAAATTATTCATACTTTCTCTTAAAACATTTTAGCACTGCAGATCTAAGATCATCTTCCTATCATAAGTCAGAATTGAATTGATATGTGATATTTGGTTGCATTTAAATACTGAAAAATGTACTGCCATTATTTGTATCTAGATTTAAGATTTATGATTTACAACTGAATGGTAACTTTCAGAAATTTGCATTTAGTGCATTTCTTTAAATTTGACTTTTCAGTTAAAAGAAATATTAATTTTCTACATTTATAATCTGATTTGGTCAAAGTTATATGAATTTGAATTTTGATTTTATTTAATTGCATTGTTTATCGGTAAAAGTATTGCCCATGCTTTGCCAACTTATCAAGCAGCTGAATTATAAACATAGATGAATTATAAATGTTAGATTAATGTACTAATTCTGTTTACAATAAGAATGTGTCTCATGTAATTATTAAAAGCATCTAATAAAAGAAGTTGTTCATTAAAGTATAGTTATTTTTGGATTTTTCTTTATAATATCCAAAATTGCTTAGATACCTAAAAAGAAACGTGTTATTGTTTATGTCCTTGGGACTTTAGTATAAGGTCCCAAGCCCATAGTACATGTAAAGAGAGCGAAGACAATGTACAGAAGGAAATACACAGACACAGAGATTTTTTATTTTTTTTTACACTGATGTTAAGATTCCTAGTACTAATAAAAAATTAAAAATTAATAGTTAAAATTTTAATTCACATATCAGTATAACAAGATAATTAAAGCTTTAAAATAATCTTGGAATACATAACAAAACATTTAATGGATTAAATAACTATATAATAAAAGTACTAACTCGGATAAATGAAAATTTCAAGTGACAGTAAAATGTAAAATACTCAAGGACTGAAAAGTAATGCAAGCAGAATGCATTTTTGCAAACATTAAAGCATCCATAATTGACAAACCATTCAGTCATATTTGTTGTGCCATATATAGTTAAAAAACTATTTAAAAGAGTAACAACTGTGTATAAAAGATCTTTACGAATGACTCATGTTTTGGAAAGCTTCTAACCATCTTTTCTCATATCATTAATTCATAATTCTCACCTTTGCATTTAGATTTTTAAGTGGAAACTTAAAATATCTTATACTATTCCCCTTTTGGAATCAATTTGTGTAATCAATAGCACATCTCTCCATCTCATATAAAGCTTTAAACAACAAAATAAGCTGAGTAAATGACAAATCAAGTACAAAACAAATATTTAGAAAATAAAGAAATGTTTTGATAGTTGAATCAATGGCAAATTTTAGTTGTAAAGGTGAAGTAAATGATGCTGTTAGGAATACACGATAAAGGTATAACATATTAAAAATCAGAAAAGAAAAAATTGTATACATTTACACAACTTAATATACCAACAAAAGTAACTAAGTGAATTTTCAGTAAAGTTTAAACAAAGTATTATTCATGGATAAACAACTTTAGCATTCATCTGAAATGTATATCTTTTCATGATCGTTATTTCATTAAAACACTGCATCTAAGTAAAACGATTAAGAAAAACTTATATGTATAATCCTCGTTCTGTGAATTATGTTGCTTCATTTTACAACTAAATGCAATCCAAATTTTAAAGTTGATATTATACAAATATAATGGCTTTTTTTTTGTACAACAAACTTATTTTATTCAATAAAGTATGTACACTTTACTAGTAATTTAAAGAGTATAACAAAATATACGTTTAATGTCAAAGCTATTGTAAGACAGGCAAAATGAGTAAGGGTAGTTACTTAAGTTTCAATTCTACCATAGGTAGGTATATGTATTAGTATTCAGCTTAAAAATTCGGTAAAATATCAATTTCTGTCTGGAATAAATTGGTTCAAGTTACACATCTCGATTTACAATATTTCACACGGCTTTGAAGAAAATACTTTATATTTATATACAAAAGCCAACTACAATATATTTATTAAAATATATCAGAAATTAAAAATGTTTGAATAAGTACAACAGAAGATGTTTTAGATGCTAAGTTTTAGTAAACAATACTACAGTCCATACAGTACTTTAACGCATCGTATCATTTATACAGATGCAAAATAAGTAAAAAAGATGACATGATATTGATCAATGAAAATAATTCAAGGAAAAAAAAACCTTGAACATCTGTAACAAAATGAGTTTATTTCAAAAATTCATGCGGAAATAAACGCTTGAACAACACTCTGTCAAAAAGATATTTATGCAGCTTAATATATCAACAATATATTCGGCTGTGTTAATATAACAAGAATTTTCAGTAAAATCTAGAATTCCTTTTCCCTCAGAGTTCTTTGAAATAACTGTTTAATATAATTTTCCATTACTTTTTATGATGATTTAAATTATTATTAAAGGGTTAATAATTTAAACATATCTTAATAATGTGGTACATCTTTATTGATGTTTACATTAAGATTGCATTTCAACAAAATGATTCAGAAAAACTGTGTGTATAATCTTTATCAAGTGAGCAAAGTTACTTTATTTTAATAGTAAATGCAATCCAAATTTTCAAGTTAATATTTTGAAATTATTTCATCTTTTTTACAGTGTCAAACTTATTTTATTTTTTAAAGAGTATACTTTTTTAATGGTATTTTATAGAGTTTAAGAAACTAATTTAAAGTATGAAATTATTTTAAGAATACACAAACTGGTACAAAATTAATATTGCAAATTAGTTAGGTTTCAGTGCTTACATAGCTAAGAATGTATCAAGCTTGAAAAACTGTGAGTAATCTACAAAACCTTTATTACGGTATATAAAAAGTTCAAAATGATTGAATACATATGTCACAAGAAGTTAAAGATTTTACATTTTAGTAAACAACTAGCTGTACCCGTTCACACGTTGCTGTGTTTGAACAAAAAGGCAGTTTTGATACCTCAAACATAATTTATTAATGATCAAATGTATACCATACATCAAAATGAAAATTAACAGTAAAATTATCCCTACATATATGTCATTTGAATATAACATATGTACAAAACATAGATATACATAGTTGATGGTAGAATAAACATGCTTCTTCATTTGTGATATTAAACAATATTGCAAACGAATTTCAATTGAACAATAATTTTGTAATTATTAAATATCATCATTAAATGAATGATAATTGATGATTGATGGTGAACTTTATCTTAGTAGTGCTTTTAAATAGACAACATTTTTTGTTTTCCTATCTGGTGCAAGAACAAATAAATTTGATGGTTTTCCAACTCGTGAACACCCAACGTACAGCTGTCCATGTGAGAAGCATGGATTTATCAAATTTAATCCACATACTTGCAATCATTGTCCCTGTGCTTTGTTAATGGTCATTGTAAAGGCTAGTCGTACAGGAAACTGTAGACGTTTGAATTCAAATGGAGTATCCGTTGGTATCATGGGAATGCGTGGTAGTAGTACATGTTCCCCTTGGTGTTTTCCATTTAAAATGGTTGCCTCAATTATGTTATTCATTAATTTTTTTACTGATAGCCTAGTCCCATTGCATAGTCGCGGTGGATTTATATTTCGTAGAAGGATGATTGGGGAACCAATTTTCAAAGATAAAATATGCGGTGGCATTCCTGGTAGATCCAATGAATTTAAAAATTCTATTGGATAATTAACTGATTCATCGTCATTGACAACAGTATCTATGGATTTATATGTTGTTTCTTCATCAGGTATTTCATTTTGAATTGTGCAGTTTATTAAATTCACATCAATGTTTTTGGCTACCAATATAGCACGCTCACTAACCCATTGATTATTTTTATAATTCTGCGATAAATTTGGAAAAACTTTGGCAATCAATTCATCAGTGGATTTTACAATGTGACAAAAGTTTTCTGGTAATGTAATACAGTGTGTGGATTCGTCCATTTCCATTTTACCATTCCCAGTATCTAACAATTGTTTTGCAAATCGTTCAGAAGATTCATCTTGTTGTAATTGAACACGCATATTGGTCTTTAAAGTTATTTTCTCCACATACCGCCATAACACTGATGATTTGAGACATGCATTCAATTCATCTGCAGGTGTTGAACGTGGTATAACTGGTAGAGTTTGTCGAAAATCACCAGCTAGCAAAATGAGTGCGCCACCAAAGAGCTGCTCATTTCCTCTCAAATCTTTTAATATGCGATTGAGTGCTTCCAATGATTTCTTGTGTGCCATGGTGCATTCATCCCATATTATAAGCTGACATGATCTTAGTACTTTTCCCATCCCAGAATCTTTGCTAATATTACATGTTGGAGTTTCAAGTACCTGCATATTTAATGGCAATTTCAATGCTGAATGTGCTGTTCGACCACCATCCAAAAGAGTTGCTGCAATACCAAATGATGCAATAGCAAGTGCAATATTATTTTGTGATCTTATAGTTGCCAGAATAATTGAAATAAGAAAAGGTTTGCCAGTGCCTCCAGGTGCATCTAAGAAATATAAACCACAACTCTTGTTAGATATTGCATTTATAATTGTGTCATATGCTGTTCGTTGTTCTAATACCAATTTCGGCAGATTAATTCGAACAAATGTTCGTAATTCATTAACATCGAAGTGCGTTTCTCGTTGTATATCACGATCGAAAATGTCATTACGAGATCTATTTGGAGCAATCCTTCCCAATTCTGTCAGTGATTTGTTGGCTATAGTCAAACATACATTCTCAATTAAAATCAATGCTTCATATTTGATGTAAATTGAATGTTGGGATTAGCATTTATGCTACGCATGCGATGTAAAATGTCTTCACTCATATAGTCTGTATATTTTTCCCAAAGATCCTTTGGATTAGCCGGAAAACATGTAGTTAGTATGATGGAAAATAGTGTACGTATCTGCTGTGGTTGAGATGTATTAGAAGCATCAGCGAGTGAAATATCCCAATGAGCATCGTTTTCTAAGAGACTTAATTTCTGGCAAGCCTCACGAAATGTAGCACACACATGGCCATTGACTGTTTTTAATTCTTGGAAAGATGTTGGTCCACGAACATTGATTAATATTAATCTTAGGTAAAAGCATTCTGCGTTATTTGGATGTACAGTGTACAGACGACCCAATGCATCTGTGGAATATAAATTTAGGTGTCCTTGTACTGCTCTACCTTGTTTACGACGCTGAAATTTTCCTGTTGATTTATTCCGCGTAAAATAAGTTGGTACTTCAGAGTACAGTAGTGTCCTTGCAAAGGTATCATTTCTACATAATGTGAAAAAATCAGTTAATGTTGTTGGCGGTGGTGACATTTCTCTTGCACGTACATTTTCTGATGTAAAATACACACGCTGTCCATTTTCAAGATGTACTGCTAAATGAACAACCGTTGGATATCGCTCATGAATGGAAAATGATAAAATACGCCATACAGCCTCATTGCAACTTATGTAGCGTCCCAGTTGATATTGGGTGACTTCATCGTTAGAAGCAGTTGTAATTTCCACTGCATACACTGCCATATCGCTTCCTTTGTTCACATATTTGCAAATATATTTTATAGATTTCACTGAATTGCAGTACTCAACATTTATGTGTGCGTTATACGTTTTTAGTAGTAATGGAGAATATGGTACTACCCAACGATTATCAACATCAATAGTATTGTTGAGTACTTTTAGTTTAATGGATTGTCCACCATCTTCGGTAGATCGTCGTCGATAGAGTGGATATCTATCATTGCCTGTAATAGTTTCAGCAAGTAAGTCTCTAGGATACCGCTTTGTGCACTTTCCATCTGACATGCATGGTGAATTATTATTTAGTGAGCCACATGGATCACGAATCATATTTTTTGAGACAATATCGTGCAAGTCTTTATCAATTTCAATGTCTGGTATTTCTGCAGAGATGATTTCATTAATTCTGTTTGGTGTTATCTTTTCCATCATCCATATTAAAATATGCGGATGTGGTAAACCTCTTTTTTGCCATTCAATGGAATACATCCAACAGCGCGTCTCTCCAAATACATGGTGTTTGACAATAAAATCTATTAAAGATTTTAATTTTTGTTTAAATACACGTGCAGAAATATCATGACGATCTGATGGTGATTGTCCAGTTAATAAAAGCTCCTTTATTTCATCCCATGCTGGGTTGCATGTAAATGTGATGAAAAAATCTGGACGACCACATGCACGAACATACGTCATTGCATCTTGTGTATATTCATGCATGTGTCTTTGGCTGCCTGTAAATATGGATGGTAAAATGACCATTTTTCCCAATTCACTCAGATTGCCATCATTTACAACTGCATCACATAAATGGATGTACTCTTCAGAACGCAATTTGACTTGATTTAGTCGTATGTAGAGGAGTCTTTCACTTTCTATTTTTGCATACATGTCAACAATGTATTGATGAAATAATTGTCTACATTTCAATATATGATTATCAGCATTCTCACGAATCATCGTTCGATATGCATAATAATTCATAGCACTGACCTTTTTGTTAATGTCCACATTAGTTGTAGGATTTCTCATATTAATATTAAAATGATATCCATCCTCTCCTTGCCAAAATAGAATGGGATATTGTAATGCATCATATGAACGATGCGTTTCTGATACTTTCTGGACGTCACCATTTCTACGATGAAGAATTACATCGCGAGAATTAAATTCTTCACCAACTATGACAATTGCCACTTCATCGATCGTTTGTGCGTTGAATTGTCTTCGATGTTGACCAATAGGTGTTTTATCTGCCTTTATTATTACTTTGTATTCGTCAGATGGCATTTGTTCAATGGCGGTTTTAAATAATTTAATTAATTCATTATGTTGTTCAAACAAATTCTGTAATTCAGCGACAATCTCTCGTTTAGTACTCATATTCAGTTGACACCGTCTGTTAATTTTTTCGTCAGTATTTCCCATAAAATATATCTGAAGATATTTGTGATGAGCATTTGGCAAGGGTAGTAGTGATCCAGCATGGTGATAAATTTGCCCTTGTACTTTAAATGTTGGCATATAATTTTCGCTAACGATATTCGTTGCTCCGAACGATGTCATTTGGAAGCATGAATTGTACTTGCGTATATTTTTCAAAAAATTTTTTGATTGACTTGTTTCATCTGATACTAAATATATACCTGATACTTAATAATGGTTCAGGTGGTGAACGCAAGTCTGGTAACTTTACTTTTCCACCTGCACAGCACATACCTGGTGTTTCATTTTTAAATTTTTGAGCACCACAATACGTACACTTTTTATCCATTTTTCCAATAATTACACTTGGATGAAGACTGTAATTGTAAAGGGGATTGTAATTGAAACCACATAAATTCAAATCAGTATGTATCGTTCGTCTTGTCTGTGTCCTGCGAATTCGATTCCTTTGCTGCCTTGCTTGCCTCTGTTCATTCGTTTCTAATGATCGAGCAAGAGCAATGTGAACTCGATCTCTTTCTTGCCTTGCTTGCCTCTGTTCACTCGTTTCTAATGATCGAGCAAGAGCAATAAAAACTCGATCTCTTTCTTGCCTTGCTTGCCTCTGTTCACTCGTTTCTAATGATCGAGCAAGAGCAGTGTGAACTCGATCTCTTTCTTGCCTAGCTTGTCTCTGCTCACTTGTTTCTAATGATCGAGCAAGAGCAGTGTGATCTCGATTTCTTTCTTGCCTAGTTTTTCTCTGCTCACTTGTTTCTGAAGCTCGTTCTTCTCTTCTCCTTTTTGCTTGATTTGTAGATCGACCAATGGCACTTCGCCTTGGTGGCATAATTGAGGGGTTAAATAAAACGTATTTCCAATATTTTTATTTATTCACGTATTAATAATTTATTCTCGTATTAATAATTGCAAAAGTTTTTTGACATCTTAAAAAACAACCTACAAACGTATTCCATCCTATAAAAAATAATAGAAGTTGCCATCTTCAGTCATTGTAAAATAGGAATAATACAGAATATGATATCACGCGAATAATACAAAATATAATATCACACATGCAAACAATCTCAGGTGCAGGAATCTAGCAAATATTACATTACGTCATACTGCTAGGCTGAATTTTAAACATCATTACTAATTAAATTTTATTTTGATATGTTGGGGATATTTGTTCGGGAGCACCTAAAACCCAAATTCTGATTTAAAAAAAATTTCAAAAACCTTCCTAGGGATATACCTAATAATTTCCCAAATTTTCACGGCGATTGGATGTATGGTTTTTGAATCTATCGCGTACAGACAGACAGACAGACACACATTCATTTTTATATATATCGATACTACTGTACAAAAATATCTAAAATAATTATTACAAAAACGTAAAACAAGAATAAACAAACATAAAACTAAACGTAAAATATGAACAAATAGTTGTGCAATATTCATGAACAGAAATAGTCTAAGGAATGAACCTTAAACATTGTTTATAAAGTGTTAAAATTCATGCGGAAATACACGCTCTGTCAAAAAAAGATGTACTCACTTCGAATGATAAAATTCGAAACGAAAGAATGATTATATTCTCTTAAACCTTGCGAAATATTGAAAAAAAAGTGTTAAAATACCTGTTACATACAACTGATATGAGGAATTTTATAAATAAACTTAAATTATTTAACTGAAAATGAAGGCATCGTCCAAAAACACATGCAAACGCATAAGAACGGCTTCTGTTATCTGCCCCTCGATAATCACGTGATCTATAGCAGACGAAAACTGACGTATCCAGTGACGTTGCGACGTTTCGCCTTATTGCGTCAGTTTACTTCATTTTGGTCTTAAACGCAAGATTTTAATCTATAGATGTGTCAAATTTGGTATTTGTAACCGCGATTTCTATTAACGAGCGATAAGTTTTAATTAAATTTATCACTTTCTGCACATGCTCAGTGACATGTTTAAATCTGGCTTTAGATACTCACTAAACACGAGACAGCATAAACACATTAATTTGTTTCTGCGCATGCTTAGTGCAGTGGCGCACCCAGGATTTTTTCTTGGGGGGGGGGGGGGGGGCGAGCGAGATGAACGGATAAAAATATTTATAAAGCAAAATGAATATTCATAATGCAATTTCTGTTTCTTTGGGGGGGGGGGGGGGGCGGGCCTCCTGGGTGCGCCACTGGCTCAGTGACATGTTTAAATCTGACATTTAGATACTTACTAAACATGAGATCGCATAAACAGTTAATTTGTTTATTCCGAGGAATCTCTCTAGCTCTCTCTCTCTCTCTCTGCCACTTTTATTTTTAATTATGTTTGTGGGCTATAGAATTATACTCGACGGAAATTGTTTATTGGGTAACCCTATTTCTTTTTATTGGGTTCAATAGTAATTTTTTAAGGTGTATTTTTCTCCTCTTAATATTATGATTTTCAATATTTGGCAATGATGTGTTGAGTATAATTTGTGTATTAGTACATTTATTTACTATCGAGCCGTCATCTTTTCACGGGTACCAACTAGTTGTTAAATAATTTGTCATAGAGTGTTACAAGCCTACGTTGAAGCGATACTCGGTTTTCAAAATCAGTAGCTAAAAAACCAAACAACGGTGATATGAGAGCAGCATTCTCAAATATTTCAACAGATATTGAACAAATATTATCTGAGGTCGAGGTTTACCCTTTCCATTAATTTTTTTACGAGTTTAATGTTTCTAGCTTTTATAAAGATAAATGAGGTTTATAATTTTCAATATTTTAATGGGAAGCTTATAATTTTAAAATCATGCTTTCTTTTAAATATAATTTTTTGTTAATTTTAACATAAATGAAATACTGATACATATTAATATTTAAATATGGAGTTTTAGTCACATGATATTTGGCAAAAAAATGTGTCAATGGTAATGAAGACTTGTTTTTTGTTACTATGCAAAATACAGTGTGACAATTATTGAGCTATATGAAAAAAAAACCAACTTGATAACTTTTGAACCATTGGCGAGATGCAGTGAAAACTTGGCGGTTGAATACAAGGCATGTAGGGAATCCGATTATCTGTAGTTACTTTTCAAATTTAAATAAAAATTTTTAACTCAGTAGTATTTTAAAATTTGATTTTTTATTTCATATAGTCATCCTGTAATTTCAATAATTGTCATCCTGTATGTATATGTCAGAGATTTTTTAGAGATTAGAAATTAAAGGGTTAAAAAAAGGAGCTTTTCTATGGAAAGTCAGAATTAAAACGTTAAACGCCAGATTATTCATCTATACTAATATATAAAGAGAGAGGGGATTTTGTACGTGGAGGGTAATCTACAGAACCACTGTACCTATTTGAAAAATTCTTTCACTGTTTGAAAGGTACATTACTCCAGATGGACATAGGCTATATATTATGTATATCTAATCAGTAGAAATAAAGTTATGGGATTAATCCTGACAATCTCCATTGTTACCGCTACTGTCCTCTACCGCTTTTTGTATCTTTAACGATCCTTAGCGTGGTGCTATCTATAATCTATACTATTATATAAAGAGAGAGGGGATTTTGTACGTGGAGGGTAATCTTCAGAACCACTATACCTATTTGAAGAATTCTTTCACTGTTTAAAAGGTACATTATTTCAGATGGACATAGGCTATATATTATGTATATCTGATCAGTAGAAATAAAGTTAGGGGCTTAATCCTAACAATCTCCATTGTTACCGCTACTGTCCTCTACCGCTTTTTGTGGCGAAGTCTTCAACGATCCTTAGCGTGGTGCTATCTATACTAATATATAAAGAGAGAGGGGATTTTGTACGTAGAGGGTAATCTTCAGAACCACTGTACCTATTTGAAAAATTCTTTCCCTGTTTGAAAGGTACATTATTCCAGATGGACATAGGCTATATATTATGTATATCTAACCCGTAGAAATAAAGTTACGAGTTTAATCCTAACAATCTCCATTGTTACCGCTACTGTCCTCTATCGCTTTTTGTGGCGAAGTCTTCAACGATCCTTTGCGTGGTGCTATCTATACTAATATATAAAGAGAGAGGGGATTTTGTACGTAGAGGGTAATCTTCAGAACCACTGTACCTATTTGAAAAATTCTTTCCCTGTTTGAAAGGTACATTATTCCAGATGGACATAGGCTATATATTATGTATATCTGATCAGTAGAAATAAAGTTAGGGGCTTAATCCTAACAATCTCCATTGTTACCGCTTCTGTCCTCTACCGCTTTTTGTGGCGAAGTCTTCAACGATCCTTAGCGTGGTGCTATCTATACTAATATATAAAGAGAGAGGGGATTTTGTACGTAGAGGGTAATCTTCAGAACCACTGTACCTATTTGAAAAATTCTTTCCCTGTTTGAAAGGTACATTATTCCAGATGGACATAGGCTATATATTATGTACATCTAACCCGTAGAAATAAAGTTACGAGCTTAATCCTAACAATCTCCATTGTTACCGCTACTGTCCTCTACCGCTTTTTGTGGCGAAGTCTTCAACGATCCTTAGCGTGGTGCTATCTATACTAATATATAAGCAGAGAGGGGATTTTGTACGCGGAGGGTAATCTTCAGAACCACAGTACCTATTTGAAAAATTCTTTCACTGTTTGAAAGGTACATTATTCCAGATGGACATTGGCTATATATTATGTATATCTGATCAGTAGAAATAAAGTTAGGAGATTAATACTAACATCCATTGTTTCCGCTACTGTCCTCTACCGCTTTTTGTGGCGAAGTCTTCAACGATCCTTATCGTGGTGCTATCGCGGTGGGCTTCTGTTCTGACGCTAGCGGTTCGAACCTAGCCGTTCTCCGGCACGACTTTTACTTTAAAAAAATTTATTTTAATTATTAACTAACATAAAATTATTTAATGTATTATTTAGGTTATTATTAAGGTAAAAAAAGATTTACAATTTACTGGCTATCAACTGCAAATTTATTGGTATAATATTTTGTTCAACCCGGACAAAGTCGGGACGGGCCGCTAGTAATATATAAAGAGAGAGGGGATTTTGTACGTGGAGGGTAATCTTCAGAACCACTGTACCTATTTGAAAAATTCTTTCACTGTTTGAAAGGTACATTATTTCAGATGGACATAGGCTATATATTATGTATATCTAATCAGTAGAAATAAAGTTATGGGCTTAATACTAACAATCTCCATTGTTACCGCTACTGTCCTCTACCGCTTTTTGTATCTTTAACGATCCTTAGCGTGGTGCTATCTATACTAATATATAAAGAGAGAGGGGATTTTGTACGTAGAGGGTAATCTTCAGAACCACTGTACCTATTTGAAAAATTCTTTCACTGTTTGAAAGGTACAATATTCCAGATGGACATAGGCTATATATTATGTATATCTAATCAGTAGAAATAAAGTTAGGGGCTTAATCCTAACAATCTCCATTGTTACCGCTACTGTCCTCTACCGCTTTTTGTATCTTTAACGATCCTTAGCGTGGTGCTATCTATACTAATATATAAAGAGAGAGGGGATTTTGTACGTGGAGGGTAATCTTCAGAACCACTGTACCTATTTGAAAAATTCTTTCACTGTTTGAAAGGTACATTATTCCAGATGGACATAGGCTATATATTATGTATATCTAATCAGTAGAAATAAAGTTAGAGGCTTCATCCTAACAATCTCCATTGTTACCGCTACTGTCCTCTACCGCTTTTTGTGGCGAAGTCTTCAACGATCTTTAGAGTGGTGCTATCTATACTAATATATAAAGAGACAGGGGATTTTGTACGTGGAGGGTAATCTTCAGAACCACTGTACCTATTTGAAAAATTCTTTCACTGTTTGAAAGGTACATTATTTCAGATGGACATAGGCTATATATTATGTATATCTAATCAGTAGAAATAAAGTTAGGGGCTTAATCCTAACAATCACCATTGTAACCGCTACTGTCCTCTACCGCTTTTTGTATCTTTAACGATCCTTAGCGTGGTGCTATCTATACTAATATATAAAGAGAGAGGGGATTTTGTACGTGGAGGGTAATCTTCAGAACCACTGTACCTATTTGAAAAATTCTTTCACTGTTTGAAAGGTACATTATTCCAGATGGACATAGGCTATATATTATGTATATCTAATCAGTAGAAATAAAGTTAGGGGCTTCATCCTAACAATCTCCATTGTTACCGCTACTGTCCTCTACCGCTTTTTGTGGCGAAGTCTTCAACGATCTTTAGAGTGGTGCTATCTATACTAATATATAAAGAGAGAGGGGATTTTGTACGTGGAGGGTAATCTTCAGAACCACTGTACCTATTTGAAAAATTCTTTCACTGTTTGAAAGGTACATTATTTCAGATGGACATAGGCTATATATTATGTATATCTAATCAGTAGAAATAAAGTTAGGGGCTTAATTCTAACAATCTCCATTGTTACCGCTACTTGCCTCTAGAGCTTTTTGTGGCGAAGTCTTCAACGATCCTTAGCGTGGTGCTATCTGTACTAATATATAAAGAGAAAGAGGATTTTGTACGTGGAGGGTAATCTTCAGAACCACTGTACCTATAAATTCTTTCACTGTTTAAAAGGTACATTATTCCAGATGGACATAGGCTATATATTATGTATATCTAATCAGTAGAAATAAAGTTAGGGGCTTAATCCTAACAATCTCCATTGTTACCGCTACTGTTCTCTACCGCTTTTTGTATCTTTAACGATCCTTAGCGTGGTGCTATCTATACTAATATATAAAGAGAGAGGGGATTTTGTACGTGGAGGGTAATCTTCAGAACCACTGTACCTATTTGAAAAATTCTTTCACTGTTTGAAAGGTACAATATTCCAGATGGACATAGGCTATATATTATGTATATCAAATCAGTCGAAATAAAGTTAGGGGCTTAATCCTAACAATCTCCATTGTTACCGCTACTGTCCTCTACCGCTTTTTGTATCTTTAACGATCCTTAGCGTGGTGCTATCTATACTAATATATAAAGAGAGAGGGGATTTTGTACGTGGAGGGTAATCTTCAGAACCACTGTACCTATTCGAAAAATTCTTTCACTGTTTGAAAGGTACATTATTCCAGACGGACATAGGCTATATATTATGTATATCTAATCAGTAGAAATAAAGTTAGGGGCTTCATCCTAACAATTTCCATTGTTACCGCTACTGTCCTCTACCGCTTTTTGTGGCGAAGTCTTCAACGATCTTTAGAGTGGTGCTATCTATACTAATATATAAAGAGAGAGGGGATTTTGTACGTGGAGGGTAATCTTCAGAACCACTGTACCTATTTGAAAAATTCTTTCACTGTTTGAAAGGTACATTATTTCAGATGGACATAGGCTATATATTATGTATATCTAATCAGTAGAAATAAAGTTAGGGGCTTAATCCTAACAATCTCCATTTTTACCGCTACTGGCCTCTACCGCTTTTTGTGGCGAAGTCTTCAACGATCCTTAGCGTGGTGGTGTCTGTACTAATATATAAAGAGAGAGGGGATTTTGTACGTGGAGGGTAATCTTCAGAACCACTGTACCTATAAATTCTTTCACTGTTTGAAAGGTACATTATTCCAGATGGACATAGGCTATATATTATGTATATCTAATCAGTAGAAATAAAGTTAGGGGCTTAATCCTAACAATCTCCATGTTTACCGCTACTGGCCTCTACCGCTTTTTGTGGCGAAGTCTTCAACGATCCTTAGCGTGGTGCTGTCTGTACTAATATATAAAGAGAGAGGGGATTTTGTACGTGGAGGGTAATCTTCAGAACCACTGTACCTATAAATTCTTTCACTGTTTGAAAGGTACATTATTCCAGATGGACATAGGCTATATATTATGTATATCTAATCAGTAGAAATAAAGTTAGGGGCTTAATCCTAACAATCTCCATTGTTACCGCTACTGTCCTCTACCGCTTTTTGTATCTTTAACGATCCTTAGCGTGGTGCTATCTGTACTAATATATAAAGAGAGAGGGGATTTTGTACGTGGAGGGTAATCTTCAGAACCACTGTACCTATCTGAAAAATTCTTTCACTGTTTGAAAGGTACAATATTCCAGATGGACATAGGCTATATATTATGTATATCTAATGAGTAGTAATAAAGTTAGGGGCTTCATCCTAACAATCTCCATTGTTACCGCTACTGTCCTCTACCGCTTTTTGTGGCGAAGTCTTCAACGATCCTTAGTGTGGTGCTATCTATACTAATATATAAAGAGAGAGGGGATTTTGTACGTGGAGGGTAATCTTCAGAACCACTGTACCTATTTGAAAAATTCTTTCACTGTTTGAAAGGTACATTATTTCAGATGGACATAGGCTATATATTATGTATATCTAATCAGTAGAAATAAAGTTAGGGGCTTAATCCTAACAATCACCATTGTAACCGCTACTGTCCTCTACCGCTTTTTGTATCTTTAACGATCCTTAGCGTGGTGCTATCTATACTAATATATAAAGAGAGAGGGGATTTTGTACGTGGAGGGTAATCTTCAGAACCACTGTACCTATTTGAAAAATTCTTTCACTGTTTGAAAGGTACATTATTCCAGATGGACATAGGCTATATATTATGTATATCTAATCAGTAGAAATAAAGTTAGGGGCTTCATCCTAACAATCTCCATTGTTACCGCTACTGTCCTCTACCGCTTTTTGTGGCGAAGTCTTCAACGATCTTTAGAGTGGTGCTATCTATACTAATATATAAAGAGAGAGGGGATTTTGTACGTGGAGGGTAATCTTCAGAACCACTGTACCTATTCGAAAAATTCTTTCACTGTTTGAAAGGTACATTATTCCAGACGGACATAGGCTATATATTATGTATATCTAATCAGTAGAAATAAAGTTAGGGGCTTCATCCTAACAATTTCCATTGTTACCGCTACTGTCCTCTACCGCTTTTTGTGGCGAAGTCTTCAACGATCTTTAGAGTGGTGCTATCTATACTAATATATAAAGAGAGAGGGGATTTTGTACGTGGAGGGTAATCTTCAGAACCACTGTACCTATTTGAAAAATTCTTTCACTGTTTGAAAGGTACATTATTTCAGATGGACATAGGCTATATATTATGTATATCTAATCAGTAGAAATAAAGTTAGGGGCTTAATCCTAACAATCTCCATTTTTACCGCTACTGGCCTCTACCGCTTTTTGTGGCGAAGTCTTCAACGATCCTTAGCGTGGTGGTGTCTGTACTAATATATAAAGAGAGAGGGGATTTTGTACGTGGAGGGTAATCTTCAGAACCACTGTACCTATAAATTCTTTCACTGTTTGAAAGGTACATTATTCCAGATGGACATAGGCTATATATTATGTATATCTAATCAGTAGAAATAAAGTTAGGGGCTTAATCCTAACAATCTCCATTTTTACCGCTACTGGCCTCTACCGCTTTTTGTGGCGAAGTCTTCAACGATCCTTAGCGTGGTGCTGTCTGTACTAATATATAAAGAGAGAGGGGATTTTGTACGTGGAGGGTAATCTTCAGAACCACTGTACCTATAAATTCTTTCACTGTTTGAAAGGTACATTATTCCAGATGGACATAGGCTATATATTATGTATATCTAATCAGTAGAAATAAAGTTAGGGGCTTAATCCTAACAATCTCCATTGTTACCGCTACTGTCCTCTACCGCTTTTTGTATCTTTAACGATCCTTAGCGTGGTGCTATCTGTACTAATATATAAAGAGAGAGGGGATTTTGTACGTGGAGGGTAATCTTCAGAACCACTGTACCTATCTGAAAAATTCTTTCACTGTTTGAAAGGTACAATATTCCAGATGGACATAGGCTATATATTATGTATATCTAATGAGTAGTAATAAAGTTAGGGGCTTCATCCTAACAATCTCCATTGTTACCGCTACTGTCCTCTACCGCTTTTTGTGGCGAAGTCTTCAACGATCCTTAGTGTGGTGCTATCTATACTAATATATAAAGAGAGAGGGGATTTTGTACGTGGAGGGTAATCTTCAGAACCACTGTACCTATTTGAAAAATTCTTTCACTGTTTGAAAGGTACATTATTTCAGATGGACATAGGCTATATATTATGTATATCTAATCAGTAGAAATAAAGTTAGGGGCTTAATCCTAACAATCACCATTGTAACCGCTACTGTCCTCTACCGCTTTTTGTATCTTTAACGATCCTTAGCGTGGTGCTATCTATACTAATATATAAAGAGAGAGGGGATTTTGTACGTGGAGGGTAATCTTCAGAACCACTGTACCTATTTGAAAAATTCTTTCACTGTTTGAAAGGTACATTATTCCAGATGGACATAGGCTATATATTATGTATATCTAATCAGTAGAAATAAAGTTAGGGGCTTCATCCTAACAATCTCCATTGTTACCGCTACTGTCCTCTACCGCTTTTTGTGGCGAAGTCTTCAACGATCTTTAGAGTGGTGCTATCTATACTAATATATAAAGAGAGAGGGGATTTTGTACGTGGAGGGTAATCTTCAGAACCACTGTACCTATTTGAAAAATTCTTTCACTGTTTGAAAGGTACATTATTTCAGATGGACATAGGCTATATATTATGTATATCTAATCAGTAGAAATAAAGTTAGGGGCTTAATTCTAACAATCTCCATTGTTACCGCTACTTGCCTCTAGAGCTTTTTGTGGCGAAGTCTTCAACGATCCTTAGCGTGGTGCTATCTGTACTAATATATAAAGAGAAAGAGGATTTTGTACGTGGAGGGTAATCTTCAGAACCACTGTACCTATAAATTCTTTCACTGTTTAAAAGGTACATTATTCCAGATGGACATAGGCTATATATTATGTATATCTAATCAGTAGAAATAAAGTTAGGGGCTTAATCCTAACAATCTCCATTGTTACCGCTACTGTTCTCTACCGCTTTTTGTATCTTTAACGATCCTTAGCGTGGTGCTATCTATACTAATATATAAAGAGAGAGGGGATTTTGTACGTGGAGGGTAATCTTCAGAACCACTGTACCTATTTGAAAAATTCTTTCACTGTTTGAAAGGTACAATATTCCAGATGGACATAGGCTATATATTATGTATATCAAATCAGTCGAAATAAAGTTAGGGGCTTAATCCTAACAATCTCCATTGTTACCGCTACTGTCCTCTACCGCTTTTTGTATCTTTAACGATCCTTAGCGTGGTGCTATCTATACTAATATATAAAGAGAGAGGGGATTTTGTACGTGGAGGGTAATCTTCAGAACCACTGTACCTATTCGAAAAATTCTTTCACTGTTTGAAAGGTACATTATTCCAGACGGACATAGGCTATATATTATGTATATCTAATCAGTAGAAATAAAGTTAGGGGCTTCATCCTAACAATTTCCATTGTTACCGCTACTGTCCTCTACCGCTTTTTGTGGCGAAGTCTTCAACGATCTTTAGAGTGGTGCTATCTATACTAATATATAAAGAGAGAGGGGATTTTGTACGTGGAGGGTAATCTTCAGAACCACTGTACCTATTTGAAAAATTCTTTCACTGTTTGAAAGGTACATTATTCCAGATGGACATAGGCTATATATTATGTATATCTAATCAGTAGAAATAAAGTTAGGGGCTTAATCCTAACAATCTCCATTTTTACCGCTACTGTCCTCTACCGCTTTTTGTGGCGAAGTCTTCAACGATCCTTAGCGTGGTGGTGTCTGTACTAATATATAAAGAGAGAGGGGATTTTGTACGTGGAGGGTAATCTTCAGAACCACTGTACCTATAAATTCTTTCACTGTTTGAAAGGTACATTATTCCAGATGGACATAGGCTATATATTATGTATATCTAATCAGTAGAAATAAAGTTAGGGGCTTAATCCTAACAATCTCCATTTTTACCGCTACTGGCCTCTACCGCTTTTTGTGGCGAAGTCTTCAACGATCCTTAGCGTGGTGCTGTCTGTACTAATATATAAAGAGAGAGGGGATTTTGTACGTGGAGGGTAATCTTCAGAACCACTGTACCTATAAATTCTTTCACTGTTTGAAAGGTACATTATTCCAGATGGACATAGGCTATATATTATGTATATCTAATCAGTAGAAATAAAGTTAGGGGCTTAATCCTAACAATCTCCATTGTTACCGCTACTGTCCTCTACCGCTTTTTGTATCTTTAACGATCCTTAGCGTGGTGCTATCTGTACTAATATATAAAGAGAGAGGGGATTTTGTACGTGGAGGGTAATCTTCAGAACCACTGTACCTATCTGAAAAATTCTTTCACTGTTTGAAAGGTACAATATTCCAGATGGACATAGGCTATATATTATGTATATCTAATGAGTAGTAATAAAGTTAGGGGCTTCATCCTAACAATCTCCATTGTTACCGCTACTGTCCTCTACCGCTTTTTGTGGCGAAGTCTTCAACGATCCTTAGTGTGGTGCTATCTATACTAATATATAAAGAGAGAGGGGATTTTGTACGTGGAGGGTAATCTTCAGAACCACTGTACCTATTTGAAAAATTCTTTCACTGTTTGAAAGGTACATTATTCCAGATGGACAAAGGCTATATATTATGTATATCTGATCAGTAGAAATAAAGTTTGGAGCTTAATCCTAACAATCTCCATTGTTTCCGCTACTGTCTTCTACCGCTTTTTGTTCCGAAGATTTCAACGATCCTTATCGTGGTGCTATCGCGGTGGGCTTCTGTACTGACGCTAGCGGTTCGAACCCAGCCATTCTCTAGCACGCCTTTTACTTTTAAAAATTATTTTAATTATTAACTAACATAAAATTAATTTAATGTATTATTTAGGTTGTTATTAAGGTAAAAAAGATTTACAATTTATTGGCTATCAACTGGAAATTTATTGGTATAATAGTTTGTTCAACCCGGACAAAGTCGGCACGGGCCGCTAGTATTTGATAAAGCAACGCGGGAGTGAAAATGGAGTTCAGTGGAGAGAATTACAAGCCTCATCGCAGGCGCTGACGTAGAGAGCTATTTTTAGAGTTTGGCGGGAAAATTTATTGCAAATTAATCAAAAGAACATTCTGGAAGTTTCTGTAAAGTGTAAGCAGATCATTCTAGGCGGGCATAAAACATAGGAATAACTTCAGAGATGATGTAGACTTCAAAGGGGAAGGTCGAAGTTTGACAGCCTAAGAGATTGAATGGGAGGGGAGTAAATTGATTTGAACCAAATAGGGATTTTAATTCATAGAAATTAAGTGTTATAGATAATTAGCGGAACGGTAAGTTTTAATTTGGAGTCGATAGTTTTATGTGAAGTAATAAATGATTTGAAAATTAGTGTTTTGGTAATATTTTATTAGATAAGTTTTAATTTTGTGTATACTGTGTGGTGATTTGAACTGGTAATTGTTGTTTAGTTTTTCCTTGATATACTCAGTTAATAATCCTTAGGCTCTAACTGTTTTTAATCATTTGAGGGTAAATTACATTATTTTAGTCTCAATTCTTTGGAAAATGAGTGTTTTAATATTTTTATATGTTTTATTTGAGTGTACTTTTAACTTGTGTGTTATTTATAGACGTGAGGACACGTCTCTTTTTGAGGATAGGGTGAGAATGAAAGGATTAATGCAAAATCTCTTCTTATGCCATAGTAATATTCTATGTTGCTATGCCTACAAAGACGCGCCAAACCCTTCTTCTTGCGACATTCTTGAGGGGACAGTGAAGGGTTGAATGACCCCGGCTTGGAGGCAATTCGAAGCGTGGTGAAAAAATGCCCTGTGCACGGGCAGAGGGAGAAGAGAGACAGACCTCGTTGAGGGAGGTTGTTTTTTGGACTCCGTGCGATAGGCACGAGAGAGATTGTTTTCGAACGGGGCGAGTCAAGGCCTGCGTTGTGGCGTATTGACGGGAACGAGAAAGCTGCCCGATCTTTTGTTCTGTTGAAGGGAAGCGAAGCATTACGCTCCCGTGATTATTGTTATATTGTACCGGACACAGTGAAAGTAGGCTCTCCATATCGTAATTGCTGTCTACATTAATAAACGATTATTGTTAAGTTTTAACAAGTATAGTTGATTTTTGACTCAAGTGTGTAATTATTGGACACCCCCTAGACGCCAGCCAGCTACGTAGACAGAAAAGACTACATTTTTGGGTGCCCGGCCCGGATGAACTCTGTGGACAATTGATTTCGTTATTTTGATGTGAATTCGTGATGCCTTCTGTGAAATTTTGAGTTGCTTGAGAAAAACAAAATGTTTGAAAGTGCCATAGAAGAAGATTTGTTCATAGTATGTTATGAGCTCTGCTTAGATCCAACTCCAGGGATGGATTGGAATCATCTGAAAGGCTTGATTGAAAATTGCGAGGACTACAAAACTGACCCTGACTTTGTCAGTAGTTTGATACAGACAGTAGTGGAAGACCGGGAGAAACGCGAATACAGAGAAAAGGTTAAAAGAGAGATAGAGGAAAAGAAACTGGAGGTACAGAGAATGAAAAAAGTGCTTCAGTTAGAATATAGGAGGATGGGGTTGCCGATCCCTGATATAGTTAAAACGGAGCCCTCTGCAAATGGGAATACAGAGAAAATTCTTGTGGTGGATAAAGAGCTGCCTGTTAAGTCTAAATTAAAGTCGGGTGTAGCACCTGAAATTCCTGATAGTTCCGGTGAATATTCCGAGCAGCGAAGCCATGAACAAAAGAGTGATTTGCGCTCCTTCAATACGTGTGAATACGAGAAAGATGTGAATGACATAGGGAGTAAAAGTGGTGTTTCGAAACGTTATGTTATCGAGGTGGAGGAATCAAAGAGTGATTTGCGCTCCTTCGATACGTGTGAACACAAGAAAGATGTGAATGACACAGAAAGTGAGATACGTGCTTCGGGACGGCATGTTAGCGAGACGGAGAAGTCAAAGCCGTCAAATGACAACCTCTCTGTTTGTAGCAACGGGCTAGATAAGTCCAATATTGAAACTAACACTATGTACGATAAATGTACGACTTCAGTCTGAGTGTGTGGCCAAACTGCTGCAGAAACTAATGGAGAATCACAAAACTTAGAGACTCAATGTGATAAAATTCGTGCCGAAATAGACGAAAAAACTGCTTTAATTGTAATACTCGAGAGAGGTGAAATCAAAGGCTGTAGTGCGTTATACAACTAAAGGGTGCCCTACAAAGTTTTTCGTTGACCCTATAAACTTTTTAGTTCTAAAGACTAGATCATGAGCACAAAATGCTCGCAATGAATGTGTAAAATTCGAGAGGAATTTTATTAAGAGTAAAAAAAGAAAACTGTTGAACTGAAAAAAAAATGATTAGTGTGTTTTTAGATTACTCAAGAGTCGAACTTTTCTTCATTGGGTTATTAACAATTCTCTTAAGAATAATTAGTGTTTAGTGATATTTTTCATATGGTATATTTTTGTGCAGCAAGTTGTAATGGTTATCGTCTAATTTGTTTTCTTTGATATACTTAATATTGATTACTCTGTGTTTTTTTAAAATTATTCAAGTTCTGATTCTTCTTATTCATTGTGTAGTGAGAATTCTTTAACTAATACTAATGAGTAATTGATAATATTTTTTAAATAAGGCTTGTTTTTGTGTTTTAGATCGTTCAAGGATAATATTTTGTTGAAGTTTTAATTTTGTTTGTACGGTGTAGTGAATTATAGTGGTAATTGTGTTTAGCCTTTCTTGGTATACTTCATTAATATTGGTTAGAATTTAATTGTTTTTATTCATTCAAGAGTTAATTTCATTACATTTTATCAATTCTCCAAAAAATTAGTGTTTTGGTAATATTTTATTAGATAAGTTTTAATTTTGTATATACTGTGTGGTGATTTGAACTGGTAATTGTTGTTTAGTTTTTCCTTGATATACTCAGTTAATAATCCTTAGGCTAACTGTTTTTAATCATTTGAGGGTAAATTACATTATTTTAGTCTCAATTCTTTGGAAAATGAGTGTTTTAATATTTTTATATGTTTTATTTGAGTGTACTTTTAACTTGTGTGTTATTTATAGACGTGAGGACACGTCTCTTTTTGAGGATAGGGTGAGAATGAAAGGATTAATGCAAAATCTCTTCTTATGCCATAGTAATATTCTATGTTGCTATGCCTACAGAGACGCGCCAAACCCTTCTTCTTGCGACATTCTTGAGGGGACAGTGAAGGGTTGAATGATCCCGGCTTGGAGGCAATTCGAAGCGTGGTGAAAAAATGCCCTGTGCACGGGCTGAGGGAGGTTGTTTTTTTTTTTGACTCCGTAGGCACGAGAGAGATTGTTTTCGAACGGGGCGAGTCAAGGCCTGCGAATGGCGTATTGACGGGAGCGAGAAAGCTGCCCGATCTTTTGTTCTGTTGAAGGGAAGCGAAGCATTGCGCTCCCGTGATTATTGTTATATTGTACCGAGACAGTGAAAGTAGGCTCTCCATATCGTAATTGCTGTCTACATTAATAAACGATTTTTGTTAAGTTTTAACAAGTATAGTTGATTTTTGACGCAAGTGTGTAATTATTGGACACCCCGTAGACGCCAGCCAGCTACGTAGACAGGAAAGTCTGCATATATATATATATATATATATATATATATGTCGGACTTGACTTCTACTCCCATACCATTTAATATAAGTCCGAACCTCTTTTGTATGATGTTGCAGTCAGTGGTGGTCCGGTGGCGAGGACATTCATTAATTAAATCCATCAAACAGCAAGATGTTAATACAACAGCTATAAGACACTTCAATTGATATTCCTAAACATCTTTATTAAATTCTAATTAATTACTCAGCTCCATTACACTAATTTCAATTACCCCACCCAATTTTAAAACCGTGCGCCTGCGGAACACATCCTTTCCATTCCCTAGTTATCCATGACTCTAAATTAATCTCCTTTGTTCTTAGCTTTTAACCAACGCTTAGTGACGTTCATTACTTATGCGTGATGTCAAATCGAATGTTCTATGCTGACCTGAGCACTTTGTTAGCGTCAACTCCAAGGTTACGTCTACCTAAGGCCCGTATGCAGAACAAACGCTGGAGCTTTGTGTCTCTCGTTTCGCAAACGGGGGGTTGTTGCGAGAGTAGGGGGTGAGCACTCTTTTTAGCTATGCTGATCAAACAATTTGCGCTTCCGCAAATGATGACGTCAAGATGTGTAAGAAAACCTTATATGGTCAAGCCACGCCCTTTTTCTCCTCCCTTTTGCGGGAGCTGGGGTCCCTCATGAACCCTAACCTGCGGGGAGGATTCGACGGTCAATTTAGCGAAACCGTCCGACTGAACTGCCTCAAACACGGCATTTTAATTGCTTCCTTGCGTTGGGGTTCAAGAAAAAGTATACAGTATAGGAAAAAACCCGCGCTTTGACTTCGATCAACGTGGCTGTTTATTTTACATTTTGTAGATAAAATTGTCTCAAAGGACATCAAATTTTTCAGTAGAGGAGATCGAGAAAAAAGTGCAGTGAAGGCATCACTGATGAGTCATTCTATTCATCTGCATTGGTAAGTAATTTCAGTTGTATTTGAAAAGAAAAAAATGTAATTTGACTTTAGCAATATCCTAATATTTTATTATTATTTTTTTACTTGTAGGCTGTTTTAAAACAGAAAAAAATGGATGGTAAGTAAACTATTAATTTTGTATTTAATTACCTGTTTTTTAGAATTTCTTTTAATCATTTTCAATGCTATTTATAATATATCATATTTTTACATTGCAAGATATTTATCATAAATAAATTTAATTAAAGCAAAATTTTAAAATGTCCAAATGCTTATTTAAGGGACAATTAAGTACTAAAAATGTTCTGTTAGACTTTTCTGGCATTTGTGTACAAGAATATCATATTTCTATTTTTGTTTATAAATCTTATTATAAATTTTTAAAAATGCTGTTAGTTAATCATTAAACAAAGATCAAAATATTTTGTTGCAGGAGGCTTTGTTACCAGGTAAAGATCACCGCATTATTAATATTTGAGGGTGGGGATTGAGACCATGACATTGTACACTGAAATAGCAAATATAAATTTAATAATTGTGCTTCAAAAGATTACTGCCAATGCTCAGTCATATATCAGAATTATGTTTAGCTTTATGATTGTTAAATGCAACTATGTATTTAATAATCATAAAGCTAAGAAAAATCCCAGAGAAAAAAATAGCTATTGTAACTAACAAAATGAATGTTTGTTTCATAATGCTTTTGGAAAATTTGAATTTTTTAAATAAATTTAAAGTAAAATTATTTGCTATTTATACTAATTAATTCCCCCCCCCAGAAAGTTGTTGTTATTCAAAGTGAATTACAATACATGAGATTGTAACTACCACTAAAACAGCAGAAACAAAGTCTTGGCATATTGCTCAATCATCAAGTAAGTTATTTGGATTTTGATAAATTTAAATCAAATTTTTGTAACAAGTTTTAAAATATAAATTTCAGACTGAAATTGTTGGAGATAATTAAAATTTTTTTAGTACCATACTTTATAGAAATTAAACAATTGTATGTTTTACGTAACATACATAGTTTTATGTAAATGCCTGCATAGAACTCTTCTTCATAATTATTTGCAGTTTTACTATATAATCTGTGACAATAACTTCTATGAAATAACATATGTTGATTTTTATGTATGACATAATAGCTCTGTTCCATGTGCTATCTCATTTACTATGTATTTTTTATTATTTTCTAGACAGTTCAACAGTACGTGGCAGGAAGCATCTAGCATTAAAAAGAAAAAGAGAAGCAGCAAATTTGAAGCTGAGGCTCTTCAAACCCAAAAAACTATGGTGCAAGAAATCGAAACAACATCCCGGCAAGGAATTCTGGTAAAAATTAATCAAAATTTAGAAACATTAATTAAAATAATGGAAGACAAAAATAGTTGTTAGTCAGAAATAAAAAGCTTTTAGAGCTCATAAATGCTGAAGATGTTGTAGAAAAAATGTAATAAACACATAAATTCATGTTTGCACAGTCTAAATTTTTGTAATAAAAACTTCATCTTCCATCTCAAGTGGATTATCCGTATCTTGTAATATCCATTCCCTGCTTAAAGAAAGGGATAACATCCTTCTCCTTCGCAAAGCGAATGACTATTCCGGCTTTGCGAGAGAAAAGACGAGTCTTACGAGAGCTCCCTACTAGCCGCAAGTTTTGATCACGTGACGTTCGTATTTACGAGAGAAAAAGGTCTGGCTGTTTGATCTGCATCGCGATTGCGACCCCTCTGCGGAAGGGAGGGGCTTTGCGAGAGCTTTGCTCTCGTAAGTGTTTGATCGGCATACGGGCCTATATTCTCCCATGTGGTTATGTGGTTCTTCGGAGATTGAATAAAGTCGAACCTTAAGCGCTATTTTCACTGCAATACATTACACCGCTGATTTGAACTCCCAGACTTTTTAATTGTTAATCCTATTTTTAATAATTAATATCCCATTTTAAAGTCGCATGATCACCCTCCCCTAATATTTTTAGCCTCACATACACACACACACACATATATATGTATATATATATATATATATATATATATATATATATATATATATATACATACACACACTTGCTGGCCAAAAGTATCGGGACACCCTCCTAAAGAAGTGGATCTGGCAGGTGACGAAATTTCATGCGTAACCGAAAGCTATAAAAGTGTTAGTAGTGGTTTGTCAGGTCATATTTATGCGTTTGTAAGACAATGAGTAAGTCAAACGAGCTTAGTGACTTTGATCGTGGCATTATAGTGGGATGCCACCTTTGTGGGAAATCAGTTCGTGAAATTTCGGACATTCTACAGAAACCAAAATCCAATGTAAGTGATGTAATTGTGAAGTGGAAACGTCGAGGCAGTGAAACTGCAGAAAAACGTGGTGGCAGGCCGAAAAAAATTAGTGAACGAAGCCGCAGAACTCTGAAAAGAGTAGTGAAACCAAATCGCAAGTCCTAGTTCATTGAAATCACTCAGGAGTTCCAAAGTTCATCAGGCGTTAGTGCGTTCAGCAGGACTGTTCGTCGAGAGTTAAAAAACCTGGGATTCCATGGTCGCTCAGCCGCTAACAAGCCGAACATCACTCCCCAGAATGCGAAGCATCGATTGCAATGCTGCAAAGCTCACTGTCATTGGATTGTGGACATGTGGGAAAATGTTCTTTGGAGTGATGAATCTCGCTTTACAATCTGGCAAACCGATGGACGCGTCTGGGTTTGGAGGATGCCAGACAAGCGCTTCTTACATGACTGCATTGTGCCAACTGTTAAGTTTAGTGGTGGCAGCATCATGCTGTGGGGATGTTTTTCATGGGTTGGTCCGGGTTCCTTAGTTCCTGTGGTTGGAAACATGAACCCTGAAATGTATGTGGACATTCTGGACAATGCTGGTCTCCCAGCTCTATGGAAATATTTCGGGGAAGGCCCCTTTCTCTTTCAGCAGGATAACTGCTCCATTCACACATCGAGACTTGCGCTGGCATGGTTTGACGAAATGGGTGTTCAAAAACTGGGCTAACATTCTCAGGGCCCCGATCTAAATCCCATTGAACACCTTTGGGACGAATTAGAACGCAGATTACGTGGATAGCCAAATCGACCTTCCTCACTACCAGCACTCACTTCAGCTGTGATGGACGACTGGAAGTCAATTTCCATGGACACCTATCAAAAACTGGTGGAAAGTCTCCCCAGACGTGTGGAGGCTGTCATCGATGCAAAGGACGACCAACATCATATTAATATATGCCTCAGGACTATCCGAGTCCGTACCACTGGGCGCCCGGATACTTTTCGCGAGATAGTGTGTGTGTATGTATATTATATATATATATATATATATATATATATATATATATATATATATATATGTGTGTGTGTGTGTGTGTGTGTGTGTGTGTAACTACAAAGTAATTGCTAATATATAATAATGACTAACATAACTAGAACAATATTTTTATACCTGGATGAAACCACTTGTTAGTTCATGCACAACTTCTGATAAATAAAAGTTCTGTATATAAACGCATTCCAAACCCAACGAATCTATCTCACTGCCCTCTCCGTAGCTTATGACCAACGTCATGAGTTAACAAGCCGGCATCGGCACATTACGAAGAGCGCTTCAGGTGATGCCGTTATGAAGAGAAAATATTCCTGGTCAGTGGCGTAGCAATTAGATAAAACCGAAAACTATACAAATAATCAACCAAATTAATACCTACAGTTAATATATTTTCTGTATATACATATAAGTATTAAACTAAAGAAATGTCTGAACAATTGCGGCCATTAACAGTGGTATTGTATTTTATATATAGAAGAAATAATTTTTTAGACATTTCAAGCCCGAGTCCTCACCCAACAGATAAAGATAGGCCACTATCTATATAAATAAAAATGTAAATGTTCGTTTGTTCAAAACCTCAAATCTCCAAAAGTTCTTCACCAATTTCTTTGAAATTTTGACACAACGTTGCATTCGAATACGTGAGTGTTTTTATATACCTTTTATATAGATGCAACACCTGTGACAGGTATAAACATTCTTTTTTGAAACAAACGCTATACTAAGTATTTTACCGCAAACGAGAAATGTCTTTCCCTTCCCCCTCAGAACAGAAATTTGTCACGGTGGGGTGCGACCCCACTATCAGCAGTCCCCACAGATCGTAAAATACGGAGATATCGTTCTAGACAATAACAGACGATCGAAGAGATAAGAGAACCACTGTCCGGTGTTCGACTGATTTTCATTTGAATTCAAATTATATCGTGAAACTGGCCTCTTCGGAGTGATTTCTTACAGCGGATTGAAATTTTTCGTTTCACATTGCGTTGGAATTGAGCTGTGTCGTTTACTATAGCGTTCATTTCGTGAGTATAGTTTATTTATTTTTATTTTTGTGTTTTTTCCTTTTTTAAGGTTTTGCAAATTTCTATGTTTTTGTTATAACTTTCTTCTTTTTCAGTGCAATCGATCTGCTTTAGTGGCCTTCGAAGGTTAATTATTTCGTTTGTCATTGCGTTGGAATTGAATTGTGTCGTTTACCATAGCGTTTATTTCGTGAGCATAGTTTAATTTTTCATTACGTTTTTTTAAACTGTTTTTCTAATTTTTCTGAGCAATTGTCGATGGAATTGAGTTGTATCGATTGATTTTCATTTGAAATAAATTATATCGGGAAATTGACCTCTTCGGAGTGATTTCTTCAAACGGATTGAAATATTTCGTTTCTCATTGCGTTAGAATTGAGTTCTGTCGGTTAATCTGCGTTTGAATTGAAATACAGTCGAACCTCCATGTATCGAACTTCCCTATATCGAAATTTTCTATATATCGAACTCTTAAAAAATCTCCATGTTCATTTCATAGAAAAATTGTTTCTATATATCGAAAATTTCTCTATATATCGAAATTTTTTTCAAGACAAATTGGGAGATTTTATTCCACTTTAGAATAAAATCTCCCAATTTTTGGCATTTGAAATAGTACGTCGTGGACTTCAATTCGCGGAAAATGTCCCTGATGAAGTTTTTAGTGGACTGAATAAATACGAATATTTCTTTGAACTTTCCACAAAACTAACTTTTCAGCAAGATATTCGTAGTTTTTTTTAAAGAATGTAACTGTGATCATTGTAACCACTGTCTGCATTATTGTTTTTTTTAAAGATATGTAGTAATCAATAAATCTTTCATATTAATTCATTTTTTAGTTATTAACTTTCATTTAATGGGATTCGCATATAACTTAGAAATGGAGTTTCGTATACGAAAATTAGCTTTAATTTTTTTAGGAGAATTTTGATAAGACTAAGCTCAATTCTATATATCGAAATTTCTATATATCGAATTTTTTTCGCGTAATTTGCTACTTCGATATATGGAGGTTCGACAGTATTTCGTTAGTATTTTGTTCTTTTTTTGTTTTGCCTTTGTTTTTTAGTTCGTGTTTTTCCTTTTTTTAACGTTTTGCAAATTTATATGTTTTTGAACTGTTTTTCTTATTTTTCTGTGCAAGTGGCGGTGGAATTGAGCTGTATCGATTGATTTTTATTGAAATTCAAATTATATCGGGAAATTGACCTCTTCGGAGTGATTTCTTCGAGCGGATTGAAATATTTCGCTTTCGGAATATCGATGAAATCGCACAGTATCAGGCTGGAAGATATATACGCAGCAATGAAGTTGTATGGCGAATTCATTCATATCCCATACATGAACGAAGTCCAGCTGTTGTTCACTTAGCAGTACATCTTGAAAATGGACAACGCGTGTATTTCACAACTGCAACTGTGCAACAAATAGCCATGAATCCACCGGCTACAACGTTAACTGCTTTCTTCACGTTATGTCAAAATGACGCGTTTGCGAAAACTCTACTGTATTCGGAAGTGCCTACATATTACACATGGAATGCGAGTAGAAAATCATTTGAACGACGCAAACGAGGAGAGCGAGTCGACGGACAACCTGGCATATTCAAAGAAACTACGATAGGCAGACTGTACACCGTGCATCCCAATCAAGATGAATGCTTCTTTCTTCTCATGCTGTTGGTAAATGTACCCGGTCCAACGTCTTTCTAGCAATTCAGAATTATCAACGGCGTTACACATGCCACTTTCCGCAGTGCATGTCAAGCTCTGGATTTATTGGAGAACGACCGACACTGGGATATATGCATTAATGCAGTGATCCCCAACCTTTTAATCGTCGCGGACCGGTCAACGTTTGATAATTTTACCGCGGGCCGCTGAGGGGTGGCTATGACTGCAATTTTAATTCATAATCTTGAAATGTTTAATAAACAATAAACTAATTTAAAATAGTCACAAGATTTTTTTTTACAAAGGTATAAATTAGCACAAACCCGACAAAGTCGCACTAACCCGAAAGAAATACACCACAGTAAATAAAATGGAAATAATTTAATGTTCCTTGGGCGGCCCGGTACCATTTGATCCACGGACCGGTACCGGTCCGCGGCCTGGGGGTTGGGGACCATTGCATTAATGACGCGTGCAATACGTCAAATGCAAAACAAATTCGTGCGTTGTTTGCAATCATATTGACCACCTGTTATCCTTCATCTCCAACAGAGTTACGGGAGAAATATAAATCGCACATGGCTGAAGATATATTCCGTCGAATACGCGAGGAAAATTCAAATATGTACATAGATTTCACAGCAGAAATCTACAACGAAGCGTTGATAATGATTGAAGATTTGTGCTTAGAAATCGCGAACAAAGTTCTCAATCAATTGGGAATGCCATCACCGAATCGATCTGCTGATGCTTCGTTCGATGTAGAATTGCGTCGTGAACAAAATTACAACACGGGTGATCTTTTGTCGTATGTGCAATAAAATATTCCTAAGCTAACGCTTGAGCAAAAAGGCATTTACGATCAAATAATGCAAACTATCAATAACGGGGTTGGAGAAATCTTCTTCTTAGATGCGCCAGGAGGAACTGGCAAAACGTTCCTAATTAGATTGATTCTGGCAGCAATTCGATCCCAAAATGACATAGCCTTAGCTCTTGCGTCGTCCGGAATAGCTGCGACATTGCTACCAGGTGGAAGAACTGCACATTCAGCTTTGAAATTGCCATTCAACATGCAGTTCATTGAAACTCCCCCGTGCAACATTTCCAAAGCTTCCGGCATGGGAAAAGTATTGCAGAAATGCAAACTTATTGTTTGAGATGAATGTACAATGGCACACAAAAAATCGATCGAGGCTCTTGATCGATCATTGCAAGATTTGCGTGGAAACATCAGACCATTTGGGAACGCATTAATATTGCTTGCAGGAGATTTCAGGCAAACATTACCTAAATTCCTCGATCGACAACAGCGGACGAAATAAATGCTTGCCTGAAATACTCTACTTTGTGGCGACACGTAAAGACGTTGAAATTATCTAGAAATATGCGTGTCCATCTGCAAGACGATCGATCAGCTGAGTTAGGGCCTGTTCACATAGGAGTCCGTTGCGTTGCGTTAAGGAAAAGATGACGTTGAGACGAAAATAAACCAATCATATGCCTCCAAACGATTAGCAATGAAATATTTAACGCCTATGATTGGTTTATTTTCGTCTCAACGTCATCTTTTCCTTAACGCAACGCAACGGACTCCTATGTGAACAGGCCCTTATTCTCACATCAATTGCTCGAAATTGGGAACGGAAAGGTGCCGGTTGATTTGACATCTGGACGAATTTCATTGCCTCATAACTTCTGCAATTTAGTATCGCCAAAAGAAGAATTGGTTGAAAAAGTATTTCCCAATATTCAAACCAATTATAAGAATCATGATTGGCTGAGTGAATGAGCTACAAAGATGAAAACAAAGGCGTCTACGAAAACAAAGACGTCTACGAACTTAACATCATTCAGTATAACATTCAAAGCGAAGCAGTCACATACAAGTCCGTCGACACTGTTGTGGAAGGAGATGAAGCGATTCATTATCCAACAGAATTTTTGAATTCACTCGATCTGCCAGGGATGCCACCGCACGTACTGCAATTGAAAATCGGCGTGCCAATTATAATGTTGCGAAATATCAACCAACCAAAGCTTTGCAACGGCACACGGCTTGCAGTAAAAAAATTACTGAGCAACGTCGTAGAAGGAATGATCTTGACAAGACCATTCAAAGGTGAAGATGTCCTCATTCCTCGAATTCCCATGATTCCAACAGATTTGCCATTTAAATTTAAGAGATTGCAATTCCCAATTCGATTGGCGTTTGCAATCAACATAAATAAAGCAAAGGGCCAATCTTTACAATTGTGCGGGTTAGATTTAGACACGGATTGCTTCTCACATGGAAAATTATATGTTGCGTGTTCTAGAGTCGGCAAACCAGAAAATCTATATATCTGCACAGACAATGGAACAACAAAAAATATTGTATACCCACAAGTATTGTAAAATTAAGCATTTTAAAATTTTTTTTATTTCCAATGCAGCGGGCGGAAGGGAACACAATTCTTTCGCCAAGATATTACATAAAACAAGCAAGTACTAAAAACTGAACTATAAAATATGTTGGGGGGGGGGGGGATAACATTACTCGCGTCCGTAGCATACTTTAAGCTACACGTGCCCCCTGGGTAGTGTAAAATAAGTAACAGCTTTGCAGCCTCTATAAATTAAACATATTAGAAACGTGCTTTCTATTTTCTTTCTTTTCCATTTATCCAGACTGAGCCACAGCAACGCGTGGCCGGGTACAGCTAGTTCTTTTTAATAAATTCTGTGCATAATTTTAAAAATATAAGAAATAACTGGTTGAATAAATTAAAAAAAATTAGACAACTACTAGTGTGTGAAAAAAAACTAAGGTTACAGTCTTGTATTAAATTAGAATTACTGTTAAGTTCTAGAGTGGTTCCACTTACACATTTTGATGGTGAAAGCTTTGATATTGGGTCTTATTTTAAAGAGAAGGATGATGGTTACAAGGCATTACCCCAGATAGACATTAATGAAGCTAAAATGGCTAAAGAGGCGATAAAACTGCCTCTTCAAATGATGGAGGTTTGATTTGATTTGGTTTAGAGCGCTACGGTCAACTTTTTGCTACACGAGGGCTAATTAGACCGGGACCTACAGTTTAAAGCCGATTCCGAACGGCTACAAACATCCATGCCAACAGTGGGACTCGAACCCACAGGATCTAAACCGAATCAAATACAAATAATCAACCAAACGCCATTTCACAACAGTTCATAAAAAATATGATACTGAATATCCTCCTAACAGCAATTTAAGAAAATGTAAATTGAAAGAAATGAAAACCGCATTCATTGCCCAAAAATCTGAACTGGATCAAACGATGGAGTATCTTTCAAAGCTTGAGCAGGAGCTACACAATAATGACACCAAAGAACTGTTGGATAGTATATTATTTTATTATTACTCTTTAGTAAGATAAATATTTTAGAGCACACTTAATATAAAATACACACTCACAAAATTAAAAGATTGCCTGAAGAGAAATTTACTGAAATAACAGTGAAATTGTAGATCAGCAATATTTTCCTATTCGAGTTCATAGAAAAAGTTTATGGTATAGAATTAACATTAATTGTTCACTTTAATAGACAACTTTTTGAATGTTATGAAATATATTCTAGTAAATATATTGTGTATGTTTTGTAAATTCATATTTATACTCTAAGTTAAAATTTTTTTTTTAGTATGAAGTAATTACTCAGACTAGTGGCATAAGTATCAAACTAGTGGCATATTACTCAGACTAGTGGCACAAAAGAAAAAGCTTTCTGCAACTGAAAAATTTCTCATCTTATATATAGTAAGCAATTATTCAAATTTTTTCTTTATTATTTCATTAATATGTCTATTTAGAATATAAAAATGTTTTCATCCTTTGAGTTTACTATTTTTATTTATACCTAAAATTATGTTTCATTTTTAGATTAATATTATATATATATATATATATATATATATATATATATATATATATATATATATATATATGTAGTATTTTAGTTATATTAAATGTGTGCATATTACGAGTATGCATTAAGTTAAAACCCATCTTACAAAATGTGAACGATATTAAGGTAAACTTAGTGATATTTTCTGACGAATTAAAAAATTATTTATTGTACTTCTAGGTGCAGCTAGGAGAAATCCATTGTACAAGCAGGTGACTGACTCAAAAATTGAAACCGTCGTCAAAGGCTGGTTAAGGCATGCAAATGCTAGGAGTTGAAAACAAAAAGAAAATTGTGTGGGGGAAATTTTATGATTTTGTATTCAATAAAGCCTTTTATTAAAACATTTTTTCTTTCTTTCTTTGTTGCAGTATTAAATTATATTTATGTTAAAGAATGTGAACACAAACAATTCTGGATTAATTATTGAAGAAGATATTTTTAATGAAAATCCAACTGAAGCAGAAATGTTTTTATAAAAATAAATTATGATTTTCATAGATATACTTTTTGAAACTTAATTTATTATGTCCTACTAAGTTACTTTTATAAGTAATGATGGCTGAAAAAAGAAAGAGATATGAGATATCTATATATTCAACCAGTATACTGTTGTAGGGTTGGGTTTTTGACATTACAAGCATAAAAAAAATGGTTTAAACTGTCAAAAACCTATGACGAATAAATAAATCTTAATCACAATAGCTATTAAAAAGGAAGAAACTTGTCTTCAAGCAAATTTAAAAGGTAATTCAGTATTCAAATTATGTTTTAATAGTGAAATGTATATTTATTAATTAGAACAATTACATTAAAAAAATATATATGCACTTATAATAGTTCAGTTTTTCAATTGAAAAATTAGCATTTTGGTTAATTTTCTTTTTTTCTTAAATTTCAGAATGCATTAATGCCAAGTTTTAATGTAAAAATATTAGTTTTATTATTATAATATTTAATATTATAATTATTTTTAAATATTTTTACATTAAACATTAGTAATAATATTATTATTTAAGTAATAACATATATCGCTATTTTTGGCAGTTATAATGTATGATAATTGTCATCGTAATAACATCAAAAGTAGTGGTAAATATTAATATTTACATTGTATTTTGGACCTAAATTTCTTAATAAATTTAGAAAAATTAATTGAGCTTAATATATTTCGAACAATTTGCATTCTAATAGGACATTTTCATGAAAAATAATTGCTACAGAGATTCTAAAACTAAAAGTAAATTTATGGAAGTATAACAAAAGAGTATAAAAATAATAGTGGTAAATGTATTATTACTTATTAAGTAATAATTACTTAATAAGTAATAATACATTAAGCTTAATTTATTATAGTACAATAAGATTAATTTATTTTAAACAATTTGCATTCTAATAGGACATAAGAATAATTGCTACAGAGATTCTAAAACTAAAAGTAAATTTATGGAAGTATAACAAAGAGTATAAAAATAATAGACACTATTATTTTTATACTCTTTGTTATACTTCCATAAATTTACTTTTAGTTTTAGAATCTCTGTAGCAATTATTTTTGCATAAAAATGTCGTATTAGAATGCAAATTGTTCGAAATAAATTTAGCTTAATTTATTATTAAGAAATTAAGATCCAAAATACAATATTTTGGAGGGGAATAGTACGTCCTTTAGAAGTCTAAAATATCTAAATCGCGTACCCTCCACATCGAAATTTTTGCTCTTATAGACGTCCTATAGAGCGCGGCTTAGATATCGTAGACGTCTTATGGATCTCAAAGAGAGCACACCTCGGAGCACTTATAGAGCTCCATTCCACGTGATGTAGATATTTTTCGACATCTTATAGAGGTACGCGTTTTTATGAGGTGAGGTATTATAGACGTCTAATAGAGATCGGTGTGTTGTGTGGGTTGGTTACGTCTGCCATCGCCAACTTGGCGATGTGAGATGTAACCAAGATGGCGGTTCCATCGCATTGAAATACATAGGGGTACCGTATATTGGGAATTAACCTAATCACGAATCAAAATTGATGGTATTATCAATTATTTTTATGATATAGAAGCAGCAAGAGAGGGGGAAGGTGTGTAACAAATTACAATGCTCTTGGGTTTCTGTGACTAAAATCATTTTTTCTTCCTTCGCTGAATGCAGATCCAGAAACGTAATTTTTAATATACTGTCTGAGCCAGGGCCCGATTCAGAAAATTCTTGACTATAGGCACAACTCGGGATGGGGGCCCCCAAACACTGATGTGGGTGCAAAATTTCCAAAATCGACACCAAAAAAATAATAATAATCATGAATCATTGTGAAAGTACCATTTTACCAAGAATTGGCTATTTGAAGCGTAGAAGCCTAGAACATTATCAAATAACAAAAAGCAATACAACATCCCCAAGTAACACACACCGTTGGCCCAACCGCATATTTTCGTGGCATCGTTGGGGAATGGTTACCGTTGGCAGAAATTCCAGAAATTCAGATGGGCCAACTGCAAATGAAAGCGGTTGGGCCAACGGTTGCAAAATATGGTTGGCCCAACTGCAAATGGAAGCGGTTGGGCCAACGGTTACAAAATGTGGTTGGCCCAACTGCAAATGGATGCGGTTGGGCCAACGGTTACAAAATATAATTGGCCCAACTGCAAATGGAAGTGGTTGGGCCAACGGTTACAAAATATGGTTGGCCCAACTGCAAATTAAAGCTGTTGGGCCAACAGTTACAAAATGCATTATTCACTACGACATAAACTGGTTTGTCGAAATGTTTGCACGTGTGGAGAAGAAATGAACGGTAAAAAGAAATGGATGTCGGCCATTCCATGTTCCACGTGATTGTAATATTACGAAGAATTCCAGAGTAAGTATATTATTTTATTAGTAATATACTTTTATTTAGTAAACAAAATGATGTACTTGGCCAATTAGTAGCATCAAGTAGTTTTCTAAAATGCATATCAAAATGAAGCGTAACTTGGTAAATTTAAGTAAAATACTTTGTTAAACTTCTATAAAAACAGCCAAAGCTTTCCTCAAATAATAAATTTAACTACTGTAATTGTATTTGCTGTTAACCCTCTATTTTTAGAACACAATAAGTAATATGTATATTTAGAATCCTTTATAGAATGGTTGTATTTAAACTTTTTGAAATCATGGATGTGTTTATGTTATTTATTTTAAATGGTTGAGTTACTTTAGTTAATCGGATCGTTCAGAAAGTTTTCAATTGAATAGTTGATCAAATTTGGTGTTTACTGATGATTCTTACCTTGTACTTTCAGTAAGATTATTTCCAACTAGAGTATTTATAATAAAAACATTATGGTAAACTTTTATTTATGCTCAAATATCTGTTATTAAAGTTTACTGAACATTTTATATAAGAAGTTGAACCTTTTATTCTGAGTGTATTTAAGTTGTTTATAAGTTTATATCTCACAGTTTACTTCATAAATTTAGAAAACCTACTCTATTAAATCGTCAAATTTATAAAGAAGCGTCAGTTAATCACTAGCTTATGAATACAAGGATAAAATACAATTAGCTATCTGCTTTGGTGAAATTTCAGTAATTTTTCTCTCCTTACTATCAACTTAGCAATTGTATTTTATTTCAGTTTAAAATAATTGTCTGTCTCAGACTTGAACAGGTATTTGATGTTAAATATTTTGTTTGAAAGTAAAATATCAATACAAAGTATTTATGAAGTATGCAGATCACTCATTAAAATAATTCATTTGTCTTTAACATCTGATTATCTGCTAGTTATTGTAATATTTACATTTTAAGCAATTTTTGACAATATACTTAATAAAGTTTGTACATAATATTAAAGACTATTTATGAAGTAAGCTGATCACTCATTAAAATAATTCACTTGTCTTTAACATTTGATTAGCTGCTACTTAATATAATATTTACATTTTTAGCAATATTTTTAACAATATATTTTATAAAGTTTGTACATAATATTAAAGACTGTATTTTGACAATCCCATGGTATATGACTTATTTTTCTATTTTTAGCTGTCTATAAGATCATGTATTCAAGGAACTGGTATGCAGAATTGGAAATTCTGGAAATTTTTATTTGACTGCCAGTCCTGATCTCCTTAGTACCATAGATGAAAGAACTGAAAGTGTGGATATCATCTTATGAATGATTGAATCTAGGTAAAAACTTGCTTTGAATTCTTGGCCTATTTGTATAAACTGAAGTCTTGTTCCTCACTCTTTTTTATTTTCTCTTGTTTCCTACTAGTATTATTTGATTCACTTCATTAAATATGTATTTTTAAATCATTATGTTAATGTGTTTTAAATTTTTAGTTATATCTAATTAGTACAGTATTTTATGCAATAGTTTATGCAGCCTCGTGCTTAGTGAGTATCTAAAGCCAGATTTAAACATGTCGCTGAGCATGTACAGAAAGCAATTTTAGATTATAAATTATCGCTAATTAATAGAGATTATGGTTACAAAAACCATCTTTTTTTTAAGACCAAAATGAAATAAATTGATGCAGTAGTTTTCTCTCCCAGACAGCCCAAAGAATCGGTCTGGCTTAGCAACTTAAATATATAGATACTGTGATGTTCAGTAGATAGAAAGGCATTAGTAGGGTTGATATTTTGTACAAACATTTGTAATTTTTTTTTATATTCGTGGAGTTATAAATATTGTCTAAAATTATTAAAGTGTTGGTTTTTTTTAAAGATATTGTGCTAATAAAAAGCTTTATGTTGACAAACATATATTTACAAACTGTTGGGCTTTTGATGCTACAGAATTAATTTGACTTTTACTGAGAAAATATTGTTTACTGTGTGGTTAAGAGAAGGAAAATTTCACCTTAATTTTTTCAATGTTGTATTGGTAAAATGTATGTGGAAATTAATCTTATCTATCATATACTACAATGTCTTATTTTTCTAATTTTAATTTGGTTCAAATATTTCAAATTATTCTTTAATTTTCTGCTCTGTTAATTTATGAAGATAAACTTTGCTAAATACATGCAAGCAGTTTAAGATGATTAGTTCCTATAATGTAAAGAAATTTCTGCCAATAGCTCTTGATATTTTAATTTTTCATGTCTAAATTTTAAATAAGTTTTCAGAGAGTTGATATATTCATGTAAATAAATATGTACTAAAATTATTAAAGATCTGTGCAGTGTCTAATTTGTCTCTGATGTTAATTTAGTTTGCAAATTTGAAATTGTTATTTTATTTTGTGCTTTGATAATTTAGCAAATAAATAAACCTTTACTGATACATACCTGAAGTAATAGTTAAGACAAGTTCATGCAACATGAAGAAATTTTTGATTATGAAGTAAATGCTAGGGTTAGATTTCATAATAAGTTAACTTGTTTCTAAAAAATTAAAAAAACTAACTTAACAGGCATTTTTGTTTGACTGTTTGTTGCATATATAGCTATTTTTCTTTTGACTCATTTACTGTACTAATTTATTTTTCTATTGACAGCTTCTGTCGGACTGGCTCACCAGGGAGAAGTCATAACGGAAAAATTTGTTGAAGACTTAATAAAGGGATTTTTCCTTTTTTCGAAAGACAGAGAAGGAGGGAGAGATAAAAGAACTGTGTATTTTTGACAATGTAAAATTAAATTTATTAAATTTTTTGTTAAAATAAAAAAAAATTGATGAAAAGTTGTGTTTTATTAAAATTACTATAACATGCCTTATTAAGATGCTGTTTTAAAATATTAAACAAGGTAAGTCCAAAAATTGATATAACAGTTTTATGGAAAGTTTTAAAAAAATCAGACCTCAGTTGTATATATTGTATCAGACCTGAAGACAAATTGGAAGATAAAGTGTTTATAAAATATATATATATATATATATATATATATATATATATATATATATATATATATATATATAATGAAAAAAATATTTATATAAAGGTAATCTTACAAAAAGTATTTGTCATATTAACTCAGCATGAGTGTGCAATTTGACACCAGTTGATTATAATGGAAAGGTGTTTATTTAAAAAAATTTATATATGTAGTAAAGTGACTGATTAAAAACAACAGGTAGCATTGATATTATAAATTGTGTATATATATATATATATATATATATATATATATAGAGAGAGAGAGAGAGAGTGACATGAGATTTATAATATCACTAAGGATATAATCTATAAGATTTATCCTCTTTAAAAAGATATAAAGTGTTTAAAACAAAACACTTTATGTAATCAATGTCAAGCAAAATGTAAACTGTTAAAAATAACATTAAAATTAAAATGTATTGTTGCTTTTTGTACATTTTAATATTTAACTATGGAAACTTTTTGATTTCATAAAAGAGTGAATTTTGTAGTTTTCAAACTACTTTTGGGGGAAAAGAGTTATGCATTTTTCAACCCAGCCAACAATTCTTTGTTCATTGGGCCAATTGTCAAACTATCCTAGGGTCAATAGTTTAACATTTTGCTAATTTTCAGCAGACCGTTTACAAAGAGAATTTTCCTTTTTTAAACAGTATTAAGTTCTAGTATTTAGCCACAAATAATTTATATAAAAATAGTATATCCGAAATTCTTTTTTGAATGTATATAAAATAGGTTATTCAAAAATGCTTTTTTGAATATACTATTTTTATATAAATTATTGGTGGCGAAATACTAGAACTTAATAAACTGTTTAAAAAGGGGAAATCCTCTTTGTAAACGATCTGCTGAAAAATAGCAAAATGTCAAAACTATTGACCCTTGGCCTGATGAACAAAGAGTTGCTGGCTGGGTTGAAAAATGCATAATAGCCCCAAATAAATTTAATGTAGGCTTACCTACAAAGTTGACTGTTGGGCCAACTGAATGCCTACTGTTGACCAACCTCATGCCAACGGCCAAATCATTTAAATCCAACCGTTGGGCCAACAGAACGCCAACCGTTTCCCTACAAATCCAACCGTTGGGCCAACAGAACGCCAACCGTTTCCCTACAAATCCCACCGTTGGGCCAACAGAACGCCAACCGTTTCCCTACAAATCCAACCGTTGGGCCAACAGAACGCCAACGGCCAAATCCTGTAAATCCAGTGGTTGGGCCAACTGAATGCCAACCGTTGGGCCAACTGAATGCCAACCGTTGGGCCAACTGAACGCCAACCGTTGGGCCAACCTCGCGCCAACGGCCAAAAACCACCGTTGGCCAACCATGCCCGAAAGTGGTTGGCCAACGACTTGCCAACGGTTTTGTGTTACTTGGGTCATGATTAAAACACAAATACAATGCAACCACAAAACTTATTAATCCCTTATATACACTATAACATACATATGATGAACTATACATATAACTATACATATGATGAACCAATTATTCAAATTTGAAAGGATATATAAAAATTTGCTATTAAATAAGGTAAAATAAAGAAAAATTCAATTGGGAATTTTTTTTTCTTTTAAAATAAAAATTTGGGAGGGGGAGCCCTAGGTCCAGGACTACCGGGCCTAATGGAAAATCAGCGCTTGGTCTGAGCTAATGCTGACCTACAATTGAACTTTCTATTTTTATCACTATGATAATTATGAAATTTTTTACCGTGCACTTCAGTGAAAAATATTACGCTAATAAGGCAAATACGTCAACGAAATATGAAATAATTTTAATTTTCTTAAAAAATATTCAAAAGTAATTACTTTTGAATATTTTTAAAGAAATGGCTTAAGACATTTAATTTAAGCCACTGTGTAACCGGTTCATTACCAAAACTAAGTTCTCTACTACTTACGGCAGTTGCTCGGTGGAAAAATTCCCGCTCAACAATTATCAAATTTACGCGTTTGTAGAAGTGTCAGAACGATTCTTTTATGAGAACACCATCACTTGTTATCGGTGAAGACATGAAACTGGATTGAAATGCCAATGAAGATGGCAACGAAAATCCGACTATATTCAATCCAACATCAATTTCAAATGATAGCCACCAGATGGCAGCAGTAGACGATAGGAAATTTATTCAATATTCAATTTCTGTTGTGCCCAGTTCAATTTCTGTTGTGTGCAGAAAAAAAAGAGAGAGAGAGAGAACTATCCACAGGAGAGGGGTGTCATTTCCTCGAAAGAGGTTGGACTTCTACCTGTTGGCCCGCGGAAGACCATCCGGCCTAGTCTCAGCCCGTACGAAAAGAACTCGCATTCGAGAAACGTCAGAAATGACGTCACGAAGGGGGCGTTTTCGTATCCTGGGAGAAAATCGGTAGTCTCGGGCCACTTTTCGGACGCTAAACTCACTTCATATTTCTCACTTAGCGGGTAAAATTTCTCACTGAACTTGAGTCGGTGAGAAGTGTATTTAGCGTGCGAGTTAAGATGGCGCCGCGTGTTTTGTTTTGATTGTGTTCAATTGAAAGTACATTCATTTTTGTAATTAAGAGAAATAAAAGGCTCTAGTTTCGCATTTTAGTAGTAGGAACAGTAAGTAAATTTATTTGATTGATGAAATGCCTTTAATAATGTATTAAATGAATGCAAATTTTCTTCAGATGAAACTGTTTGCTTGAAAGTAATGATTTTGGTCTCTATATAAAACATCTCTTTCGTTTTATTTGAAAAATAAATTAATGTAATCTAAAGTAATATTAATAATCTAAAGTAAAATTAAGATTGTTACGAATTTAATTTGTAAAGAAATACTTGAATTATTCACTGTTAAGACACTGAATTGAATGTATGTATTGCATTTTAAATAAGTTTAGCAGAAAATACTCAGATTGGTTTATTTAACAGAATCAACTATGTTTTGTTATTTGAAGGAGTGAAGAAAGAGAGAATTTAAAATGCCTCTGCCTTCAATTTTAAATTTACAATGGTTGTGAAATAGGCAGGCTAAAGTAAACAAAATGTGTTATTATTGACTAAAGTAAGCTTTAAGAAAGTTGAATGATTGATCTTAATCTTTTAACCGAAAATTACTAAAGATTAAATTCTAAAATTATTGTTCATAGATCTATCTACCTTGTGGAATTTAATGTTACATGAATCATATTACTAATAAATTGCCTGAAGTTACTATATATATTTCAAATTAATAAATAGCTTCAGTTATATACCTGTTTTTAAAAATTTGTGATGATCTTATTCAATTAAAAATTCATGCTCTTCATAATTCCCGTGTGAATTATTATGGCTGTTATAATATGAAAGTTAGTTGTAATAATGCATAATGTATTGAAAACATGAAATATTTCTTTTACTCAAGTAATGAAGTTACATATTTTAAGGATATTTATTTAAATTTTTCATACAGTTTTTTTATAATCTTATGTTTATTTTTGCTAAGTTTTATTATCCTAAATTTTCAGATGTTACTTAATGTATTCCTTGACTTTAAACAGAAGGAGGATAAACATAGATTACATGTAATTTACATTATGCTGTTATGCATATGAACATAATACACATAAATATCTTGTTTAAGTTTATAATTGATAAATGTCTGAAAAAGTTAACATTTGATTGTATAACTGTACTAATAGATATAAAAATATCAAATGTATAATTAGCTTTTTATGTTGATCCTTTTGTGTGTTAAAGTTGCTTAAAATGTCTTAAAACCTTTTAAATATGCTATTGTTGTGATGTTTAAAATTGTAATCACTATTTTCTTCCCATATTGTAATATTGATTGCCATTTTATCCTTCTTCACTTTGATACTTGTTCATGAAAGGACCTTAGTTGAAAATTTATCTATTCTGCTAGTTGGGTGTAAACTTTAAAACAGAATTAAATAATTTTCTGTTTTGAGGTTTTAATCTTGCTGGCAATTTCATCAATTTCATGACTAAAGAAAGCTGTAGGATGAAATACTTTAAGAGCTACTGTACGATGTTAATAGATTATGGGACATTCCATGAATAAGTGGACATCAGATGAAAAAATTTTTTTTTAATTTCTGCAAGTGTTATATATCATTATTTTCAGAAATAACTGAATTTTTGTAATTTGATAAGAATAATACCATTTCTCACAGGAAACATGCCTTAAAATACAACAGAAAATACTCTTTTTGCATTGACCATTTGACCTTAACTGGTAACACACATATTTTGTGTGTTGCAAGTAACATGTGTCTGTGATACGTGTACATAACAAAAATTTATTTTAGAGGTGCAAATTTAATGAAACTACATATAAATTAACTAAATATGTTTTATTTGATTGTTACAATACAATTAAAATCGGCATCATGTAAACAAAAATTACTTTTTTACTCCAGAAGCACAAGAGTTGCACACTTTTTTCAAGCACTCTAGGCAACACGGATTTTCGCATTTTATACATTTATATGCAGTTTGCCTCCGTTTTTTGATAAGGACAATATGGGCACGTTTTTCTCGTGGGAAGCTTATAAGAAATTTGAGAGGTGCTATGTGTTTCTTCAGGTTCTCTAAGAATGTCTCGTGCTATTTTTTTTTTTAGGTCATCCGGAAGGTTTGGGATGGACAACCGACATTGCACTTGTTTTTCTAACAAACTTTTTCCTAATGAATTTATAAAGTCAAAATGTGTCATTACAGGCATCTCATCATAGCTGGCATAGATAATGCCAAAATTTACAAGACTAACCGCTGTCATATTGTAAAATATTGTCAGGGGCAACCGTCTCAACCTTCTATTCGGTGAATAGTTTGTCTAAATTATCCACTCCTGATTTTGTTGAATTGTAAAAACTTATTATTTCTGGTTTATTACTCGATTGGTTGGTAAATTTTGAGTTATGCAAGGAGAATATCAAATTGACAGCTTTATTTTGTGTTGTCATTGAAGACAAAACAAAATAGTAGGAGACTACATTTTAATTGACTGGTTAGGAAAGAAAACTGTTCGCACATATGTTGCTCAAGTACTCATTATTGAAGATGATGATATCAAAGTTCTCTGTATGCATAAACAGGATACTCTAGGACTAATTTATGCATTTCCTTACAAAGAAGACAAGTGTTGGATCACGAAAACTCAAATTAAGCAAAAGCTGAAAAGAACCATCAATAGTAACTGATGGTTCAAACACTAGAATTAGAAGTCGGTTTGAATTTGAAAAACGTATATGTGCTGAGTAATGTATGAAAATCAAGTCAGTTTCAATGTTATTCATAAAATGTGATCTTTTGTAAGTTAATTATAATAAATTTGTATTTGATATTTCAAGCACATTAACAGAACTTTCATTAACAGAACTTTTGTCATTCCGTTACCACATGATTTCATTAAGTCTAATTAATTTTATAATATTAATTATTATTTTGATGTTGAAAAATGACTGAAACTTTTAGTATTGAATCAGGTCTTGTTGCTGACATTATTTTTTTGTTTTGTTACTGCAACAGTTGGCTGAATTTTTATTTGTTATGTCCAAAATATATCATTCCGTTACCACAAAAAAAGTGCTATTTTTTAAACATAGATAATGTGTAATTTTAAATTATCTGCATTTTTCATTTTAAGTCATTAAGATGTTTATAGTTTGCCCTATTTTCTTTTTTTATTTTAATATTTAAGTTAGTAGAATCTGCAATATATGTTGTGAATGCTTGTCCAAATGTCATTCCGTTACTCATGGGAGGTCCCTTATATCATGTTAAAAGTTTTAAGAAACTTGTGTGTTGAACTATGAACATGCTTAACAGGAATTATAGTAAAAATTATGTCCTCTGTTTTGCTTTTCTATTGTTATTTAACCAATCAATGTCAGATTATAAGAGAATTAATATCCCTGTGTAAATTTTCTTTCAATAAGGCAAGCTTTCATTTTTTTTGCTCTTGAAAATTTTGTATCTAGTAAAAGCTTACAAATAATTAATATATTGATTACATTTCCCTGTTGCTGTAGTAGTTTGAAATACATAATATTTAGATTGTATGTTGTTGTTATATATGGCAATTTTTTTTTAAACTAAATCCATACAAATTATATACTGCTGATACTGCTGGCCATTCATTTAAGGGGGTACCGTATGGGTAGCTAGCATTACCCCCATTTGTATGCAATATCAGTTTTCTTGATCTTATTTAAAGAGAACAATGAAAATTTTACACATTTTTAGCTTTAATTTATATATTTCAACATACATGAACACAGATTTCTATATTTTCTGTTTTTAATATCTAAAGAGAATAAATAAATTATTAAAAATTAATGTTAGTTAATTAATTAATATTTTATTATATCTTAATTCATTACATCTAGTTAAATATACAGGTTTGAATAAAGGGGATAGATACTGCTTATTCCGCTGGCTTTCTCAACATGAAGTTTGTCGAATAATAGAAGTTAATTTGATTGAAAATTATTAGAGCTTTTCTTCTGTATCACTTGAAATGGATCATATGGAGAGATGACCTCTGGATAAAAGTAATTGCAAGCAGAATCTTTCTTTAAAAAAAGAATTACAGATTTTTAAAGTTCTAATAAAAATTTATTATTTTTATTTAGCTTCCCCAGCATTTAACCTAAATACTATGGACCCCCTTAGAAAGTCCATTACAAAAAAGAATTTTTCAATTATGCTTGTAATCCTGAAGAAGTTTTATCTTAACATTATTGTTCGAGATACTAATTTTGAAATATCACTGTTATGAGTACATAAAACTAAAAATATGATTGTTCTACTTTTATTTAATTTATGTATGAATATATATAAATACACTTTCAAATACTTACTTTCACACACACACACATGTGAAAAATGTATTCATCTGTGTATACACACATGGATAAATTTGTTATGTACAAATTTATTTTGTTTATTTAGACCTTTTTATTAATTTTGTATCTACCTATTAAATACAATTTATTTGCTGATTATTCAATTTCTTTTGGTCAGATTTAATTTAATATCAATTTTTTATCCTCTTCTGTATAAATGCGCACTTGTGTATAAAACTCAAATTAAACAAATGTGTAAAGAAAATATAATTCAAATTGCTGTTTTTCTGCAGTCACTTGTATTCTTTTCCGAGACAGCACTTTACTGTTTCCATAGTAACGATATAGAAATTACAGAAAAATAATGCAATGTTATTGGCTTATCGTTAATCGTTATCAGAAAAAACGTAGTAGTTAGTGGGCGGTGCTTATCCAGAATTCGAACGGTAAAAGCTTTCTCACTGCGTACGGAAAAGGTGGCTGAGACTACCGATTTTGCTCGCATCCGAGAACAGCGTACGAGGTGAACTGCATCTCGGACGGGGAGAATCTCGGATGCGAACTCTTTTCGTACGGGCCGAGACTAGGCCCGCATATTTCCCTTCTACCACCAAATAGAAATTCCAGTTTAGGCCAATGGCGGCTCCAGTTCAGAGATTGGGGGAGGGGCAGGGCCGGATTTACGTATAAGCTAAAAACGCTACAGCTTAGGGCCTGGCGATCTGCCGGGGCCTCAAATAATGAAACAAAAAATATATAAAAATTAATATAAAAATATCTCATAAAAAAATAACTCAAATGAAGTCAGACATATCACGATAATTTCTAAATAATTTTAAATATACAAAATGCAACATTAAAAAAATTTACGCGCATTGTAAAATTGATTGAGACTAAATTTTCACCTGAATAAAAGATTAAGTTTTTAATACACTACCAATTATGCTGTTATATTAATTTAATTTTTACCTTTTATTTTAATACTAGATGGTACCCGTCAAAACTTGACGGTTATTAAGTAAACATTCCAATAAAAAAAAGGGTTCATAACCTTATTAAAATATTAGAAATTCATATGAAAGCCACGTGTGCTGGTAATTTAGAAATATTCAATAAAACACTTCAAAAAAATGTAAGAATATTTTGCGGTTATATTAGGTATTCCCTTTGAAAAGAACGCTACCGTACAGACACTTTTGAACATATCACTATCCATGCGCCGAGTTTGCAACTTTCCGAAAATACAAAATTTGATATTATTGTAATATCTGGTTAAAATAATCCCTATATATAAAACGCGTAGGTATGCGGCACAAAAATCTACGATATTTCTACACTTCGAATGGCAACGGCTGCAACTACCGGATGTAAACAGCGGCTGTCCGCAATTTAAAACCGCGTGTGTGTAGTGGCCGCATAAGTTACAACCGCTGATCTTTTGACAATACATGTTTAGACCTATCAAATCCAGTGTTTAACCATGGACAGTTGTATGTAGGTTTATCTAGAATCCATTCTTTTGATTCTGTCGCTTTAGTATCTCCTACTTTTGAAATACTCAAATCTGTCTATCAAGAAGTTTTATGAATATCATAGTTGAAATCCACACTATATTTTAAATACTTGCTGAATTTTTGCTCCATTTTATAAGTGAGGAAATTTTCCCAAGAATTTATTATTTAATATGATTAAGTGTAGATATCTGAATTGTGAACAGTAATATATACAGAGAGTGATGTAATCAACACTGTATTTAAAATTTCCCCCCAACAATTTCTTATTTCTTGTAATGGTAAAGTGTAGATATCATAATTTTGAAAAATTGCTGAATTTTTGCTCCATTTTATAAATGAAGAAATTTTTCCAGCAATTTATGATTTAATATGATTAAGTGTAGATATCTGAATTGTTAACAGTAATTCATACAGAGAGTGATGTAATCAACACTATATTTAAAATTTTCCCCCTGCAATTTCTTATTTGTTGTAATGATAAAGTATAGATATCTTAATTTTGAAAAATAGTACATACAAAGAGGGATGTAATTTTTAAAATCATTGATGTGGGCTTTCTCAGTCTTATCTTTAACTCTGTTCTAAGGTAATGGAAATTCACATTTTTTTATCACGATGTTTTAGAATCAGCTTAATAGAGAATACCCCTTAACAACATATATTTATGATGACAGGTAATTGTAACATTCCTTACATATATCACTTTCAGTTGCGTTGTTTTGCAAAAGGAAATTTAAAACTAAAAGTGACCATGCTGGTCACGCAGCGGCTAGTATGGTTAAAATATAAATATATATATATATAAAAAAAAAGATGAATGAATGACTAACTTCATGTTTACATTTTCATGTCCCGAATATATAAAATGAATACTTGTTATTAATTTAATTGAAACGCTATAAAAACGTGAAAGGTATCGGAAAATTACAGACTTTTAAAAATTTAAGAAAATTTTGCCGTTATGTTAGGTATTCGCTCTGAAAAGCACACTACTATACAGTACATACCGTAGATAGTACATGTAAAAACGTGATGAATGAATGACTAACTTCATGTTTACATTTTCAAGTCCCGAATATATAAAATGAATACTTGTTATTAATTTAATTGAAACGCTATGAAAACGTGAAAGGTATTGGAAAATTTACAGACTTTTAAAAATTTAAGAAAATTTTGCCGTTATGTTAGGTATTCGCTCTGAAAAGCATACTACTATACAGTACATACCGTAGACAGTACCTGTCAAAACTTGATGGTAAGTAATTGAACAGTTCCAATAAAAAAAGATTCATAACCTTGTTAAAATATAAGAAATTTTTACAGAATATTAGAAAATAATATTCTGTAAAAATGTAAACATGAATTAATGTAAACATGAAGTTAGTCATTCATTCATCTTATAAAAAAAAAAAGATGAATGAATGACTAACTTCATGTTTACATTTTCATGTCCCGAATATATAAATGAATACTTGTTATTAATTTAATTGAAACGCTATGAAAACGTGAAAGGTATCGAAAAATTACAGACTTTTAAAAATTTAAGAAAATTTTGCTGTTATGTTAGGTATTCGCTCTGAAAAGCACACTACTAACAGTACATACCGTAGATAGTACATGTAAAAACGTGAATATTAGAAAATAATATACTGTTTTGCAACCTGATGTGTTGCAATTTAGAACATTGAAATTTACTTGAATGTTTGCTGTCTGATTTGTTAATTTTAAATTGTTTTCTAATTTGAAGGTGAAATTTTTTAATACTTTTTTTTATTAGATCTGAAAAATAAAGTAATATAATTCGAGAAAGTGGCACAAAACAAAATAATAAAATGTCCCCTTATAATCACCTGAAATATTGTTTTAAGGTGACTGCCTACATTTGGGGCCAATTTTTTAAAAAAATCATTTTTTAAAGATTTTTTTGTTTTTTATCGTAAAATAGCACTTGAAAATTAAAAAATAAACAAAAACTTGCCAGTAAATACCATACTTTTTTATAAATTGGTCAATTTGAAGTAATTTTCAATGAAAATTAGCTAAAATGCGACACATCTGACAGTTATCTTAAATGACCCACAATCTAAGAGAAATTTTAAAATGCAAAAATGTTGCAATATGAAAATTTCCCCCAATTCATCATTCCTCTCCTTATAAAAACAGCCCCAAACACAGTGGCGTATGCAGGGGAGGGGTTGATGGGGGTTAACCCCCCCCCCCATTTTTTCTGATTACATATATTACTTAAATAGGTTCAAGCTCTGCACTGATTGCTGAAAACTACTTTTTCATAGTAACACCCCCCCCCCCCCCCCACTTTTGAAAATTTCGGCGTATGCTGCTGCCCAAACAAAAACTATTTAACTATTTATTATTATGCATCAATTATTGAGCGTCATTTCATTAACAATAGCATCTAAAACATTTCCCGAAAATTTTATCAAATTATATGTATTATTGTGTGAAATATCATGATAACGGTAAAGATTTGTGCTAAAAACATAATTCTGAGAAAAACTCAGTTCAAGTTGTTTGCCACTTCAATTTTGTAGCAGACATTTTTTAAAATAGCTATAACTCTGCTTCTAATTGATGTAGAATGAAAATCAAAACGGTTTTGAAAAGAGAAAAGATTGAATTGCACGATTCCTGGAAAAAATAAAATTGACCAAAATAGTCAAAAAATGAAATTTTCAACGTAGGCAGTCACCTTAAAAGATACACCATCATCGCAATAGAATGCTTTACTAAAAATTATTACAGTGAGGTATTTTTAAAAAAATATTGAAGTTTATAATTAAAAAACGGGTTAATTCCCAATATACGGTGCCCCTTGTATTTCACTGCATTGGAACCGCCATCTTGGTTCCGTCTCCCGTCGCCAATTTGGCGATGGGAGACGGAACCAAGATGGCGGTTCCAATGCAGTGAAATAATATAAATGACAACATACAGAACTTTCATTGAAAATTTATACAGAAAATGAAAAAATGAAGTTAAATAAGGGCAGTCGATTTTATTTTTTTAAATTTTTGTCGCCCAAGCCGAACGCGTATTTTTGGAACGGGAAAGTCCGAAAAGTCCCAAAAATATGCATTTTTTAAACTGTACGACCACGATAAAGCACAAAAACACACAAATACAAAAAATGAAAGCTGATAAATAATGAGAAATTTATTATGTGTGGGGGGGCTGCCGCCCCCCCAACCCCCCGCTAAAAAAAGTCAGTATATTGCAAATAATTCATTTAAATAGTCGATTTTATTTTTTTAAATTTTTGTCGCCCAAGCAGAACGCGTGTTTTTGGAACGGGAAAGTCCGAAAAGCCCCAAAATTACGCATTTTTTAAACTATACAACCACAGAAAAAGCACAAAAATACACAAATACAAAAAATAATGAGAAATTTGTTATGTGTGGGGGGGCTGCCGCCCCCCCAACCCCCCGCTAAAAAGGTCAGTATATTGCAAATAATTCATTTAAATAAATGTAAAATACATCTTGGTTAAATATATCAGCAAGTAAAAAAATGAAAGTTCTGCATGTTGTCATTTATATTATTTCATGTTAAAATTTAAAAAATAAAACCACTTACCGGTTATTCACTTTCGGATTCATCCAATCGTTTCCGTTTTGCTGCTTCTATTTTAATTTTTGCCTGATCTTTTTCAGCTGGCCTATAAACTTCCTTCACTGAGTCAATGAAGGAAGCGTACAATTTTGGGACATCGTCCTGATGCAAGCGACGCCACATGAATTCGGAAAGATAAGAATCAAACTGATCCTTAACTTTCCGAACGCCACGTAACGAACGCTTGATGCAGTTCCACATCCCCTCGACCGTATTGGTATGAGCTCCTGTGTCCGGGTCCTTAAATGTCATACTATGATTTACCTTCAGATGCACGAAGCCCTCATCCTGAAGGCAATCGTACGCCTTCCAGCAATCAGAGATGACAGTAGTTCCCGGACGCACATACTTTCTTAAAACTTCAAGCAAAACAACCTTTCCCCTGTTTTCAACCACTTCCACAAAACACTTATTTGTCCCTCTCTCAACACCCCCAAAAACCCATTCCCCATTAACGCGTTTTCCCCTATTATATTTTCGTTTCGCAAATTTACTTTCATCAATTTCGACGATGATTCCTGGCCCACCAATTATTACACTTTCGCGCACTACACTGTCAACACAAACCCCCCTACAAAAATTCATCCAATCGGTAACGGTGTTTTTGGATACCCCCAATTCGTCTGTAATCCAAGAACACGGCGTTTTTTTTTACCCATAAATAAGTTAATTTTAAAACCGTAATTAAATCCAATTTACTCTCTTCGAACCAGGAGCCACATCTAATCGATCTTTTAACGTGATGTTCCTCCCCACCACCCCGAACACGACAAACCCAAGAAAACCCATCATTAACGTCTTTTCTTTCAGTTAAATTCATTTTTAAATTACAGTTTGGACAATAATAAACATTAGCGATTAACCCAATATACATACAATATTCAATTACAGTTCTCTTACCCGCTTTTTGAATATCCCTAAAGAAATCCAAATTCACTCTCTCATTCACAAAAGAAGCCATACCTAGAGCAAAGAAATGTACGTCCGAGCGATGGAACTGCAAATCCCAAAAAGGATTTTCAACGGATTAATTTCTTTGAAACAGGCGCGGTTTAAAAATCCAGATTAAACTGGTCTACCGGTAAAACACAGGCCCTGATTGGCCATTAATTATTCAAAGAGGAAGTGATATATACAGCAAACTTAAACGGGCTTAAAACTATTTAACAAACAGAAACCACATTTGGCATTTTATCGTCAAAAATCTAAAAATTTGGTAAAAATCTAAAAAACATCGCCAAAAAATATCGCCATCTTATTCAAATCGGGAGCAATAAATGGTTACCTTAAAAGAATAAAACAGACACAAACCACGTTTGGCGTTACATCGCCAAATTGGCAAAAATCTAAAAAAATCTAAAAAAAGTATCGCCAAGCCGCGGCACCGTGTATTGGGAATGAGCCAAAAAACGTTCTTGGAAAAAAAAACCATGCTTGCAGCTGATTTTAAAATCCGACTTGTACAGTCTAACTAATGCAGCCAGATATTTAGAAACAATACTGCTAATTCAATCTATTTCAATGTAATATAAATATTTTATATAATCATGTATTATGCTATATATATGTATAAATATATTAAACAAAAATAAAATATATAAATAAAATCAGATTAAAATATCATGCAAATTATTCACGTGCAAAAAATTTTTGCATGTGTATTTCAATTTAATGTACATATATTATATCTTATGCTATATATATGTATAAATATATTAAGCAAAAATAAAATATATAAAGAAAATCAGATTAAAATATCATGCAAATTATTCACGTGCAAAAAATTTTTGCACGTGTATTTCAATTTAATATACATATATTATATCTTATGCTATATATGTATAAATAGGCTATGTATAAATATATTAAGCAAAAATAAAATATATAAAGAAAATCAGATTAAAATATCATGCAAATTATTCACGTGCAAAAAATTTTTGCACGTGTATTTCAATTTAATGTACATATATTATATATTATGCTATATATATGTATAAATAGGCTATGTATAAATATATTAAGCAAAAATAAAATATATAAAGAAAATCAGATTAAAATATCATGCAAATTATTCACATGCAAAAATTTTTGCATGTGTATTTCAATTTAATGTACATATATTATATCTTATGCTATATATATGTATAAATAGGCTATGTATAAATATATTAAGCAAAATAAAATATATAAAGAAAATCAGATTAAAATATCATGCAAATTATTCACGTGCAAAAATTTTTGCATGTGTATTTCAATTTAATGTACATATATTATATCTTATGCTATATATATGTATAAATAGGCTATGTATAAATATATTAAGCAAAAATAAAATATATAAAGAAAATCAGATTAAAATATCATACAAATTATTCACGTGCAAAAAATTTTTGCATGTGTATTTCAATTTAATGTACATATATTATATATTGTTAAATATATATATATATGTATTATATATATGTATATGTATATGTATATATATATATGTATATATAAATATATGTATAAATATATATTAAGCAAAAATAATATATATAAACTAAAGAAATTCTGATTAAAAATCATACAAAGTTATTGAATCGTTACTAAACACGTATTAGATGTGGAATATATAGAATTCCATGTGTTGTAAATGCAAAAAATCTGTATACTGAAGATTTTGCCTTTTGAACCGGCTAGCTTTTGTGACGTACAGTTTGGAACATATCACTGCGCATGCGTCAAGTTTGCAACTAAATTCGACATTATTGTAATATTAAATTGTAATACTGTATTGTAATATATTATATATTATGTATTAAAAAATATATAGTATATATTAAAATATATATATTATATATGGTTAAAATAATGAAAACCTGTTTTACTGTGAAAAAAATTCTGATTCAATTTTTCTTAAATTAACGAATCACGGTGAATGAATGACTCACTTGTGTTTACATTTTCAAGTTCTGAGAAACACTATGATAACGCGAAAGGTGGCGGAAAAGAGATAATTCTCTAATGAAGAGATAATTTTGAAATAAAATTGATCGAAATAAAGTTGATTTGTGTCGATATTACGCTGTTTTAATTACAATTATTTGGGTTTAGTTGGCAAATAATCTTTTTGAACTTTACTTTTAACTTGTTAAGCCTAACTCATAAAACAAAATGGATGCCAAATGGATGGATATGAGGTGGTCGCTCCGGACGCGTTACGGACAGAGTCGACTACAGAACACGGCAACTATTATAAGGATAATGCTAAGACCTTTATAGGAGCTAACCTAGAATTGAAAAAACTCGCGTCACTTGCTAATTTTCCTGATGAATGTTTATCTAGATTTTTGGCTACGGAGAATATCTCCTGGAAATTCCTTCCCCCTCGAGCCCCGAATTTCGGTGGACTCTGGGAGTCAGGTGTCAAGTCCTTCAAGCATCATCTAAAAAGAACTGTTGCTGATGCCAAATTATTTTATGAGGAATTTTTGACGGTTGTCACCCAAGTTGAAGGCATCTTAAATTCAAGGCCAATTTCTCCATTATCATCTCATGCTTCGGACTTAGAATCTTTAACTCCTGGACATTTTTTAATAGGTCGGCCCATAAATTCGATCCCAGAGCCTCCTTTAATAAATGAATCAGACAATAAATTATCCCGTTGGCAACGATTAACCAAAATGGTTGAGCAAATTTGGAAACGTTGGTCCATTGATTATTTAAACCATTTGCAAGAACGGAAAAAATGGCAATTTGCTAAAAATAACATTAATGAGAATACAATGGTTCTACTAAAGGAAGACAACCTTCCACCCTTTAAATGGTGTCTTGGCAGGATAAGTCAAGTCATTCCAGACAAGGATGGCAAAATTCAAGTAGCAACTGTAAAAACTAAAAATGGTTACTTTAAAAGACCAATTTCTAAAATTTGCCTCCTACCCATTGAATATTGATCTCTTCAAAGTTATAAACAAAATAGATCTGTACGTATTTAATTGTATATTTTTCTGTATATATATTTACTTTAACTTTATTTTTCTGTACAATTTTATATATATATTTTTCTGTATATTTACTTTCACTTTATTTTCTGTACAATTGTATATACTTTAATATTTACGAAAAACAAAAAAAAAAACGGAATGTCAATTTGTTGCATTGTGCTGAACTTTGAAAAATTATTGTAACTTGTCTTGAAATTTGTGTTGCATGTCATAGACAAGCAACGCGGGGCGGTATGTTACCGCTTCTCTAGCTCTTGGCGCCATTATTGTTCCCCCTTCTGTACGCGTCGGCGCTCGTTTTGCATTGTACGGCAACCTTATGGATGCCGAAGTTCATTCACCTCGAAGCTTGTTCGAAGCTTGTTGTTGTTCGGAGGTATGTCTCGTCTGTGCGTTGTGCACATTTAAAACTCTCGTTGTTTGTTGAAAATAAAAACATTTCGAACCAATTTACAGTCCATCAATTAAGTTATGTTAAAGAACCAGCAAAGTTTAAGTGGTAAATCGTACCAAATATAGTTCATCGTCAGACCTAGGAGCAGTAGGCGCGATTGTCAGTCTCTATGTAGAAATTCATGCCTGATGATGAACTAATTAATTAGTTTGACACGTATTGCCATACTTTAAACTTTATTGCAGATAAGAAGTTGTTTGTTTTCGTTCACAGCTCATCTAATTATACAAGAGCTACATTATTTTTTAATTCTATTTGGCTGTATTGGGTAATTTGTCTGTAGCATATGAGCGCCATAGAATCTATAATTGAAATTACGAGTTTTATAAACCCGAGTAGTTTGCAATGAAAATGACCTATGTAACTGCAATATATTATCTTATATCCAATGTTTTAATCTTTGGTTTAGGTATATAAACTAGTGATTTTGGAGGCATAAATAATTATAAACAGTTTTTGTTGTATCTTGTTATTATATAAATAAAAAGTCACTATTTCAAATAGTCACTATTTCAATTGACGTAAGTGGGAAACAAGAAATATCTCCAAACTGTTCTTGAATTTTAGAACTAAATAAAAGAAAACACAACATCAAATTTGTGGCCATGGCTCTCTGTACAGAAATGCTTTCAGATCTCAATTTGTTCATGAAATTTTTTACAGCAGATACAGTACTTTCAAAATAATTCTTACCCCATGCAATTCTCGTTATCTTTCTTGTTCTTTTCTCTGCTTGTATGCATATTAGTCATCCGTATTGTTTTATTTTGTGCTGAATATCATGTTAGCTCTTCTTTTGCTAACAAGGCAAGCTTCTGGTTACTGCAGAGCGGAATATCAACATGACATTATACTTTCTTAAAATAATAACAAAGGTTTTATTTGAAACATATAGAACACTTAACGGCACGCCGTCAAAACGTGCAACGCCATTCATTACACATCGCTCTCTCTCTCTGGCTTACAGTATCGCAGTGCACATGCGTTAACATTCTTTTTGCGGCCTGTCACATGCTGCCATCTATTGACATAGAAAATTGCTTACAATCAGATTGAGACTTTAGCGCAAAATATCATAAATTATATCTTAATTTGTGCAGAAATGTAGTTATTTGTAAGAGTATAAATTTTTTTTTCTTAAAGTTTTAAGTTATATATTCATTCCTATCTTCTAATTAAAAATTAATTCTGAATTCAGAAACCATTTATAATTACTCTATACAGCAGCTAGGAAAACTTACTCTGGATATATGACAATTTCTTATTGTCATATATCCAGAGTAAGTTTTCCTAGCTGCTGTATAGAGTGATTAAAAATGGTTTCTGAATTCAGATGTCATTTTAAATTGGAAGATCGGAATGAATATAGAACTTAAAACTTTGAAAAAAAAATTTATACTCTTACAAATAACTACATTTCTGCACAAATTAAGATATAATTTATGATATTTTGCGCTAAAGTCTCAATCTGATTGTAAGCAATTTTCTATGTCAATAGATGGCAGCATGTGACAGGCCGCAAAAAGAATGTTAACGCATGTGCACTGCGATACTGTAAGCCAGAGAGAGAGAGCGATGTGTAATGAATGGCGTTGCACGTTTTGACGGCGTGCCGTTAAGTGTTCTATATGTTTCAAATAAAACCTTTGTTATTATTTTAAGAAAGTATAATGTCATGTTGATATTCCGCTCTGCAGTAACCAGAAGCTTGCCTTGTTAGCAAAAGAAGAGCTAACATGATATTCAGCACAAAATAAAACAATACGGATGACTAATATGCATACAAGCAGAGAAAAGAACAAGAAAGATAACGAGAATTGCATGGGGTAAGAATTATTTTGAAAGTACTGTATCTGCTGTAAAAAATTTCATGAACAAATTGAGATCTGAAAGCATTTCTGTACAGAGAGCCATGGCCACAAATTTGATGTTGTGTTTTCTTTTATTTAGTTCTAAAATTCAAGAACAGTTTGGAGATATTTCTTGTTTCCCACTTACGTCAATTGAAATAGTGACTATTTGAAATAGTGACTTTTTATTTATATAATAACAAGATACAACAAAAACTGTTTATAATTATTTATGCCTCCAAAATCACTAGTTTATATACCTAAACCAAAGATTAAAACATTGGATATAAGATAATATATTGCAGTTACATAGGTCATTTTCATTGCAAACTACTCGGGTTTATAAAACTCGTAATTTCAATTATAGATTCTATGGCGCTCATATGCTACAGACAAATTACCCAATACAGCCAAATAGAATTAAAAAATAATGTAGCTCTTGTATAATTAGATGAGCTGTGAACGAAAACAAACAACTTCTTATCTGCAATAAAGTTTAAAGTATGGCAATACGTGTCAAACTAATTAATTAGTTCATCATCAGGCATGAATTTCTACATAGAGACTGACAATCGCGCCTACTGCTCCTAGGTCTGACGATGAACTATATTTGGTACGATTTACCACTTAAACTTTGCTGGTTCTTTAACATAACTTAATTGATGGACTGTAAATTGGTTCGAAATGTTTTTATTTTCAACAAACAACGAGAGTTTTAAATGTGCACAACGCACAGACGAGACATACCTCCGAACAACAACAAGCTTCGAACAAGCTTCGAGGTGAATGAACTTCGGCATCCATAAGGTTGCCGTACAATGCAAAACGAGCGCCGACGCGTACAGAAGGGGGAACAATAATGGCGCCAAGAGCTAGAGAAGCGGTAACATACCGCCCCGCGTTGCTTGTCTATGACATGCAACACAAATTTCAAGACAAGTTACAATAATTTTTCAAAGTTCAGCACAATGCAACAAATTGACATTCCGTTTTTTTTTTTGTTTTTCGTAAATATTAAAGTATATACAATTGTACAGAAAATAAAGTGAAAGTAAATATACAGAAAAATATATATATAAAATTGTACAGAAAAATAAAGTTAAAGTAAATATATATACAGAAAAATATACAATTAAATACGTACAGATCTATTTTGTTTATAACTTTGAAGAGATCAATATTCAATGGGTAGGAGGCAAATTTTAGAAATTGGTCTTTTAAAGTAACCATTTTTAGTTTTTACAGTTGCTACTTGAATTTTGCCATCCTTGTCTGGAATGACTTGACTTATCCTGCCAAGACACCATTTAAAGGGTGGAAGGTTGTCTTCCTTTAGTAGAACCATTGTATTCTCATTAATGTTATTTTTAGCAAATTGCCATTTTTTCCGTTCTTGCAAATGGTTTAAATAATCAATGGACCAACGTTTCCAAATTTGCTCAACCATTTTGGTTAATCGTTGCCAACGGGATAATTTATTGTCTGATTCATTTATTAAAGGAGGCTCTGGGATCGAATTTATGGGCCGACCTATTAAAAAATGTCCAGGAGTTAAAGATTCTAAGTCCGAAGCATGAGATGATAATGGAGAAATTGGCCTTGAATTTAAGATGCCTTCAACTTGGGTGACAACCGTCAAAAATTCCTCATAAAATAATTTGGCATCAGCAACAGTTCTTTTTAGATGATGCTTGAAGGACTTGACACCTGACTCCCAGAGTCCACCGAAATTCGGGGCTCGAGGGGGAAGGAATTTCCAGGAGATATTCTCCGTAGCCAAAAATCTAGATAAACATTCATCAGGAAAATTAGCAAGTGACGCGAGTTTTTTCAATTCTAGGTTAGCTCCTATAAAGGTCTTAGCATTATCCTTATAATAGTTGCCGTGTTCTGTAGTCGACTCTGTCCGTAACGCGTCCGGAGCGACCACCTCATATCCATCCATTTGGCATCCATTTTGTTTTATGAGTTAGGCTTAACAAGTTAAAAGTAAAGTTCAAAAAGATTATTTGCCAACTAAACCCAAATAATTGTAATTAAAACAGCGTAATATCGACACAAATCAACTTTATTTCGATCAATTTTATTTCAAAATTATCTCTTCATTAGAGAATTATCTCTTTTCCGCCACCTTTCGCGTTATCATAGTGTTTCTCAGAACTTGAAAATGTAAACACAAGTGAGTCATTCATTCACCGTGATTCGTTAATTTAAGAAAAATTGAATCAGAATTTTTTTCACAGTAAAACAGGTTTTCATTATTTTAACCATATATAATATATATATTTTAATATATACTATATATTTTTTAATACATAATATATAATATATATTACAATACAGTATTACAATTTAATATTACAATAATGTCGAATTTAGTTGCAAACTTGACGCATGCGCAGTGATATGTTCCAAACTGTACGTCACAAAAGCTAGCCGGTTCAAAAGGCAAAATCTTCAGTATACAGATTTTTTGCATTTACAACACATGGAATTCTATATATTCCACATCTAATACGTGTTTAGTAACGATTCAATAACTTTGTATGATTTTTAATCAGAATTTCTTTAGTTTATATATATTATTTTTGCTTAATATATATTTATACATATATTTATATATACATATATATATATACATATACATATACATATATATAATACATATATATATATATTTAACAATATATAATATATGTACATTAAATTGAAATACACATGCAAAAATTTTTTGCACGTGAATAATTTGTATGATATTTTAATCTGATTTTCTTTATATATTTTATTTTTGCTTAATATATTTATACATAGCCTATTTATACATATATATAGCATAAGATATAATATATGTACATTAAATTGAAATACACATGCAAAAATTTTTTGCACGTGAATAATTTGCATGATATTTTAATCTGATTTTCTTTATATATTTTATTTTTGCTTAATATATTTATACATAGCCTATTTATACATATATATAGCATAAGATATAATATATGTACATTAAATTGAAATACACATGCAAAAATTTTTTGCATGTGAATAATTTGCATGATATTTTAATCTGATTTTCTTTATATATTTTATTTTTGCTTAATATATTTATACATAGCCTATTTATACATATATATAGCATAATATATAATATATGTACATTAAATTGAAATACACGTGCAAAAATTTTTTGCACGTGAATAATTTGCATGATATTTTAATCTGATTTTCTTTATATATTTTATTTTTGCTTAATATATTTATACATAGCCTATTTATACATATATATAGCATAAGATATAATATATGTATATTAAATTGAAATACACGTGCAAAAATTTTTTGCACGTGAATAATTTGCATGATATTTTAATCTGATTTTCTTTATATATTTTATTTTTGCTTAATATATTTATACATATATATAGCATAAGATATAATATATGTACATTAAATTGAAATACACATGCAAAAATTTTTTGCACGTGAATAATTTGCATGATATTTTAATCTGATTTTATTTATATATTTTATTTTTGTTTAATATATTTATACATATATATAGCATAATACATGATTATATAAAATATTTATATTACATTGAAATAGATTGAATTAGCAGTATTGTTTCTAAATATCTGGCTGCATTAGTTAGACTGTACAAGTCGGATTTTAAAATCAGCTGCAAGCATGGTTTTTTTTTCCAAGAACGTTTTTTAATTATAAACTTCAATATTTTTTTAAAAATACCTCACTGTAATAATTTTTAGTAAAGCATTCTATTGCGATGATGGTGTATCTTTTAAGGTGACTGCCTACGTTGAAAATTTCATTTTTTGACTATTTTGGTCAATTTTATTTTTTCCAGGAATCGTGCAATTCAATCTTTTCTCTTTTCAAAACCGTTTTGATTTTCATTCTACATCAATTAGAAGCAGAGTTATAGCTATTTTAAAAAATGTCTGCTACAAAATTGAAGTGGCAAACAACTTGAACTGAGTTTTTCTCAGAATTATGTTTTTAGCACAAATCTTTACCGTTATCATGATATTTCACACAATAATACATATAATTTGATAAAATTTTCGGGAAATGTTTAGATGCTATTGTTAATGAAATGACGCTCAATAATTGATGCATAATAATAAATAGTTAAATAGTTTTTGTTTGGGCAGCAGCATACGCCGAAATTTTCAAAAGTGGGGGGGGGGGGGGGTTACTATGAAAAAGTAGTTTTCAGCAATCAGGGCAGAGCTTGAACCTATTTAAGTAATATATGTAATCAGAAAAAATGGGGGGGGGGTTAACCCCCATCAACCCCTCCCCTGCATACGCCACTGTGTTTGGGGCTGTTTTTATAAGGAGAGGAATGATGAATTGGGGGAAATTTTCATATTGCAACATTTTTGCATTTTAAAATTTCTCTTAGATTGTGGGTCATTTAAGATAACTGTCAGATGTGTCGCATTTTAGCTAATTTTCATTGAAAATTACTTCAAATTGACCAATTTATAAAAAAGTATGGTATTTACTGGCAAGTTTTTGTTTATTTTTTAATTTTCAAGTGCTATTTTACGATAAAAAACAAAAAATCTTTAAAAAATGATTTTTTTTAAAAAATTGGCCCCAAATGTAGGCAGTCACCTTAAAACAATATTTCAGGTGATTATAAGGGGACATTTTATTATTTTGTTTTGTGCCACTTTCTCGAATTATATTACTTTATTTTTCAGATCTAATAAAAAAAGCATTAAAAAATTTCACCTTCAAATTAGAAAACAATTTAAAATTAACAAATCAGACAGCAAACATTCAAGTAAATTTCAATGTTCTAAATTGCAACACATCAGGTTGCAAAACAGTATATTATTTTCTAATATTCACGTTTTTACATGTACTATCTACGGTATGTACTGTTAGTAGTGTGCTTTTCAGAGCGAATACCTAACATAACAGCAAAATTTTCTTAAATTTTTAAAAGTCTGTAATTTTTCGATACCTTTCACGTTTTCATAGCGTTTCAATTAAATTAATAACAAGTATTCATTTTATATATTCGGGACATGAAAATGTAAACATGAAGTTAGTCATTCATTCATCTTTTTTTTTTTATAAGATGAATGAATGACTAACTTCATGTTTACATTAATTCATGTTTACATTTTTACAGAATATTATTTTCTAATATTCTGTAAAAATTTCTTATATTTTAACAAGGTTATGAATCTTTTTTTTATTGGAACTGTTCAATTACTTACCATCAAGTTTTGACAGGTACTGTCTACGGTATGTACTGTATAGTAGTATGCTTTTCAGAGCGAATACCTAACATAACGGCAAAATTTTCTTAAATTTTTAAAAGTCTGTAAATTTTCCAATACCTTTCACGTTTTCATAGCGTTTCAATTAAATTAATAACAAGTATTCATTTTATATATTCGGGACTTGAAAATGTAAACATGAAGTTAGTCATTCATTCATCACGTTTTTACATGTACTATCTACGGTATGTACTGTATAGTAGTGTGCTTTTCAGAGCGAATACCTAACATAACGGCAAAATTTTCTTAAATTTTTAAAAGTCTGTAATTTTCCGATACCTTTCACGTTTTTATAGCGTTTCAATTAAATTAATAACAAGTATTCATTTTATATATTCGGGACATGAAAATGTAAACATGAAGTTAGTCATTCATTCATCTTTTTTTATATATATATATATATTTATATTTTAACCATACTAGCCGCTGCGTGACCAGCATGGTCACTTTTAGTTTTAAATTTCCTTTTGCAAAACAACGCAACTGAAAGTGACATATGTAAGGAATGTTACAATTACCTGTCATCATAAATATATGTTGTTAAGGGGTATTCTCTATTAAGCTGATTCTAAAACATCGTGATAAAAAAATGTGAATTTCCATTACCTTAGAACAGAGTTAAAGATAAGACTGAGAAAGCCCACATCAATGATTTTAAAAATTACATCCCTCTTTGTATGTACTATTTTTCAAAATTAAGATATCTATACTTTATCATTACAACAAATAAGAAATTGCAGGGGGAAAATTTTAAATATAGTGTTGATTACATCACTCTCTGTATGAATTACTGTTAACAATTCAGATATCTACACTTAATCATATTAAATCATAAATTGCTGGAAAAATTTCTTCATTTATAAAATGGAGCAAAAATTCAGCAATTTTTCAAAATTATGATATCTACACTTTACCATTACAAGAAATAAGAAATTGTTGGGGGGAAATTTTAAATACAGTGTTGATTACATCACTCTCTGTATATATTACTGTTCACAATTCAGATATCTACACTTAATCATATTAAATAATAAATTCTTGGGAAAATTTCCTCACTTATAAAATGGAGCAAAAATTCAGCAAGTATTTAAAATATAGTGTGGATTTCAACTATGATATTCATAAAACTTCTTGATAGACAGATTTGAGTATTTCAAAAGTAGGAGATACTAAAGCGACAGAATCAAAAGAATGAATTCTAGATAAACCTACATACAACTGTCCATGGTTAAACACTGGATTTGATAGGTCTAAACATGTATTGTCAAAAGATCAGCGGTTGTAACTTATGCGGCCACTACACACACGCGGTTTTAAATTGCGGACAGCCGCTGTTTACATCCGGTAGTTGCAGCCGTTGCCATTCGAAGTGTAGAAATATCGTAGATTTTTGTGCCGCATACCTACGCGTTTTATATATAGGGATTATTTTAACCAGATATTACAATAATATCAAATTTTGTATTTTCGGAAAGTTGCAAACTCGGCGCATGGATAGTGATATGTTCAAAAGTGTCTGTACGGTAGCGTTCTTTTCAAAGGGAATACCTAATATAACCGCAAAATATTCTTACATTTTTTTGAAGTGTTTTATTGAATATTTCTAAATTACCAGCACACGTGGCTTTCATATGAATTTCTAATATTTTAATAAGGTTATGAACCCTTTTTTTTATTGGAATGTTTACTTAATAACCGTCAAGTTTTGACGGGTACCATCTAGTCACTAAATAAGGTTGAACATTTTCCTCTACGAGCGAAAAATCTCTTCAAGCAAGCAATAAATGCTTGTGAAGTTAAATCGAAAACTATCTCAAGATGTATGGCCTTAGTAACTAAACAAACAAAAATAGCTACATACACCTTGTGTAAATTACCCTTTCTTTGATACTTATATCGAATGTAAAAGGGACCACAAAAATCTACACCTGTGTTAGAAAACACAGGATTGGGGTTGACTCTCTCTGGAGGCAAATTTCCCATTAATTGATCTAAAATAGTAGGTTTGTGTCTAAAGCAAGTTACACAGTTGTGCACTACCTTTCTTGCGATATTTTTACCTCCAATGGGCCAAAATTCTTGGCGAACAAAATGTAATAAGGATTGAGGTCCTGCATGAAAGTTCTTTAAATGATAATGCTGGAATATGAGAGTAGTCAGTTTGTGTTTTCTAGGTAGAATTATTTGATGTTTACTATCATAACTTATATTGGCATGACCCAAACGACCACCTACTCTTAACAAATCTTCTTCGTCTAAAAACGCATTTAAGTGGCTTACCTGGCTTTTCTTCACCGATTCACCGTTCTTTAATGTTTTGATTTCCTTATCAAATTCACTTACCTGAATAATTTTAATTAATTTCTTTTTAGCCCTTTCTAATTCCTCGTTTGTAATTGGGCCGATTATTTTGTTTTTAACATTAAATACAAACCTGCAAATAAAACTAAAAATACAGATTAATTTAACGTAGTTATTCGACAAATTAAGGAAATCACTCGAAAATGTATTTTCTTTAGTGTTAAGTAAGTTAATGTCAGAAAGTTTTTTAAGTTCATCTTGGTAAAGCTGCGATTCTTGAAGAGGCACATCAACTGAGATGGGGGTACCAATGGATTCCTCTACAAGTCCAGGACCTTGCCACCACAGCGACAAACTTGAAAGTTCATGGGGTGAAGATCCACGAGAAATAATATCAGCAGGATTGCTAGATGAAGAAATGTGTTTCCATTGATGCGATTCCGTTAAGCTTTGAATTTTAGAAACTCTGTTTCCAACGAAAGTCTTAAGTTTATATGCCGGTGTCTTGATCCATGCCAGAGCAATTGTCGAATCTGTGTAAAGGCAAACTTCATCAATTTTCAACTTTAAGGAATTGCGAACCTTGACTATCAGTTGCGATAAGAGTAGGCATCCTGATAACTCAAGACGAAGCACAGACATAGTTTTTAATGGTGCAACACGAGATTTACTGGCTATGAGATGAGAAGACACAGTATTGTCCTTAGTAATACAAATTAGATAGACAACTGATCCATACGCAGATTCGGAAGCATCAGAAAACCCTCGAAGTATGATCTTATCATCACTGTCAGTCAACACATATCTGTTAATTTTTATTTCTTCAACAGATCTTAGGCACGAAACAAATTGTTTCCATTCTAACAAAATGTTTTCTGGCAAAGGTTCATCCCAAGAAAGCTTTCTAATCCATAGCCTTTGCAGAAAAATCTTAGCTTTAGAAATGATTGGGCCTATCAATCCAAGAGGATCATACAATCTTGCAATTGTTGGCAAGACGTCACGTTTAGTGTAAGAAGATTTCTCATTTATCACTACTTTAAAACAAAATATGTCTTCTTGGGGGTTCCAAATTATTCCGAGTGCCTTGACAGTTGGATCTAAACCCGAAGTAAATTTATGTTCAGGACACTTCTCCGAAACACTATTCAACAGGTCATTGGAATTAGACTTCCATTTGTGGAGTTGCATTCCACAAGTGTGAAGCATTTGCGTCAACTGGCACTGCAATTCTCGTGCAGTTTCTAAAGTAGAAGCACCAGAGACAAAATCATCCATGTAAACATCATTAAGGGTAACTTCAGCGGCGAGAGGAAATTTGTCTGCTTCATCCAAAGCGAGCTGCTTCAAACAACGAATAGCTAGAAATGGGGCCGATTTTGTGCCGTAGGTGACAGTGTTAAGCCGATATGTAGTTGCTAACTCATTTATGTTATCTTTCCATAATATTTTTAGTAAATATCTTTGAGATTCCTCAATCAATATTTGACGATACATCTTTTTAATATCAGAAGTAAAGGCGTACTTATATGTCCGAAATCTCACCATTATATCGCAAATGTTTTCTTGCACTGCACCGGCAAGAAGCAAGTCATTTAGACTTTGTCCCGAAGTACTAGGAGCACTGGCGTTAAATACAACCCTTAATTTTGTGGTCGAATTTTCAGGTTTGTAAACACCATGATGCGGCAGATAATACGACGCTTCACAATTCTGATCGTTATCTACCTTTTCCATATGGCCCAAAATTTCATACTCGGTTATAAATTCTTTATATAAATTTTGCATCATCGAATTTTTATGCAACCGCTTGACTAATTGATTAAGTCTAACGTTGGCTAAGGCCTTAGATTCACCCAAAGATCATTCTTTCATGGGCATTTTAACTACGAAGCGACCATCTTTATTTCTTTTGTGAGTTTCTTTAAAATGTGACTCACAAAACTCTTCTTCTTTACTAAGGATAGTCTGATCTTCACTAATATTTTCCACAGACCAGAATTTTCGACTATCTTTTCTATGTTTTCACTTTGACAAATTAAACTACATAAATTAGTATATGGCCCTTGATTATTTGTATTTACATAGCCACTAGCGACATAACCAAACACAGTATTCTGAAATAGTAATGAGTTTACAGATGAACGTATTTGTTCACCCTTAACAATCTCAAAGAAAGTCTCAGCTCCCAAAAGCATATCAATTTGGGATGGCTTGGTGAATTCAGGATCTGCCAACATAACTTGTGGAATTTCTATATTTTCTAAATTCAAATTTGTTGCCGGAACCATATCCGTAATTTTATCGACGACTAAAAAGTTTTGCAACGAAAAGAACGATCCATTTCCATTTGCTATGTTAGCAAAAACTTCATATTGAATTGGAGTAGGTATTCCTCCTAATCCCGAAACCGAAACATTTATTTTTTGTTTCCTTAAATTAGCGTTATCAACAAATTGCTTAGTTATGAAATTAGACTGAGAAGCACTGTCAAGGATTACTCTTGCTCTCATAAATTGGCCATAAATATTTTGCACAAGTACTACAGCTGTTGAAAGGAGAACACTTTTATTTTTTATAAACAAACAAGCAGAGGAAGAAGTATCTGCAGGTGGCGAGTCATTTTTCAGCTCTGGAGTCATTGTTTCAGCTTGCGCAATATTCAATTCTTCGTTAGAGGGATTGCCATATCGGTGTAAGAGATAATTATGACGACCATTACAAATCTTACACAAATACTTAGATTGGCGGCAAGAGGTCAATTTATGCCCCGAATTTAAACATAAAATACAAAGTGAGAGATTTTTAACCATATTATAACGTTCCATAGCATTCAAGTCAAGAAAATTCTTACATTTATAAATAGGATGATTTGATAAATGGCATACTGGGCACTTAGATGAAGAATTATTCATTTTCGTTACGAAAGTGCGCGTTTTAGGAATTCTGAAAATTCAGTTTCGATTTTGGGGGTTGGGTGATATTATTTTGTAGATTTTCCAAAATTTGACATCTTTTTTCAATAAAGGTTGTAAACGTGCTCCAATTTGTTAACTCATTTGACCTTAAAGTCATTTCAAATTGTTTGCGTGTTTCTTTATCCAACTTTTGCAAAACAATATTTATCAACATAGCTTCACTTAATTTATCTAAGTCCAAATCTAATAATTTTAGAGCTCTTAAATGTTTATATAGCTGATCAATTAGTGATCTTAAATCTTTAGCACATTCGTTGTGTAACTTTTCAATCGAAAGTAATTCTGAAATGTGGGTATTTACAATAAGTATCTTGTTATTAAATCTATTTTCCAAAGCCTTTAATAAAGAACAAAAGGAGTCATCAGTTGACATTATCCGAGCCGCACTTCCCACTAAGCATGACTGCAAATAGTATAGCTTTTGCGACTCAGATAGTTGATTGTTCGACGAAATTAATGAATCAAATTGAGTTTTAAACAAGTTCCATTCCTCAATATTACCCGAAAACTTCGGTAATGGAATTTCTGGTAGTTTAATTTGGACATTATTAGTTTTAATTTGAGTACTAGCATTACTATTTCCAACATTATTATGCATACAATTATTATAAATACGTTTGAGGCTTAACTCAAGTTTCAGAATATCAGATTCTATTTCAGCAAAACTATCTTCGATTTCATTCAAATCTTCATCTTTAACGACTTTGTAGTATTCCAGACGCAAACACTCGATCTGATAGTTTAATCTACGAACTTTATCCAATTTCACTTTGATTTCTTCTATTTCGACATCTTCATTAGTTTCTTTATCCTTTATCGATGATTGCAGTCTAGTTATTTGCGCTTTGATTCCACCACGTTTCCTATTCAACGATGTAATATCTTCATCCGCCATAATTAAAATCCGAGAACAAAACGAAATGGCTAAATATAGCTCAAATTAAAAGATTCGATCTCCGAGAGAGCGGACCAAATCAATGGTACGATTTACCACTTAAACTTTGCTGGTTCTTTAACATAACTTAATTGATGGACTGTAAATTGGTTCGAAATGTTTTTATTTTCAACAAATAACGAGAGTTTTAAATGTGCACAACGCACCGACGAGACATACCTCCGAACAACAACAAGCTTCGAACAAGCTTCGAGGTGAATGAACTTCCGCATCCATAAGGTTACCGTACAATGCAAAACGAGCGCCAACGCGTACAGAAGGGGGAACAATAATGGCGCCAAGAGCTAGAGAAGCGGTAACAATATTAATTAGTTCGAAACACGCCTCCATCCTTTTAATTATATCGCAGATATGCTCCTCAACTTGACAATGAACTATTAATTAGTTCGAAACACATTGCTACCTTTATGTTAATTCTATTGTAGATATTAAGAAATTCTTTGTTCCCGTTTGCGTTTTCCTTATGTTTTCTGGAAGTCATAGACGGGCTGTATCATGATAATAATTTTGGGAATCATAGTTAATACTTGAAATAAAATTTAAGAAAATAGGCTTAAATATTTAGAATTGAATCAAATGCTAAATAAAGTGTAACTCTTTGGATAAATAGGGAAAATCCAAAGACTTTTTATGCGCATACGTGTAACAGGTCAACAAAAACGGTTATACTAAGTTTAACTTGCTCTTATACAGTATACTACACAAAATGTAAAGGTGGCGACAGACATGTAAAGTAATTTTGTGATATGCTCGTGGCGAACATTACATTAAAAGTGTACCCATGTTTCTTCGCAAATGCTCGGCTCAAAAGGTCCCAAGTAACACAAAGCCGTTGTTAAGTCGTTGGCCAAACCTTTTCGGGCATGGTTGGCCAACGATGGGATTTGGCCGTTGGCATTCAGTTGGCCCAACCGTTGGATTTCCAAGTCAACAGTAGGCTTTCAGTTGACCTAACGGTCGGATTTGCATGTCTGCCAACAGTAGGCTTTTAGTTGGCCCAACGGTTAACGTTGGGCCAACTAAAGCTGACTGAAGCGAGCACGTGCTCCGCTTCAGTCAGTTCAGTGTGAGCTGCACTGACTTGAAAGGGATTAATGAAAAAATCGACAGTTCAGTGGAGTATGATTGTTCGAGCTGAGGGACTCGGCTCGTCGCATGCTTTCAGTTGCTGACTACTCGATACACATATTACATCACAACGTATCGTTACAAGTCAGTCGCCGAATTTTTCGCGAAAATAAACCCTGAGAGAGCAGGCCTGGAATGAACTGTTAAAAGCAGTGACGTGATACAAATGAAAATACCGATCGGACATAAACAGAGGTATACGGGCGGTCCGGCGCCCCCACCTCCCCTTGAGTGTTAAATTGTCTATCAGGTCCCAGTATTATCGAATTTTCTCCGAAAGTAAAATCCCGGGGCGCAGGGGGTGATCGGACCTCGATCCAGCGGTGTCGCCGTACTCCATTAATGGTTTTTCTGCTTCTAGCGGCTAAAAACAGTGCTAGAGATGTTGTTTAAAGTATTTCTTAATTATTTTTTCTCGCTCCCGTCAAAATCACGGGGTGAGGTTTCGCCTTCTATCCCTCGTGCCCGTGATATTTCCTGGCTGGAGTGTTAAAAAGTAACGCACGAAAAAGATTAAAACAATCCATTTCATGTACTCTAAAAAATTGTTATTTCTTATTTTACATACCAGATGGCAGCACCAGACAATTTATAATGTAATTGGGGATGGGTGGTTTTTTTTTTAAAGTAGATGTGGCAGATCAAGAAATAAATGGAATTCTCCGGAAAAAAAAGGCGTTTTATTAACGTTTTTATGAAAATTATGCAATCGTTAAGGGGTTAAAGCTCTTGTAAGCCCGGAGGCCTGTGCATAGCCAAATTTGTCCCGAATTAAAAAAAACGTCGGTGCGCAGGTCTTGAATTAACAGTAAAAGAGAACAACAAAATTACAAATTTTTCTGCTCCTCATCGAACAAAAAGAGAGGTATCGGGAAGACCTGTCCTCGAAGCTTGGGCACACTCGACTTAGCTCCGAAAATAAAAACCCCGTGCAATCGGCGCTCCGAAGCGTCGTCGTAGTCGACGACCTCGCCGTAGGAGAAGATCGATTTTTTGATCCCTTAGTATCTCAAAACAGTTCACCAGGAGAAATATATCACCGTTTCAGTTCGTTTTTCTAATTAAAATATTAGCTGAAGCGAATACGACATCTGAGCTGATTCAAAAGAAAGGTAGTTAAAGAGAGATATTAATCTTCAACAAGCTTCTTGAGCGTTAAGAACTACAACCGAGCTGTAACAAAATTAAAGACTCCTTCGAAAATGTGCAATTGCACGGAAAAATCTAAGGTTTTATTTACAGAGAAAAGGCAGAATGCGCTTTAGTTTTTTTCAACGACTCTACAATTCAATACAAACTTAAAAACAACGAAGGAAATTTCAAAGTAGATGTTTTCTTCAGAATTTTAGACACATGTTCAACATGCATTTAATAAAGATGCTTAAGGCTGCTATGTACTAAGAAAAAAATCTTATTTCAATTTTTCTCTTCTTGCAGACTCTTGTGGTAGGAGGAGTCCAGTTTACAGTTTGAGAATTCCACCCCCTTAGGATTAGCATTTTGAGGGATTGTAATGGCTCTCTCTCTCTATAGGGGGGTTAAGCGCTGTCCCCAAATTTTTTATTAAAAATATATTTTTGTCAACTATTTACAGGTACATAAATGCTGATAATCAATTAAAATTGGTATTGTCAGATAGCCTGAACTTTTCTGCAAAGCGCTACAGGATTCATTTTATAAATTTCGTCCACCGAAGGAATTTATGAGCGTTTAAAACACACTATACCAGATTTTTCCTGTAATAATTTAAATTTAAAAATATTAATTGCATTTTTTAAAAAAATGTACACAAATGTAAAATTTCCTTCTCTATGACGGAGTACAATTTTAAAAAAAATCTTGGGATCCAAGTCGGCAATACGTGGACACATTTTCTCCATAGGTCAACACTGAGGTGAGCGAATCCAATTGGGTTAGTACATAGCAGCCTTAACAGCGTGCCTAGTATTGTAAATGATTTCTCATTTCTGAGGCCTCGGAATTCGATTATTTAAAAATGCACAATTTTTTGTTTATTTAGAGTATGAATATGATCTTGGGGAATTTTTTACAAATTATTTCAAACTCGTGCATAAAAAAAAGAAACTACTGGTTCGACTGCCGTACAGTGCTTTTACTTAGTCCACAACGTCACAGTATATAAATTGCTGACCGATCTGAAAATAACGGAGCAATCGGGACGATTCCACATCCCTCTTGCTTCATAGGGAACACTGCGGCCCAGGCATAGTCGTATTTCTTCCATATTTAATAGTCGAGTAAAATTGTTAGTTAACCTAGAAGTAATTGTAATATAATTTCTGCCAATGGATTCTTATGTAAAAATGGCTGAAAAAAACGATGGTGAAAAGTCTACCACTCCATGGAGGTGCGTAGGCCTAATATGACGGATTTTTCAAAATGGCGCCGTACATTTTTTAGGTTTATAACCAATAAGACCTAAAGTATTACAAGTAGCTTAAATATGTAAATTAGTAAAATTTAAAGATTTAAATTGCGCAAATTTTAGTTTATAACAATTATTTTTAGTAACATTTTATTAGGAAAAAATAGCTCCTAATCAATTGTAATATATTATTGCTATTTGAGGAAATTTTGCTTTATGGATTTTAAGTTGGCAGTAATGATTGTTTTGTACCAGCTGACAGTATGTGATATGGTGATATCAATTTTTGTTGTAAATAACTTGTCTAGATTATGTTTGTGTTCAGTAGTGTTGTTGTAATTGAATTTATGTGCATTAAAAAAGTTTTGCACTGTATCTTTCAATCCACTGTAACAATACCACTCCCCTGACAAGAGAAATGGTTAAACATCCGGGGACGAGACGTTCTCTTGAAACAAAGCCTTAGGTACTGTCGAGGAAAACAATGACCTAATAGTGGCTCAGACTTTGCTAAATAACCTTCTTAATGAGGATGTCCCTCTTAGAGATGCGGATTTTGGTATCATTGAAAAACTTGCGGAAAAGATCAAACAAACCAAACTACAGCTTGAGGCATACAGGGCATCAAAACTTTGGTTACAATACCTGAAAATGACAGACATTTTAAAAAACTTTATCAAAGCAGAACGAACTGGAAATTGGCAGATGCATCTTCAAATGATTAAAGAAATACTACGATATTTTGCTGCATGTGGTCATAATTTGTACACCAGTTCTGCTCGCATTTATTTAGAGAACATGATGGAGCTTGAAGTTGCAGCACCAGAAGTACATTTTGTCTTTCTTAATGGCTTGCATGTTGTCAGAAAAAGTGACAGATTTTGGGGAGGCCTTTCAACGGACCTAGTAATTGAAGAAGTTCTAATGAAGAACATTAAAGGATATGGCGGAATGACCCACGGTAAAGGTATGACCGAACAGCAGCAACTTCTGTGGGCAATGTCCCGTCCAGTGTGTGCTCATGTGAACAGTTGTATGCAAGATTTTTCAGGAGTAAAGCAAGAAAACCATGATCAACATGTATCCATGCCCAGTTCAAGAATTTCACGAGATAATGATGACACTGAAAAAGTTCGTGATTATGTGGAACACCTGTATATTTTTGACTTAAATTTGCGCAATGTAGTAACAGGTGTAACCTATGGCAATGATGCTAACCCAGAACTAGCAAAGGAGGCTGGTAATGCAATCGTTAAAGAAATGACAGACAAAGCAGTTTCAACGTTCTCTTTCAAGAGGAACAAACAAGTAAAGCTAATGAAATCAGTTCGATTTGTTAAATCAAAAGACGAGACATTTATTATTGATCCTGAGATATTGTTCCAACGCCTATTGCTTTATGCACAAAGCAATGCTTTAGAACCATCATCAAGGGCAAACATTTGAAGACATTTTTCTTGCCTATGAGAATCCAGATGCAGATCTTATGATTGTGAAAGAAGGTATTTTTTCAGCTCAGACACACCCTACAGCAATTATTGGAGACGACACAGATCTCCTGATCTTACTTATTCATTATGTGTCATCCTGATTCTCATGACATTTTCCTTTTACCCCAGCGAAAAACTCAGGTGTTTTGCTACGAGCTCTGCACATATCCTGCTTCTCTATTTGACAAGTGTGGGCTAATGAGGGAGTCAGGGAAATCTCAGCTTGCAAAATTTATTCGTGAAAGAGTTGGCCCTCACAGTAGCAAACCTGAAAACTTGCGTTTTATTGTTGATGGAGGATGGTTGCTCCACCAAATAACTTACAGTCAAGGGCAAACATTTGAAGACATTTTTCTTGCCTATGAGAATTATCTTCTTAGGAATTACGGGAAGGTGACTGTTGCCTTTTGGCTGGGGTTATGGAGACGATGGTTATGGAGACATGTTCTCTACCAAATCAGAGGCTCACCAAAAGTGAGCATGTTTTAAAGGACTACAAGTAAATTTCTTACCATCATTGCAGATCAGTATGAAGAAAGAATTATTTTTTTCTAATAGAATAAACAAGCAAGCTTTCATAACTCATCTTGCGAACAAACTAGAAGCAGCTGGGTGTTCCGTCAAACAAGAGCAGGCAGATGCAGATCTTATGATTGTGAAAGAAGGTATTTTTTCAGCTCAGACACACCCTACAGCAATTATTGGAGACGACACAGATCTCCTGATCTTACTTATTCATTATGTGTCATCCTGATTCTCATGACATTTTCCTTTTACCCCAGCCAAAAAATTCCTCAAAATGTGAAACTATCTATGACATCAAGAGGATAAGGCACATAGTTATAGAAGATATCTGTTGCCACATACTCTTTGCACATGCAATGCTTGGTTGTGATACAACTTCAAAACCTTTTGGTCTTGGGAAAAGTGATACAATAAAACTGTTATTGAAAAGTGATATATTTAAAGAGCAGGCTGCTATTTTTAAATTGGTGGGAAAAATTAAGGATAAAATTGAAAATGCTGGTAATAAAGCCATGGTATCTCTTTACCGAGGTGGTGCCGAAGAAAATTTGAATGGGCTTAGACTTCGAATATTCACAGAAAAGGCAACTAAATCCACGAGTTATGTAAAACCAAAATCATTACCTCCAACGACAGATGCAAATTCTTTCCACAGCTTAAGAGTGTACCATCAAATTCAACAATGGCTGGGCATCGATATTGACCCACTAGAATGGGGTTGGTAAATAAGCCAAGGAAAGCTAAAACCTATAAAAATGTCAAAAACCCCAGCACCAGACAACGTGGTGAAATTTGTGAAATGCGGTTGTACCACAAGTCAATGTTCTACCCGACAATGCATTTGTAGAAGGCAAGGAATGTTATGTACAAGTGCTTGCACCGATTTTCGAGGCATCAGCTGCTGCAATTCGACATATGTCAATGTTGATAAAGAGGACTAACTAGACCACAACCGCAATAAAGGAAATCACTGTAATATGTAACACGATTAAAACTTTTTCGAATTGAAATAGCTATGATAAAAACAAAGTAATCACTATTTTATAATAAATGTTGTTAGGATGTAAACTGTGTTTTTTTATAGTACATGTTATACTATATTTTTTTAAGGTAATGTCCGTGAGTGTGTGTAGTCATAAAAAAGCAAGATGATTTTAAAATTTTACAGTGCATTTACTGTTTCCATGGTAATCATGATAATAAAACCATGTCCATAAGAATAAAATTTAAACTTTTACGGTCAAAGGGTTGGAGCCCTAAGAGATGGAACTTTTGAAACACGAATAGTCCTTTGTGTAGCCCAAAATATTAACTAATCTCATGCTAAATTTCAGCCCAGTCGGTTTACGAGTTTTTGCGTTCTTGCGGAAAATATAGCACACAAACACACACAAAACCCTCTTTTATATAATAAGTATGGATATTATCTGAAGATATAAATGGTTCTTTAAATAATAATACAGTTTATATTTAGAATTAACACTAGTTTTAATTAAAAAATAGGTTTCCTTTCAAAATCTAAGATGATATAGGCCTCCATGTTGACCTTAATTTTCAATTCACATAACACGGTGACTATTTTGGAAAATCCACAATACTAGGCCTACGCAGCCCCGCCGGGTGGTAGACTTTTTACCAGTCTTTTACATGCATTTTTATATAAGAATACATCAACAGAAATTATATTACAATTACTTCTAGGTTCAGCCAATTTTTAAGCTATACAGGGTGTCCCAAATCTACCGCATAAACTCTGCAAATCTAGATTCCTCGTTGGGAGTACATAAAAACTGCCCAAAGAAGCTTTCCTATACGATCCATAGTTTACGAGAAAAATACGAAAAACAAAGTATGACGTGACTGCCGGTGCAAGAAAAAAAACACTTTATTGGACATATCAACAACAATATTTGCATATATTTCCAGGCGATAATGTTTAAAACGTTCGCCGCGCATATCGCGTCATGCATACGCGCGCGCCATGGAATGACGTTAAACGCCGTTGAACTGGTATTTAAAAGGCTGCATCTTGCAGCTAACGGTAGTCTTCGTATGGTGGCCATGTACTCCGTTCGTGACGACTGCGACATGTACTTGATGTACGGCATGTAATGGAAATGCCTTACGAACTACTAGGGAGTATGCCCGTCGATATCCGTCCCGCCGTCCTCCCGATGTCAACGTCATTCGTAGGCTGGACGACAGACTGTGAAATACGGGAAGCGTCTTGCCAACAGCCAATCTTCACGATACTGGAAGACCGCGGAGCGGCCTGACGGTAGTACAGGCGGATGCAATACTGCAGCGGGTAGAAGAGACGCCCGAGGTAAGCACACACGCATTAGCCCGTGAGATGACTTCGAGTAAATGTACTGTGCACAGGCTTTTACGGTCTGAGAGGCTACACCCATTTCGGTACACAACCGTGCAAGGTCTGAAAGCAGATGACTTTCAGAAACGCGTGGCCTTCTGTGAATGGCTGTTGCAGCAACAGAACACAGATAATGGTTTCATTGCACATATCCTGTGGACTGATGAATCATGTTTCACTCGTGATGGGGTATTCAACCATCACAACAGCCGTATGTGGTCCCAGGTCAATCCGCATGCAATCCGGCCGCAGAAACATCAGGAACGTTGGTCTCTTAACGTGTGGGCCGACATACTCGGGGATCGCCTACTTGGACCATATCTGTTGCCTGAACGGCTCTCGGGACAGTCGTACTTGGTGTTTCTCAATGAGGTCTTAACTGAGTTCCTCGGTGACATACCATTAGCGGCAATACAAGGACTTTGGTTCCAGCATGATGGGGCTCCGGTGCATTTCTGTGCTCCTATACGTGGTTGGCAGGATATGGAATACCCCGGCCGCTGGATCGGACGTGGGGGTCCGGTTCTATGGCCGCCACGTTCGCCAGATTTTACACCGTTGGATTTTTTCCTATGGGGCCATCTCAAGGAACTGGTGTATCGAGACGTAGTGACAACACAAATGGACTTAGTTGCTCGTCTGCATGCTGCTTGTACTTCGGTGGACCCCGCGATTCTGCAACGTGTGATGACAGCCATTCCACGGCGTGCTCAAGCCTGCCTCGACATGCACGGCTGACACTTTGAACATCTGCTTTAAATTGTGCATGCTGCTGATATGTTCAATAAAGTGTTTTTTCTTGCACTGGCAGTGACGTCATACTTTGTTTTTCGTATTTTTCTCGTAAACTATGGATCGTACAGGAACGCTTCTTTGGGCAGTTTTTATGTACTCTAAACGAGGAATCTAGCTGTGCAGAGTTTATGCGGTCGTTTTGGGACACCCTGTATTTACTCGACTATAAGGAGACACAAACCTTTTAAAGACCAAGATACTCGACAAACGTACCCCTATTTTCAATCATCAGTAGTTACTAAAATAATTTATTCAGAAATACGAAATTTTACTGTGAGTTAAACACTCTTTCTTCTTTATAAATATGGCTCTCAATTTTTTTCTACGTTGAAGATAAACATTTTATTTTTTTTTAATTTCAACCATTGGTTTTCCATTGTTATGGCAATGTGCGCAGACTTGCGTCCATATATTAATGAATATACATATTTTTTCATTTTTAAAATTATGTTGTGTAATATATCTTTAAAATGAACTACTTTAAAATCAAAATTCTTAGTTCTTCATAGAAAAAAAGGTTTTTTTCTATGAAGTACTTAGAAGGACTTAGACGGTACTTAGACGGTACTTAGACAGACTAGAATAGACTGACGATTCCTCGAATTCTTCTTGTGCATAAGGTGATTTTCCATCACGTGACATTCTCTTCGATGTTGTGATAGAGTGTGTTGTAGTGATAAGAAAGACGAAGCGATAGATCGCAAAGTTCCAGACTAGCACAAGAGTCCTGCTTCCTGCACATGCGTGTGTGAACTTAGGATTTGTTTCGATTGTCAGTATGTTTACTGTTAAATTCTTTGGTCGTACTTCTTTTTAGAGTATCCAGCACGGAGTATTATTACAAGACAGAGAGCTGCATTGCTTCCAAAAATGCAGAAATGCAGATATTCTTGGCTCAAAATAAAAGATATTTAAATGTTTAATTAGTTTAGTCTATTGCAGGAAAACAACCTGGTCTCATTTTTATGTATGAATCTATGTTACTTTTTTTAGGGAGGCACGCTGCCACTTGTTGGCTACGTTCGTGGTTAACATCGCGATGTTAGACTCACGATGTATCGCGATTTCAAAAATGTAACATCGCCCAGGTCTACTAGACTTATATAAAAATAACATAGCAATCAGGACGATTCCACGTCCCTCTTGCTTCTCGGGAGCCCCCCCCCCTTCCAGGCCCATTCATAGTCCAAATTTATTGCTAGATCCCGCGCTTGTTAGAGCTGCGACCTATTGACCTGGGTGCAGGATAAGCGACCATAAAGTTCTTGTAAAGTGCGACTTCGACGTTATAGAACACATAAATCCAGAGTGGTTCGAGGGCTCTTCAAGAATTTTGACATTACACTGACATTCATAATCTCATAAAATTCCTACGCTCATATCTGGGGATGGTATTGAGTTCAGATATTTCACATGCCTGCTTAATGATCTTCAGGGCTAATATAAATTATAACTTACTTTACTTTTAAGTTGCAATTTTGGAAAAGGGGTCGTGCTTTATTAAAAAGAGAATATGCTTTACAGTAATTTAGGAAGACACGTTTTCTTGTTAATATATATATACACTGCTGGCCACCAAAATTTCAACACCAAGAAAGATAAGAGATATCACAACAAAATTTATTTTGTAGATAACATGTTGGCCAAGTATCAAATGATTAAATTTATAGACTCCTGTGAAGTGTGGTTCCTGCCAAAATCAGTAGCCAGAGTAGCCGCCATTGTTGGAGATCACCGCTGCCACACACCTCGGCATTGATTCAAAGAGACTTTGGATGAGTTCTTGGGGTACAGCAGACCAAGCAGCTTCCACACGTTGCCAATGTTGATCTGCTGTGGCAGCTGGGGATGGAATCTGGGTCAATCGTAGAGCAACCATGGACCACATGTTTTCTATCGGCGAAAGATCCGGGGAACGAGACGGCCAGGGAAGCAATTCAATCTGGCGATTGACAAAGAACCGTTGGACAATGCGTGCCACGTGTGGTCGCGCATTATCCTGTTGAAATATGGCTGTGGGCAAGCCCTGAAGGTAAGGAAGGACAACTGGCTCCAACACCTCGGAGATGTAACGCTGGCTGTCTAAAGTACCGGCAATGCGTACTATGGGTGTGCGACAGTGATATCCAATACCGCCCCATACTATAATACCCGGTGCAGGACCAGTGTGGCGGTGCATAACGCAGCTGTTCAGCATCCTTTCTTCACGGTGTCTCCAGACTCGAATGCGACCATCGTGGTGTTGCAGACAGAAGCGTGACTCGTCAGTAAAGCCAATTTCATTCCATTCTGCCGTCCGCATCCTTCTTTCATCGCACCATTGGCGGCGGAGACGTCTGTGGTTCTGCGTCAAAGGTAGACAAAGCAATGGACGTCTTGCGGACAGACCACTCTGCTGCAAACGGCGTCGAATGGTACGCGCAGACACTGGATGATGCGTTACAGACTGCATGTGCTGTGCTATGGTTCGTGATGTGACTGAGCGATCCGTCACTGCCATGCGCACAATTTGGCTGTCATCACGTGAAGTGGTGCGCTGAGGTGGATGCGATCGAACACGCCGGTCCGTCGTACCCTCCTGCATCCAACGATCACATATCCGCATTACAGTTGTTTGGTTTCGTCCAACACGACTACCGATTTCCCTGAAAGATAATCCACAATCTCGGTAGGCCACTATCCTTCCTCTGTCGAACTCGGTTACTTGATCAAAAGATGATCGCTGTTTTTGACGAGGCATAATTGATCGTTTTTTGAAAAAAACCACAAGAAAAACACAATTGCCGAACTTGAAATCGTCGAAATCTCCAAGCCTTAAATAGCGCTTTGAAGTGGCGCCACAGGCGCGCGTGATGTGCGTCTGCGCTGAAATTCTAATCATTTGCATACCTCACCTCCGCTAATGCATGTTGTAAAAATCATGTTATTTGCATGTTTCCTTCAGGGTGTTGCATTTACAGTGGCCAGCAGTATATATATATATATATATATATATATGACATTATAAGTTGAATCTTGACATTATAAGTTGAATCTCGTCTATTTCTATAATTCGGGTCTCACATCTGTTAAGAGAGGACCCTTTCTCTCAGGAATAGCCCACCCAAAAGCAAGTGAACATCTGCAAATTCCAGTGGGGAAAATAACACAATAAATTCTTTTCAGTTGATAGGATTATTAGCCATGCCGCCCAGAAGGAGTAACCCAAACCCCGTCTCTAGTCATCTAAAATCCGCAGTTCACAATATCTCAGAGATAATGGCTGCAGGTGCCAGAGATAAAGGATCAAAAGTGTCAAACAATATCATAAAGATAAAGCGCACCCAATGTGCCTCTTATAGTAGTATACCACCCACGAAAAACATCTGTGTTCATGTAAACAGTCGCTGACTTTGGTACAGCCCCTGACTAAGAGAGCAGGATTATTCTGTTGTTGGCTGTGTATGTGAAAAGACTTGTATGTTCCGCGTCATGCTAGAAAGACGCTCTGATATCCGCTCCCAACTATTCTGAATAAAAGGACTGCAATTTTATAGAATTATAAAAATATTTCGTCTCTATGAATATGGTACTCTCGACATCCTCCTGACTCTCATTGTTATTATTATTCTTATTTTTTATATTAGAATTGAGATGATATGAAACATTATGATAACAACTCGATAATTTGTTAAGAGTAATATCTAGATTATCCTGATATACACTACAATCACTTAATTTAATATTCAAGTTAAATAATTTCATATGTGGCAAAGATAATAAGATGTAATTCAAATGGGTATCTATAACATACACTTCAATAGTTTTGGTTAGATCACCTATCGTAGCTTCTACACTGATAATTTTAACAATAACAATCTTACCTTGCGTTTGTTTGCACTGTTTGCGGTTCCATGGGTCTTTCTTTATAGGTAAGTCCAGGTAGCCAAGATTTTGGCATGATTGTCACATTTGAACCTGTATCCAATAAACACGGAAAGTTCTTACTGTTTGATACTCGCAACATAGTCTTTAAGAATTGTCCGTTATCATCACTATGGTGGTTGACTGTCCGTTGCCTGGGAGGTGTCATTAGATGTCAGGCGGATCTGCACATCCTCGCCAAATGTCCGGCCTTTCCGCATCTGTAACATAACCTTTGTGTATTATCTCGAGTTGATAATCTATTTAATTGTGGCGGTCGTGGGGATGAGTAGTTATTAGGTGTGTAGTTGTTAGGTGTAGTCTGACTCCAAGGTCTCGTTCCATTTTCTTCAGCTCTCGGGGAATAACGAGGTGGCTTCTTCCAGTTTTGCGTCAAAACATTCTTTGGTTTAAAAACCTCAGCAGTTGGGTTCAGGAACGTCGGAGGTTTTAGATTTTCTCGAATTCTTAGTTCCTCATCTATAAAATCCAGCATTTCTTCGGTTTTTCGATTTTTCTGCCCTTTGCTTCTCTCGTATAATAGGAGAATTTCCTCTGGGAAAATAGTCCTGATCTTTGCATTTATTACTTCATTGTCCTGGTTCACTTCTAAGTTCTTTAAGCTGCGTAGGTGTGTATATAATTCCGTGATGCTTGTTCTCAGGGCGGGAAGGTCGTTGGAATCTTTTATCGGGCGGATGGCTAATATTTTTGAATGTGGTGATCAATAGTTCTATCGGTATTCTCGTATCTCTTCTTTAATATTTGTATTATATCCGGGTAGTTTTCAGCTGTCACTGCGAATCCGGCTATTGTTTTGGCTGCCTCTCCATCCAAAAGAGAGATTAAATAATTTAATTTTTCCACTCGGGATAATTCTTTCCGGTTGTTGATGGTGGATTCAAATGTTTGCCAAAACGACATCCAAGTGGTTATGTCTCCGTGAAATTTTTTAGTTCTATTTTTGGCAATTTTGCGGTGATGGGTTTCGTATCTTTAGTAGAGAGATTGTCAGTTGATTTGTCTTCCAGGATTTCCTTCTCTTGTGTTATTTCAATAATCCTATGTATGGTTTCAAGTATTTTAGTTTGGTAGGTCTCTGAGCTTTCCATATCCGTATCTAGTTCTCCTTCTTCCGTTATCATGCTTGCAACGTTTTTATCCAAATCATATAATTCTTGCCGCTTCATTTCCAGTTGATCCTTTAGTGCATGTAATTTACTTTTATATCCTGGCTGTTGTTGAATTTCTTCGAATTGTTTAATTAGTCGAGAAACAGAGCCCCTCTGAGCTTTTCTTGTTCTCTTCAGAACTTCCATCTTCTAAAAAACTAAACTGTCTTTCAACTATATTATCAGTGAGTTATCGCCGCAATCTCTTCCTTCGTAATGTGGGTGACACATGATACCCTGCTCGGTTCGGTGTGGGGAATTGGGAAGCAAGGCTCGTCCGCCATGTTTGTCCTTCTTGTCTTCTATTGCCTTAAAAATGCATATAAGTCCATTTAATCAATTTGGTTTCTTCTTATTAAAGTCCATTAGGTTTCCTTCGCAAAGTAACTATCCTGCCGGCTTGTGACATTTCACCCCCTGATTCCATAACACATTCAATAAGCATAAAAAACGAGGCAAAGTTCTATAAAATTGCAGTCCTTTTATTCAGAATAGTTGGGAGCGGATATCAGAGCGTCTTTCTAGCATGACGCGGAACATACAAGTCTTTTCACATACACAGCCAACAACAGAATAATCCTGCTCTCTTAGTCAGGGGCTGTACCAAAGTCAGCGACTGTTTACATGAACACAGATGTTTTTCGTGGGTGGTATACTACTATAAGAGGCACAT
>OU015498.1:161268484-161505984 GCA_907164885.2 Dolomedes plantarius | reverse complement strand
CGTCGATAACTAATATCGTCAACAAGAAGGGAAAAAAACGTCAAATTGGAGTCTCAAGTGGGACAAAATTTCCAAACATGTATCCAAGGAAAAAACAGACATCTTCAACTATTGCAAAGGTACGTTGTTTAATGTTAAAAGAAAATCCCCCTAGTCAAAGGACAGTTGCAAAATCATTAAAATGCTCGGTGTCCACTGTAAACAAAATGATAAACGTTGATTTAAATCGTAAGAAAGCGAAAAAACGCAATGTGCAGCGTCTTCTTAGAAATCATATCGCTGAACGCAAGACACGCTGTAGAATTCTATATGAGAAACACTTATCCAAAGAAAAATGAAAAACAATTGTCACAATAGATGAATCATGGGTGTATTTAAATGATTGCAACAAAAAAAAAGCCATTTATTATCATAAAAGGGGAGAAAAAAATTTAAGTACATGGTTCAAAGAATCGAAAGAAAGTTTTTCTAAGGGATTCATGATTGTGGCTGGTTTTTCTTATAATGGCAAGTTAAAAATAAAGAGTAGAAAAAATGTCAAGATTAACTCCAAATACTATCAGGAACATATTTTATCGCCAATTTTTCTGAATGAAATACCATCGCTTTACCCATAGTGCCATCAAACTGTGAGACTCCATCAGGACAAAGCTAGCAGTCACACATCAAAATGCACTGTAAATTTCCTAAAAGAAATGGAAGAAAAAACTGGTATCAAGGCCATACCCTTCACTGATATCCCTACTAAATCTCCCGATGTATCACCTATGGATTTTTGTGCTTTCGGACTTTTAAAATCTGCATTATCCAAACGTCGTCCCAACACCCTTACAGGACTCTGGAAAGCTGTTCAGGAGGAATGGGATAGAATACATCTTCTGACACTTCAAAAGGCATTATTATCCTGGAAATTGCGGTGTCGAAAGATAGTTCAGAATAAGGGATGTCAAATAGAACATTAAAAACACAAGAATTTTATGTAATTTAGTTTTGTAAATACAATATACATCGTCTAAAAAATGTGTGAACAGCCTCTGTATATATATATATATATACAGTTGGCTGTCTGTTTAAGGACGCTCTACTTAACGACGATCTCTAATTTAAGACGATATTGTTTCTGTTTTACGACGATTTGTTTTACATGATAAATTTTTCCTTCAACATTTTATCTGCAGGAGGGAAACCTTCCTTTCCTTCTGTGGTGGAAAACAAGTTTGATGTCAATAACAGACCCGGAATTTCCTTGATGTTTGCAATGTTGAAATCATAGACTTGTTGCAGTGTGAAAAACGGGGGGGGGGGATTACTGTTTCTCGGAAGATCTTCTATTCTTTCATGGAGCTCTTAGTGCGGGAGCTGAATCACTCTATTGTACCTAACATCTGTTGTCATGTGACTTGCGAACTGTCCAATAGCAGCCTTCCATCACTCCTTCCGAGAAGCAGATGTTCATGTTTAGAGAATTCATGGTTGTGTGTAGGAGAACATTCCAGTGCGAATGCGAGAAGAGCAAAATGGCATCAAAGCGAAAGCACCTTACGCTACACGAAAAGGGGAAAATTATTGAATACTGGGAAGAAAGTGTTGGACTAACAAAAGTCAAATTCGCAAGACAATTTCAGCTACCTGAGTCTACTCTCAAAGGAATTTTAGCAAGCAAAGAGAAAATTCTTGAAGCAGCACAAAAATTTGGTTTGAGATCCAAATCCAAACGGCAGAAAATTCAATGTGGTCGATCAGAAGAGTTTGATAAGGCAGTTCTGCAATGGTTTTATGAAGCAAGAGCATCCAACATTCAAATTTTCGGAGTGATATTTAAAGAAAATGCTATTGTTCTGGCAGAAAAGTTTGGAATGCAAAATTTTCAGGCTTCAGCTAGTCTGTTGGCAAAGTTCAAATAAAAATATGGAATTGCATTTAAAAGCATATCTGGCGAAAGTGGCGCCGTAGATGAAAAAATAGTCGAAGAATGGAAAATAGTGCTGAAGGGGATATTAGATGGATATAATGAGAAGAACATATTCAATGCAGATGTGACGGGCCTACCCCACAATAGGGTGCCTAATAAAACTTTAACGTATATGGGCGAAAAGTGCTTTGGTGGAAAACACAGTAAGGAACGATTGACTGTTTTACTGTACACTAATTCGGATGGATCCGAGAAATTCCCACCACTAGTTATAGGCAAATCAAACCAACCAAGGTGTTTTAAGAATATCACCAGGAAACCTTGTGAGTACCGGATTAACAATAAAGCAAGGATAACATCATAAATTTTTATTGACTGAATTAGAAAATTTGATGCAAAAATGCATCAAGAAAAGATAAAAGTTTTACTTTTAATCGACCGTTGTACTACACATACTCCAAATATCCTTTGACTTACAAATTTGACTATTCGTTTCTTACCACCTAATTGCACTAGAAAATTGTGGCCATTAGACCTGGGTATCATTCGCAGTGTGAAAGCATACTACAGAAAGTCTTCAATTAGGAAATTTAAAACCATTCGGCTGATAGTATGAAAATAAAACAATTTACGATCTTGGAAGCAATGCACATGATAACAGCAGCATGGAAAGAAGTTCTTCGTCCACAATAAAAAAACTGCTTTCGTGTTGCTGGAATTCACAAAGAACTTGTAGTGGGACTGCAAAGTACGGAAGTAGAAATCAACTAAGATGACATTACCCCTGAAGAATAGAGAAGTCTTGTTGAAGATGAGGATGTTACAATTCAAGATTTCTACAGTTGTGATGAATCTGCTTTAACAACAGATTACAGAAAAATAGAACAAATTTATGAAGATATAGTAAAAGAAAACACAGAATCAGACAAAGAAAGTGAAGTTGAACACACGGAAAATGGGACACTAGCCACCGTCTTATACACATGCAACTTCTGCTCTATACGCTATATTACATCGAAAATGGAAGATGACACATTTAACATTTTAGAAAATCGGGAAAAGAGAATAACGAAAACAATGCGAAAAATGAAGCAATCAACACTTTTTGACTTTGTTAAAACCAAATTTATCGTATTGTTTGTACTCTTTTTTCAATGTAATTTAAAATAACTTTTTATAAATAAAATAATAATGATAATAAAAATGACATTTTTAAACACGCCAATATATTAAGAAATACACTGCTGGCCACCCAAATTGCAACACCAAGAAAGACAAGAGATATCACAACAAAATTTATTTTGTAGATAACATGTTGACCAAGTATCAAATGATTAAATTTATAAACTTCTGTGAAGTGTGGTTCCTGCCAAAATCAGTAGCCAGAGTAGCCGCCATTGTTGGAGATCACCGCTGCCACACGCCTCGGCATTTATTCAAAAAGACTTTGGATGCGTTCTTGGGGTACAGCTGACCAAGCAGCTTCCACACGTTGTCAAAGGTGATCTGCTGTGGCAGCTGGGGATGGAATCTGGGTCAATAGTAGAGCAACCATGGACCACATGTTTTCTATCGGCGAAAGATCCAGAGAGCGAGGCGGCCAGGGAAGCAATTCAATCTGGCGATTGACGAAGAACCGTTGGACAATGCGTGCCACGTGTGGTCGCGCATTATCCTGTTGAAATATGGCTGTGGGCAAGCCCTGAATGTAAGGAAGGACAACTGGCTCCATCACCTCGGAGATGTAGCGCTGTCTGTTTAAAGTACCGGCAATGCGTACTACAGGTGTGCGAGAGTGATATCCAATACCGCCCCATACCATAATACCCGGTGCAGAACCAGTGTGGCGGTGCATAACGCAGCTGTTCAGCATCCTTTCTTCACGGTGTCTCCAGACTCGAATGCGACCATCGTGGTGTTGCAGACAGAAGCGTGACTCGTCAATAAAGACAATTTCATTCCATTCTGCCGTCCACATCCTTCTGTCATCGCACTATTGGCGGCGGAGACGTCTGTGGTTCTGCGTCAAGGGTAGACAAAGCAATGGACGTCTTGCGGACAGACCACTCTGCTGTAAACGGCGTCGAATGGTACGCGCAGACACTGGATGATGCGTTACAGACTGCATGTGCTGTGCTATGATTCGTGTTGTGACTGAGCGATCCGTCACTGCCATGGTCACAATTTGCCTGTCATCACGTGAAGTGGTGCGCTGAGGTGGATGCGATCGAACACGCCGGTCCGTCGTAACCTCCTGCATCCAACGATCACATATCCGCATTACAGTTGTTTGGTTTCGTCCAACACGACTACCGATTTCCCTGAAAGATAATCCACAATCTCGGTAGGCCACTATCCTTCCTCTGTCGAACTCGGATACTTGATCAAAAGATGATCGCTGTTTTCGACGAGGCAGAATAGATCGGTTTTTTTTTAAAAAACCATAAGAAAAACACAATTGCCGAACTTGAAATCGTCGAAATCTCCAAGCCTTAAATAGCGCTTTGAAGTGGCGCCACAGGCGCGCGTGATGTGCGTCTGCGCTGAAATTCTAATCATTTGCATATCTCACCTCCGCTAATGCATGTTGTAAATTTCATGTTATTTGCAAGTTTCCTTCAGGGTGTTGCATTTACAGTTGCCAGCAGTGTGTATATATATATATATATATATATATATATATATATATATATTGATATATATATATATATATATATATATATATATATATATATATATATATCCCATTCTAAAAAGGAATCGATAAAATGGGCCCCGTAAGCTAAAGGTTAAAGTACATAGGGCAAAAAATATATTTGTACACATGCACTAGCCACGCTTAAAGAAACGGGGGTAAAGTACTGATGATGAAATATTTTTTACCTTGGATAAAAACATTTCGTCATGATTACGTTAATGAAAACATATATGTGCACGGGACGTTGGACGCCCTCTTTATAAGCAAAGGGTCTCAACGACTTAACAGGTCCCCTATCACCAGCGAAAATTGCAGCTAAGATCCCTTATTGCGAAATCGATTTATTAATGTTTTAGGTAAATAATGGACAGTTATAATCTTTTGTTTTGTTTTAAATTGACTTTTAGCACAGTTGCTTTAAGTATACTGTACTGTGAAATTGCATCAGTAATATTTAAATAAACAGATCATTTAGGAAATTATTAACATAATTATTAAAATAGATTATTTAGGAAAAAAATAGAGTATGGTAAGCCGCAACGCATGGAAAAATACCTTGGTGTATTGTAAATTATTATTCCTGCATACGTTTTAACAATCTATTTTATACATTTCGTCCACCAAAGTAATTTAGGAGCGTTTAAAACACACTATACTAGATTTTTCCCCCGAATTATTTTAATTAAAAAATATTATTCGCATGTTTTTTTTCTTAAAACGAAAAATGTTCCGAGATGTAAATTTTCTTTCGCAATTACGGAGAAGAATTTTCCTAGGTCCCTTTCAATTTGAAGTGTTATACGAGTTATCCACATTTAACACTGATAGCGGTAGAAATACAATACATAACACTACAACAGTGTATAATTCAACCCACATTTACAGTATCAACAATGTAGGCTAACACACGTACACACAGAGTGAGAGGCAATACAGTAGATTATATAGTATCTGATGCGATACAAGTACAGCGGAGAAATTAGTTTATAAAGCACAGTTATATATCGTATGGCATTGCATTTAACTAACGATGAGTTTACTAGAAAAATTAGGTTGCAAAACTCCTAAGAATATCATATTTAATTATTGCGCGAATTCAGCTAACTCGCGAATTATGAATGTTACTCAAGTTAGAGTTGTCGGATGTTGAAAGTATATAAAGAGAACGTTATACCAAAATAAGAACAAAAAGAGGATGGTATATGGAAATATGCGGATGTAATATTTATTCACAACCATTAATGTTAATTTATATTTATTAAATAAATAAATATACAATTTGTGAAAAAAGAACGTTTATATTTCAATACTAGCAGAATACCCGTGCTTCGCTACGTAGTACATTTTAGGATAATTGCAATGAAAATCGTAACGGATATTTTTATAGACAAAATAATGTAGAAGAAAATATTCAAATTAAATCTAGTAGAACATACTAAAGAATATAGAACAGTTAATATAGTACAGTCAACATTTCCCCCGTCAATAACCAAAATTTCGTCAACCATTTTTTGACGGAGATCCGCACAAATAAGAGATGCCAAGAATAGTCGCAGAGAATACGATTTTCCTCACAAACATACTGGAGTATCCCAATTTACCCCCTTAGGGATGGAATTTCAAGAAATCCTTTCGTAGCGGCTATACATGTCATCATAGGAATGCACTGCCAAAATTTCAGCCCTTTAGATCCAGCGGTTTGGTCTGAGCGAGGTCTGTCAGTCAGTCACGGAACTGTTTTATATATAGGTATAGTTTAACATCCATAAAGCATACTAATTTGAATTAAATTCTTAAAAAACTTCCATCTCAATCAGTCTAATGGTTAAATTTTATCTTTTACCGTATTTTAATATTTCTTTTGTCAAATTATTTCGTTGTTATGCACGTGACGCAAAATTAATGTGAAGTATCACAAAAAGAAAAGAAATCACGTGATCAGCATTTTATAAATTAAATTCTAAAAATTAATTTTTAAAAATTCACAAAAAATCAGAAAAAGGAGGTGAAGATTCGAAAAAGATTTCATGTTAAACGAATTTTTATGATCTTTCTTGAGATATAAATTTTATAATCCTCAAATTATTATTTTAAATACAAATTTTAAAAAGCTACAAAAACAGCTTAAACATTTATTTTAAAAAAATCTAAGAAGAATTTTTTAAAAATCTTTCTTACATCCCTACACTTTAAGAAGAATCGCCATGCAAAATTTCAGCCCTTTAGGTCGAGCGGTTTGGTCTGTGCGTTATCTGTCAGTCAGTCAGTGAGTCAGTCGCGGAATTGTTTTATATACAAGGTGATTTTTTTTAAACTCACAGTACTCAGATCCATCTGTAGCGCGATGTATCTGCCGGAATTCCAGCAAAATTTATAGAGGGACTAAGGACGGCATGGGAAAGAGTTTCTGTGAAAAAAAAAATAGTTCCAAAAGTCACCGATAGGGGAAGATATGGCGCTCTTGTTGTCGACGCACCCGAGAATTTGCATAAAAGGCAAGTAAAACATCAAAATATAAATTCACGACTATGTAGTCGACAGCAGCGTCGGTATTTCGGGCTATAAAGTGCGGAATCTGTTGCGCCTTCGCTTTACAGAAGAAAGGGTCATCAGTCGCTTTTTTCCACTTACATGGCCACCTCGCTCCTCGCACCTAACCCATGTGACATTTTTCTGTGGGGTTATTTAAAGTCTAAGGTGTATCTTGGGTGAGTCTCGAACTTGGCGGCCCTAAAGGACAACATATCCCGGACTTTGATGAATATTCCTGGTGACATGTTACGCTCGGCTGTTGAGAACGTACTGTTCAGGATGCAATGAGCCGTTCACCAGGACTATGGTCACATTGAAGGAGGGAGAAGTGAATTTGCTGCATAAAGTGGTGTTGCAGGGAAATTTCTTTGTTATTTATTTGTCTGCTTACAACTTTTTCGGTATTCATCCCTAATCTTTATAGTCCGAAATACTTGCGCTGCTGTCGACTACATAGTCGTGAATTTGTATTTTCATGTTTTACTTGCCTTTTATGCAAATTCTCGGGTGTAACTCGACAATAAGAGCGCCATATGAAAACGGCGACTTTTGGAGTTGTTTTTTTTTTTTTTTTTAAACAGAAAACTTTTTTCACATGTCGTCACTTTTTCACATGTTGTCTTTAGTCCTTCTATCAATTTTGGTGGAATTCCGCCTGATAGATCGCGCTACAGATGTCTTCGAGTACTGTCAGTTTAAAAAAAATCACCCTGTATATAGATAATTCCCTTTAAAAAAAAAAAAAAGAACATTTTAAATAAAAAATGAAACAATGACGTTAAGTTATTAATCCTGAAAGCTAATAGTGATAAAAACATAGTTTTTAAAAAAGAAATCACCTTAAGATTTCTTCAGTCACAGATCTGTCAGCCTCATTATTTTTTGAGCTATTACAGTGATTTCCAACCGGTGTGCCACGGGATTCTTTTTTTTTTTTTTTTTTTTTTTTGGGGGGGGGGGGGGTTATAAACAAAAAAAAATTCAGCTAGTCTCTTCTAATGAAACTACCGCGGGTTATTAACGTAGGATTACTTATCGTTGCTTACCTCTTTTTTTTCTTTTCCCCTTTTTTTGACGCATTTTAGTACTTTTCTGTTTAACTATTTAAAAATGCGAATTTTTTTTCTGTTTTTCTGTTTAACTGTTTGCGTTGCCAAAATTATAACTCGCGACGCCGGACAATGTTTTCCTCTCCGGAGGACCGTTATTGAGGGACGTAATCCTACGTTAAAATATAAGTAGAGCACACTTTAATATTAAATAAATAATATTAAATAAATATTAAGTCTCACGCTCGACAGATTGTGACATAGATTGATGCACTCTCTCCTGAGGATGTATATAAGTTACTCTCACACCCACAAGTGTTAGGCCCGATATCAAACACGTGTGCTCTAAACATCCATCGCAAGTCTCATTATAATAAAACAAAACTCTTTTTAGTGACTTCTATTGAACTTCTCTAGTGTAGTACAATACTGAATCCCATGGCTATTTTGGAAACTGTATTAATATTTGCTATTCTGATGTTTGTTCCTGATATCTTGCAATAAACGAATAAAATCAGCAATGGGCCAATATTTATACGAACTTAAATTTAACATATACCTTATATACAATCCATTTTGATTCAATGTATAAAAAACAGAATAAACTGAAATTCTAACAAGGGTTCCCCAAGTTTCCAATCTCATTCCCAAGAGCGTCCCAACGTAAAAAAAAAGGCTGAGAATCCCTGAGCAAATAACTTTTGATTTCAATTTGTTATCACTTTTTATTTCAATATGAAATTGCTTACATGTTATATTTTTATTTTTATATCTTACTGATAACACTGATGTGATACTTTTTATATTGAGACGATTTATCACCTTTGTCCATTGTGCCCCAGTCATCGAAAATAATCTTTTTACACTTCCATTATGTTCCGATACTTAAAAAAAATAAGACTGACGAATTTTGCGGTATGAAATATGATTGAACTAAAAGTAACTGGTGAAAAAAATGACAAAAAAAAATCGAATATGAAGAGAGTGTGAAAAAACAGAGCACGACAAAAAACGAGTGCATGTTCTCTTTAGAAGAGATATACTTGAAACCCTAGCTCAAGTTATACTCAAGAAAGCCCTTGGCAGACAGATACAATTTCCTGTTAATAAGTCTGAAAAAGCGCGCGTCTGGTCTAACAACGGCTAATCTCAACTCACAATTAACAGATGCCAACTTCCCGGAAGTTCAAAGGAACTTAACCCTATCTACTCCAAGAATCGCAGTGTTTACAAATAGTAATTTCCCCTGCATGGACGTTGATAAACATTCAACAGTTTTTACTAAATATATGCAGCAGACAATTTCTGCTTTTTACGGAACAAAATAATTGCTGAATAATGAATGCGGTAGGACTCCTTCGGTTCAACTCTTTGATAATTTTTTACAGGTTTGACCCTTCCGCGGGGGCGCCAATTTTTGTAACACCAGCAGGCGCGCGTGGTACGAATTGCAACGTTTCTTTCATCCTTGATTATTCCTTTTGGAACAAACTTTTTTTTTTAAACTGAAAATAATAATTCTACGTTTTATGATAACATATAAAATGTTGATAATATTGAGATATATTTATAATTAAAGGTCAAAGAATGCAGATACAATCGCCTTATTTCAAAGCTGTCCGGTTTATTGGATCTAAGGACAACTTGCGAATGGATACCTGTTACGTCCAAATATCTAAAAAAAAGAGATTGACCATCTTCGTGATATGCGGGATACTGTGTAACAGCTGCACATTTGATCGACTACACCAACTCCTGTTTTTGTGATATTGTAATCCAGTATAATCGCTGATTTACCACGGTTAAATCAAGACTAAAAATTAATGGAAAGGAATACAAGGGTCAGAAAATCAGACCTGCATTAGAAAGGGTGTAGCTATAAATATAAACTGCTTAGAACATTCAAACTTTGCATGTAAAAACAAACCATTCAAAATTACGAATATTTTGCACTTTGTACACGGGTGCGCGCGCAGAAGGGTTAAAAACAGATAGTTAAACCCAGTTCACAATCTGCGAAAAGTCTTCAAGAACTAGTAAAATAGACAGAAAAATTTCCCAACTTTTTACCGTTAAACAGATAAAGAATTATACATTTGTTGTGTCATAGTTGGAACATTTTAGTTGACACATAGTTGAATAGCGTCATCTACTGGCAAGGCTGATTATTGGGATATGAAGTAAAATTTTAATATAATGTACTTAAAAATGTACTTAAAAATGTACTTGCCGTTAAATGAAATCCTGCTGAACTTTAACACGAATAACTTAGATACTTTCATGCTAATTAATTTCCACAAAATTAATATCCACAATTTCTATAAAACGAATTTTTTTATCAAATACTAGAAGTTCTGATAGTATTAAAAGTGTTTTTGTGACATCCCTTTTCGGATTATATTTTCTAGAAAGTCAATTTGTCTTTTAGGAATGTGTGTGTGTGTGTGTATAGGTGGGGGGATTCATAAATTTCATTTATAAAAATGATCGCATATTTGCGCTCGGAATGCTTTTGTTGCAAAAGCGGTATGAAAGAGAATTATGAATTTTTTCACAGTTTAGGGATATGCGGGGCAGGTTAAGCATACAAATGTAAGGCTGCTATGTACCAACCCCATTGGATTCGCTCACCTCAATGTTAACCTATGGAGAAAATTTGTTCACGGATTGCCGACTGTTCACGGATTGGATTCAAAGATTTAAAAAAAATGTACTCCGTCATAGAGAAAGAAATTTTACATTTGTATACATTTTTCGTTTTTTAAAAAAGATGCAATTAAATTTTAAAATTTAAATTATTCGGGGAAAAATTTGGTATAGTGTGTTTTAAACGCTCATAAATTCCTCCGGTGGACGAAATTTATAAAATGAATCCTGTAGCGCTTTGCAGAAAAGTTCAGGCTATCTGACAATACCAATTTTATTTGATTATCAGCATTTATGTACCTGTAAATAGTTGTCAAAAATATATTTTAAATAAAAAATCTGGGAGCAGCGCTTAACCCCCCTATAGAGAGAGAGCCATTACAATCCCTCAAAATGTCAATCCTAAGGGGGGTGGAATTCTCGAACTATCAACTGGACTCCTCCCACCACAAGAGTCTGCAAGAAGAGGAAAAGGGAAATACGATTTTTTTTCTTAGTACATAAGCAGCCTTAACATTTCGAAAATAGTCGTTTATTCTTTCAAGTTTCGGTTGCTTTTATATGTGATACAAAATTAAACTATATTTTAAAGAAACATACTTTGGCATTTTATTACTCTTAGTTTAGGTCTTGGTTACAGAGAAAAAAAAAAAATCACTGTTCGAATCTCCACTTGTATGACCCTGATAAGCGGAGTTGAGTGGACAGTTGGAGAATGCTCAGCTGAGTGTTAACCCATGGAGAAAAATTTTCTTATCACTGTTTCAATCTCCACTTGCATGACTCTCGTGGTAAGCGGGATTGAGTGGACAATTGGAGAATGCTCAGCCCAGTGTTTATCTACGAAGAAATTTTTTCCAGTCATTGCCAACTTGGATTTAAAGACTTTTTTTTAATTGTACATCGTAAATGTGAAAGAAATTTTTGACTCTGCTATCTTGTTCATTCTAGAAATTTCGGCCACCAAAGGAAATTTTTTGCTCTAAAAACACAGTACACCACATGTTTTCCCCAAATAATTCAAATTTAAAAATATTAACTGAATTCCTGTTGAAGAAAAAGAATAAGAGGAGAAATGTTTCCTCTTTAAATACTGTTTCTTCCCACGGTATTTGAAGTGATAAGAGTAAAATGTTGTCCCAGAAATCTAATTATCAACTTGGGAGATGTAAAATCTAAAGCACATTCCATCTATCGCTTTATTTGTGACAGTCTAAAAATACTATCTATATATATAAAACGCGTAGATATGCGGCACAAAAATCGACGATATTTGTACACTCAGAATAGCTACGGCTGCAACTACCAGATGTAAACATTAGCGGCCGTCAGCAATTTGCAACCGAGTGTCAACATCGATTTACGCGCTGAAATCAGGAATGCTCGAAAGTAAGCTGCACTGTCAAGTGAAAATTGGAAGCAGTCACAAGAAAGAAATCGAAGAAGAAGTAATTCATTAAGAGAGAGGCGTCAAAGAGAGAGCATAAATGAGGCGGTGAAAGGCAAAGTGGAGTAAGTCACATTTTCAACATTTTTTATTTGAGGGCAAAAATGTAATCTCCGTGTTCAATTTATAGTGGAATTGCAAATAATTATTATTTGCAATATTACAGTAATTAATATGAGTTATAATTTGTTTAATTTATAGTGGAATTTTTTGTAGTTTTAGCAGTACAACGCTTTGGACTTGCACCACTTGACTTACTGACTTACACCACTTTGCCTTTCACCGCCTCAAATGATAGCGAGGTTAGGCTTAACCGTCGCCGGCATAGCAACCGATAGCCAGTAATAGTTAATATCCTACACTTCTTTCAGTACTTGCTGAATTTTTGCTGTACTGGTACCTTTTCCCACACTCTCTGACCTCATGGAAGGACTTTCCTGTCTACGGATTTAACATGTCCATAACCGTCCTAGATATGAAGGTATTTAATGGCGTTCATCGAGCTTAGAATCGAGCAACCCCAATTCCAATCTCAAAGCGCCACCACTAGGCTACGTCGGGCCACATTTACACCTCTATCTATGACGACCTAAAAAAAGCGATTCATAGTGAAGGAATTTGTAATAGAATGGTCAAAAGGACTACTAACCTACATGTTAAGTGTAAACATAACTCATTCATATCTCTGATTGTGATAACCAAAAAATTACGATGCTTTAGAAAGTTATTTGAAAAATCTAATGACACTAATAATCAACTACTTGAGACGTACGTTTGAAAACATATATCATTCATATCTGGAATTTTGAGGGATCGCGGATAGTCTGAAGTAAATTCATATCATATTGAATTATTTATTTAAAAGAAAACATGCTTAAATTTTCTAAAATTACACATTTTTAATAATTTACTTTATATTTTTATACGTTAAAAATATGATATGGTATTACTAAATAAGGTGTCAAGCAGTTTTACAATAAAATCTCCATCATAAGAAGGCTATACATCCATTGCATCTACCTGTCTGTGTGAGACTGGGTTTTCAAAATTATTAGCTGTAAAAATCAAACAACGATCAAGACTCGAACGATGATACGAGAGTAGCACGCTCACATATTTCACCAAATACTCAGCAAATGTTATCTGAGGTCCAGGTTCCTCCTTCTCATAAATTTCTTTAAAGTTTTAGTTTTATATAAAAAGATGAAGTTTATAATTTTCAATGTTTTAATATGTCGTTTATAATTTTGAAATTATGCTCTTTTATAATTTCAATTTTTTTTAAAAATTTTTACCTAATTGAAGTATACATAAGTTTTAGTCACATGGAATTTACCAAACAAATTTCAGGTAGTCTCTTCTAAAGAAACTATCGCGGGTAATTAACGTAGGATTACTTATCGTTGCTTACCTCTTTTGTATGTAGTATATATATATATGTATGTATGTGTTATGTATCTATGCATATATATATATATATATATATATGCATAGATACATAACATAGATACATAGATACATACATAAATACACACACACACACATATATATATATATATATATATATATATATATATATATATATATATATGTTATATATATATATATATATATATATATATATATATATATATATATATATATATATATATATATATATATATATATATATATATATATGGAGCCGCGGCCGTCGACTCCAAGACACTCCAGATAGTGAGAACATGAAAATTAGTAGTTAGAATATTAGGTTGAAGGTGACTCGAAAATCACAAATTTTTATGTTAAAATGTACAGTTGAAAAATATAATAACATGACATAATCTTAAAAAACAAGTAGCTGGAGAAAAATAAAATGTAATGGTACACTTAAATGAAAACACTAATAACAACAGATGTAAAGACGTTCCAAATACAGATACAAGTAAAAATATTGTGCAGGTCTCAGTCCCTGACATGTGTATCACAGTCTGAAAAGTTTTCAGAGTCCCTGGACGGGTACAGTTCAACTTGTGAAAGTCTCAAAAGTTATTATTTTTATTTCACAGTTTTTAGTCGTTGAGTATGGTTTAGTTCTTTTGGAGATCTCCTGGGTTGTAGTCACTTTTAGAAAAATAATGTTCTTGGTTGTTTATTGTTACGTTTCTCATTAGTTATTCACTTTTCTTTACGCAAAACACTTTCTATATTTTATTTTTTTTATCATTGGTTTCCAATTTCAATTTTTTCTCTAGATAATGTACACAAAAATATTAAAAGTTCTTTCAGCAATTAGTACAGAATAAATTTACCAAATGCTGTCAAAATTAACTTTGAACATCAATACCAAATGTCTGGTACCTGATGTTGCAAAAATTCGAACAAAAATACAAATTCCAACAATTGACACTGACATTCAACTGTTGTGGAAAAAAATATCATGACAATACAAACATAAATTTGAGGTATGTGACCTGTTGTGAGTACATCCTCGCGAGCGTTTACCAAAGGAAAGGTGCTTCCAACCTGAAACTCAAGTTGAGCAAACTGCACAAAATGAAAAGGGACATGCAAGTTTCTCAAACATGAGAGGGAAAGGCAACTGTTCAAAGGGAACATTTGAACAGTGCGAAGAGACAGGGAGGACAGTGAGTGGAAACCGCAGTATAAAAATCAATATTTATCTAGTATATAGTATTTTTCATATAAAATGTAGTAAGCTTCAAAGAGTAAAAAAATTATGTGAGTTTCACTTACACTCACGGGGTTTCTTCAAAATTATCTAGGATGGCGATAGGACAGGAATGCTAAAATAGAAAGATTAAGTATAGCTGAATGATTTACATATTGGTGACTTATTCGTGGTGTAGTTTGAACTTCTCAGGTGAATAGTAAAATCTCAATTTTGATGAATGTACAATTTCAGTGGGTTTTTTCGTGTGGCAATTTTCTTTATCAATTTCATAATTAACTTCAGATAATTTATTAATAATCTGGTAATGTTCTGAATAAGGAGAGATTAACTTTCCAGTGTTTGGGTATTCAAATTCCTCATATATTACTAAGTCTCCATGTTGAAATTTAGATTCTTCAAATCTAGTATCATATCTCGTCTTATTTTTCTGGTGGTATTCAAGAGTTCTGGTTTTAGCTAAAGTTCTTGCTTCATTAAGTTGAGGATAAGTATTTTGGTCAATTGGAGAATCAAAAGGAAGTTTGCCAAATAATAAGCAGGCAGAGGTGAAAAAATTTTCTTTTAACACAGTTACTAATTCTGTAAAATTATTAATTTGATAACAATTTTGAATATAAACGTTAAGCTCTTTTTTCCTTTTACAAATCGTGAAAAATATTTTAATTTCCACTCATCATCTTCGTTTCCCTCGATACATTTTTTATTAAAATAAGATAACCATGAATCTATATGTATAGTGCCTTCCTCAAAGGGCACAATGTTAATTTCCTTTTCAACATTCGGGATTCTAAAAAAATCGTAATGTTCGACATTTACTTTGGCAGTGTTCATTTTGCTTTTACTTTTACAATACTAGAAAATTACAAAAATAATATAATAACTGACCTGTTTACAACACCAATTTTTGTACTGTAAATTACAATACTAAATGAGAAAATTTTGAGGGTAAAACACTTTGATGGTGATCTTGAAAAATAGATTATTGGAGCTTCCACTATTCCACTGTGCAGCGTTCGGCGTTCACACAGGGATCAAGGCAAAATGAAAAAAAAATCACAATCTTGAAATGAATTTTTTGATGACTGCCGCTCACATATATTAAAAGTTGAATCACTTCTTGAATATTTGGAGTTGAATACGTGTGTATCACAAGATGGCGCAGTCCGAGACGGGAAAAAAATGGTGAGGTCAGGCGGGAAACAAAAGTCGGAATCAAAACTGGAACGAACTGGAACAAGGGCATCATCACTTGCTTTGATGTAGTCGACATTGTGTTGGGTGAGCTTTGGTAATTTTTCAAGCTGGTGCATTCAGGGACGCATGCGGAAATTGAAAGCAAAAGTCCTGTAGAACAATGGCGTCTTCATTTCTCACAATGCAGTCGCAATCTCAGACGTGACAAAGGTTGATTTCTTGATCCAAACGCCAAACTTGGTTCTCCATCCTGTCGAGCTGGTGTGATGACCCGAATGGTCATCTCTTGAAGAAACACAATCGAGGCCGAAATTAAATGCAATTCCAAATCATAAGAACAACTGAAGTTTATTCCTTGAAAACAGCAACATGTTACTCGCATCGAAGCCAACCCGCGTCTATTGTAAAAGCGCCAAAATACAATTAGCTCAGAGAGGTTGCCAGAATTGGCGGAGGAAGTTAATGTGTGGAAAGGCGAGGCGCTTTCGCCAAAGAGTAGAAAAAGGGGTTACCAGAACAGAGATAAAGTTCAGAATGGGCGATTATAGGTTGTTAGTAATATTATCACACACACACACACACACACACACACATATATATATATATATATATATATATATATATATATATATATATATGTCAAAATTTTGACGCATCTTGGTACTTTTCTGTTTAGCTGTTTACTGCTTGCCCGAGCGATACACGCTGGGTTTTGCGCGCTGCCAAAATTATAACTCGTGACGACGGACGGTTTTAGCTTCTGAAATTTACCTTTCCGGAGGATCGTTATGGAGGAACGTAAACCTACGTTAAAACAAGAAGTGCAGAAGGAAAATAAGACATATTTTTATAGTTTTTATGCAAAAGTAGATATATGCCCAAAATCTGCAGTTATCGATTTTTAAAATAGTTTGTCAAAATTTGCTTATTTCTATTTTTTTAACATTTTTGCAATTTTCTTAAAAAATTTGCTAGTACTAAAAATTTTTCATTCGGGAGTCGAGGGATTTATAATCTAAAGAAAGTGGGTCAAAAAAAGTTTGCGCACCACTGCTCTAAACGACTAATAATCAATTAATGTAACACAACTCATTCGTTTTTCTACTGTTGTGACTCAAATCTCAGAAAAGTTTTTTTCAGGTAAAAAGACCAAACAGCCTAATAATAAGTTTATGCGGCGTAAAATTAAAGATATAACTATCAACGTCGTATGGGACAATCTAATTAAAGATCCCCCGGGAAATTATTTGATGAAAGTTGCGATATAAGGCATTCGGAATGAGAAACGTCCTCAGATTTACGTAACATCCGAGAGGTAAATTATCCGCCTCGAAATAGAGAGATCCTGGTACAGTTCGCGCTATAGCAGGCAGTGGTTCAAAATACATATCCAGTGTTTTAGAATGCAATCTGTGCTAATACATACATTTGAAAGTACTCTATGGAGGAAAAATTGAAAGGTAAAACCTGGGAGAACATTCAAGATTGTTGGAAACCGTATAGCCACAAACCCCGCAAGGATGCAGTAGCAAATTTCAGGCTACAGACTGGACACGACTGCCTAGAAGAACATCTGTTCAAAATGGGTGTATTTCTCACCAACGTTTGCGCAATCTACAGGGAAGGCGTTATGAATTAGGATCACCTCCTAACTTACCATGGACTTGACAGAATCTCCCAGAGAAACGGGGATATCAGCAAATTGTATTGGGATGCAAGGAGCAGTATTAACTCTCTTTGCGACTGAACTTTTTGATCGAGTATATTTCCCAATTTATTTTGTTTCTGGTTTTTATTGTTAGTTTCTAGTTTATACTGCTGGTTTGTTTTGTTTCCTGACCCTTTGTAATGTTGTGGGCTGCCTTATCTGTATGGATTGATTTCCGGAATAAAGTCATATGTAACAAACACACACATTTGAAAGTTGTGTTGAAAGTATTGTATTTTTTATAACAGTGCACTGTATCCACAAGTGTATTATATCGTTTTATTCTCCAAGGCACGAGGAATATTTTAACATCTTTATTTTTCAAAATATTTCTTAATAGATGATATTTTTACGGTTGAATTCGAAATACCAGTTCCGTAAAACACGCTAGATGTCGTGTCTGTCTTTCAACAGAGGTCAGTTATACAAACAATTTGAGCTCATCCAAAGAAATCACCTAGTTCCTAACGATTATCCAATTCAATTTAAACGACTTCAGTTTCCAATAAAATTAGCTTTTGTAATAACAATAAATAAATTCCAGGAATAAACTCTTAGAGCCGTTGGTCTAAATTTGGAATATGGTGCATTTTCTAATGGATAACTAATTGTATGTAGCACTATCGAAAATAGTGGATCCATCTAATCTTTAATGCATTGTCCTAAACAACATGCCAGAAATGTGGTTTACAAAGAAATTTTGTTAAACGTTAAGATAAGTTGATTAAACATTCTTGAATGTTAATTATACTGGGCCAGGTATTACAGCTAGTCCAAATATACTTTTAGGGTAAAACGTTGCCCAGATTTTCATATAATCAAAAATGAAGTACAGTCCAATACAGGGTTGTCACCTATTCTGAGTTGAATCCAAAACACTGGACAATGGGAAAATATTTGAATTAAATACGCAAAATGAAGTAAAATAAAACTTCTCTAGCCGGCCACACCTTTAAACGGCCAATTTTAGTTAGGAATTAATCAACTACTCCATAGAGAACATTTTATGGAAAAAACCTCTTTTCGACAGCCACCCCTCAAAACGGCCACTTTTTTCGGAAGCATGACTGGCCGCTGTAGAAACGTTCAATGTTATAATTCACCGCGGTGTGTGGTCAAAAGATGGTCAAGAACAAAACTGTTATAAAAATTGCAGAGGCAAAAAATAAAGGCTTGAATACTAAGAGGACGTAAAAAAAAGCTGTCTGTGTGGCTATTGATAGCGATTAAAAGACTATAAATATTGCAAGATGGACGTTATTTTATGGCCCACAATAAAACTTTCAGCAGATAATGGTCAAAGTTGTATTTCAAACGAAAATTATAGTGGGGAGGTACTTCGTAGACTATGAACAGGAGCAGTATAATAAGGGACCAATTGGGGCAGGAACTGCTGAGAGAAAAACAGCCCACTGCCCAATGAGAGAAAAAGGGCGGGCCAAAATGGCCCCTCCAAGAAAAAGAAAAAAACGAGAGAAGGTCCAGATATTGCGCTGGCTTTTTTCCTAGAGCTTGGACGATACAGAGTCCCGATTGAACTGCCTCGGAGTCTAGCGGTACTGCCGAGAACCCGACATGATGATCCTGAATATGACTTGATATGGGCCCCTGTCAACGTAGTCACTTCATCGCTGTATTCTTCAACAGTAGTAAGTGCCTCCCCATAGATCCTAAAAATACTTGCTTTGACCAAATAGTTTGCCTCTGCTTCTGATTCCCCAGGTGTTAAATGATAATATGAAGGAGAATCTTATTATGTTATTAATTATACTTTAAAAGAATTTTGAACTTTGTGAAATAAATGTATGATAAAGGCCAATTCTCTGTGTTTCTTTGCTTCCCCCAACACATGCACGCATCCATTGTTTTAAGGTTATTTAATAACTAATAGCCGCCATATAGAGGAGCTTCACTGTCATCGTAGAACACCACAAAATGCATAATTTCGAAATAATACCCACGTCTTGAATGTGACCGTAAAGGATTGACAGTAAAAGATGCTTGCATAGTTAATTATAATTTTTTATTGTTAAAATTACGATGACCACCTCAGACACGTGAAATACTGAACTTTTCAGGGATATATATATATATATATATATATATATATATATATATATATATATATATTGCCACATTTCCCTTTCGGCTGTACATAACTTCCGTTGGCGACTTTAAGGACGGTGGAGTTAGGAATGGGGAACATCACATTCTTAAGATAGCGACGGAATTTCTCGGACACCACAGATGATGACGCTCCGGAATCCACAAGCGCTTTCACCAGCAAGTTGTCGACAGTAACGTCAAGATGATTCCCTCTCATCTGTGCGGCCACCGGAGGATTTAGAAAACAAGCGGCCCCACACCCACAAAAGGTCGCATCGCTTAGTTTTCCTCACTCCGGCGGCTGGGAGATCGGCTGGAACTGCGACGGCCATATGGAGATGGAGATCTATATCGGCGTGATGGGGAGCTTCCTCGGCGTGGGCTGGATGTCAATTCTCTGGCGTCTTGTCGGCTGGACTCATCCACGAAATTTCGTGATTGCGGCTGATTGTTGGTAATTTGTCGATTTCGGTAGGCGTCAAAAATGGCATTTCGGTCTGGACAGTAACGAATTACATGGCCAGGTCTACCACAATGGAAACAAACAGGTCTGTTATCGTCCGTCCTCCAAAGGTCTGTCTGCCTGGGGGTAACTGCAAGTTCTGTAAGACGTCGGGGTTGTTGTACAGCTGCAGAGTACATCGAAGGATGTCTTTGTGTCAGAGTTCCTCCATTTCTTTCCGCCGGCGGACGAGCGACTGGACATTGTGCACTCTGGACTTCTTTCCGAATGATTTCGTCAAGGGATGGGGGTTCAAGTGGAGGAGGCTGTAGCGTTGCTTCTGATAGACGCTGTACTTCTTCCCTCACAATTTGTCTAATTAATGTCACTAAGTCATCGTTTGTTTCTACTGATGCCACGGGGACGACATTTGGCAATCTAGCGAACCTGTGCTTCGTAATGCGCCGTTGATTCATCTGTTCGATACGTTGGCATTCCGAGATGAATGTTGACGTTGAGCCAATGTCCTTAACAAGTAGGGACTGGTACATGTCCTCCGCGATGCCTTTCATTAAATGAGAAACTTTGTCGCTTTCAGACATTTGAGGATTAATTTTATGACAGAGTTCTAACACACTTTGAATGTAGGACTGTGTGCTCTCACCGGTTTTCTGGGCTCGGCTATTGAGTTCTTGTTCGGCTTGTTTGATGAAGAAGTCCTTGGATCCGAAAGCAATCTTGAGCTGCTCTTGGAATTTTTCCCAAGAATCCATTTTTCTTCGTTGTTTTCGTACCAAAGCCTGGCTGTACCATTAAGGAAGAAGTAGGCATTGGCAAGACACATCGTGTCGTCCCATCGGTTGAATTTTTATATACGTTCGTATTCTTTGAGCCACGCTGTAGGGTTTTCTCCCGCTTCCCCATGGAAGGTTGAAGGTGTTCTAACTGACTGTATCAAAGGGAATCCTGGAAGTGCTTGGCTGGAAGTTTCCTCTGCCATCTTTCCTTGGAATTTTTGTCTGACCGGTGCAGGAAGGTGTCCGTATTCAGGAGGCAATTGCTGTTGCCGACAGCTTCTGCATTCTTCACTTTCTGCCACGACGGATTAATGGGAATCGAGATCGGTACATCCACCAAATTGTCACTTGAAAACTTACGAGAGGGTTAAATACACAGACGTGGAGTATAGAAATTTATTGGAAGCAATGAAGTGCTATCGGAGTGATAGTACAGAGCAGGACTGACTCTCAACTGGAGTGCAGCAACTTATATATCCTAACAGAACATTCAAATTAATTCAATTTACATATACTGTAATATTCTGGAAATTTCCAGAAAGGAGATTTAAATTAAATAAATAAAACACAGCCCGCAACCGGCGGGATTCGAAGTAAGGACCGAGCGATCCGAAGGCTACATCGCTACCTCACAGCCATCGGTTCACTCTCAAGAAATGGAAAATGCGGTTGGTCTATCAGAGAAGCTACAAAAGCGGTATTTTGGCCCATACCGAGTTGTGAACAACTGTCTGATGTTACACATGAAGTCGAGGAGTTAGAACCATCACCACGAAGACGGAAGACGAAACAGGTTGTCCATGTCCTCCGTATGAAAAAGTACTATGACCCGGCAGAACAAGAACAAGTCCTAACTGACGACACCCCTACACGACAAGATAAAGCCACTCCAGACATTGCCTTTGAGTCTAAAAGACACGATGAAGATACTACTCCTGACGCTTCTGGAGAGAACACTTCCTACAAAGGCCCCATGACGAGATCCAGGACGCGGTGTTGAAGAAACTTTAGCTTGATATCGAGACGATGTTTCTTTTTAAAGGAAGGGTAATGCCGCATTTTCCATTTTTTGAGCGTGAACCGGTGTCTGTGAGGTAGCGATGTAACCTTCGGAGCGCTCTGTCCTTAGTTCGAATCTCGCGGGCTGCGTTTTATTTATTTAATTTAAATCTCCTTTTTGGAAATTTCCAGAATATTCCAGTATATGTAAATTGAATTAATTTGAATGTTTTGTTAGGATATATAAGTTGCTACACTCCAGTTGAGAGTCAGTCCTGCTCTGTACTATCACTCCGATAGCATTTCACTGCTTCCAATAAATTTCTATACTCCACGTCTGTGTATATAACCGTCTCGTCACTTTTCACGTGAAAATATATATATTGATATTTTTTATATTGTTTACCTAAGATTCATTTAATTTCAGAAGAGTTTAAATGATAAAAACAAAAACATTAACTAAGCTCTGCGTTCATATTTATTTAAAATTATAAGCTCATGTTACGATAAAACTCTGTTCTACGATTCTGCTAGCATATGGACTATTTTATGCTAAATAAGTCTCGGAAATAAATTAATATAACAAGAAATGTTAGTTATGTACCGTAAGACAAAATAAAATAATAAAATAAAATATCAAGACATATTAAAATGAATAAGATTGCTCTTTTCCCCATCGAAAGCTGTTACACTGTTAAATAATTTATAGTTATGTATAGAACATCTCTCTTTGCTACACTACCTTTTCCCTCCACTCCGAACAATCATCGCCTTTCAATCATCGCTAATGTCTAGTATCTCACAGATTTTGTAGATTTCTTTGATATCTTTTTCGAAACTCCGGGAAATTTTCCTCAGTTTTTCAAATTCGTCGTCACTGTCGTTTCCTAAATCTATAGCTGCGAGGATGCCTGCTAAGCAGATGCAAATGAACTTCATTTCTTCCGAATTCCTGGTACTGATGAGCCACGGAATTATAACTGGATATGCATATACAGAAGTTCTTAGCAGGACGTCTTCGTGACCAGACAGGAACATCTTGACGGAAACGTTATCAGCTTTCTGGCGTAATTTTTCCAGCAAATCATTTACTTTGATCCTAAACAAAAGTAAAAGGCTGAATGAATATTTACTTTTGGCATTTTGTAACACACACAAACACATAAATATATGCATATACAATAGATGCCACCCCCATATAAGCTCCTCTGCGATCCACGTTACTTAATCCGTAAATGGTAACATCTGTCGGAATCACACTAACAATATCCATCCATGAGACGAAGTTGGATTTCGTAGCTCATTACTTATGTAATTTTCCAATTTTCATTTAATTTTAGCTCTGTATTTGAGGTATTATTGATTTATAAAATATATTTACACTTGGTTTTAATTTTTATATAACTTTATTTAAACCTTTAAATGCGTTTTTCTGCAGGATGGGTTTTTTTTCACTATTTCTCGTCTTTAAATTTTTATAAGTCAAGAACCGTTAAAGATAAATGGTTCAAACTTGAACATGTCTTTTTCAATTATTTTACTTTAATTTTGATTCAGAATGTTTTTTTAAAGATTTTACATTTGAAAACATGATTTAAAAAAAGAATAAGTTACATAATTTCTTTTGAAATTTTTACTCTACATATTTTTAAAAAATTAATATTTAAAAAAATTCTGAATCAGAATTAAAACTTATATATTTCTGTTTAATGAAATAAAACATTTTTGAAATTCGACAAATAATGTTTCGAGTTATAACGATTTTAAATTACCCCACTTTTAAAAAAATTTAAATTTAAAAATTTTTTTAAAACTTTATGAGAAGCTTCATGATGTGATTTTGTTTACAAATTGTACGGTCAACCATCACAAAAAATTTCAAAATTATAGCTCAATAGATAATTTTTTTTAAATGTGTCCTGGACCCTAGACGTGCCTTTAAAGTTATATCCGTCTCTAAAGCGGAGTGAGTTTTCTTGGAATGGCAAGTATAAGGCGATAAAGTAAACAAAACTCAGAGATAAACAAACACAACCAAGGTCATGGAGTAATTGAAACATAGCTCGAACATGATGGTTTCAAATCGATAATTACGCACCCTAGCGGGAAAAGTATGAACTCTGTCCGTCCGAGAGGCAGATGTTACCATTTACGGGTTAATTTTAGGAGATACAGAACTTCTTTCCGATATTTTCTGGGTTTTTGTCTCGTGTTAAATAATTAAAAATACTAGGTGTTTCAGAAAATTTGACATCATTTGAGATAAAAATATTTCAGAAATAACAGTGGCTAGTCTAACAAAACTGAAGAGGATTGTTGCTGAATCATTAAATATTTATTAACCAAAATTTGAATGAGAAATACAAATGCATGTGGATTCCATGAACAATTTTACAAATGTTCAATACGCGTGCCGCCTGTGACACGTCAAGTCAGGATACCATGTCCTGCCAACCGCGCTGTAGCATGCCATTGGTAACAGTGACTAAAGCAGCTTTGATTATGTGCTTTAGTTCCTCTACATTTGAAGCACGTGGGGGTACATAAACCAGATCTTTAACATAACCCCAGGTAGAAAAAATCACAAGGCGTCAGGTCTGGTGAACGTGGCGGCCATTCCAACAGCACATTTTCCTGATCTTAAAAATATCGAAATAAAAATTTTACGTGTCTCCACACATGGTATTAAAATATAAGGTCATTTGAACGAGCACTGGCAAAGGTGTTAGATCGTGAAATGATATTAAAGTTTCCGAAACACCTTGTGTTTTAGATATTACTTTATGTATATTATAGATATTGCTTCACTTCAAACTATCCGCGACCCCTCCAAATTCTTTCGTTACCCCTTGTTGGTCCCGACCCAATGGTTGTGCACCACTACTTTAATCCACTGTTAGGCGACGAAGTATGGGTAAATAGAACTCACAAGCTACGGTACTACTGATATGATGCACCCCGATGCGATTATTACATGAAGAGGTGTAAAACGACAACTGTCGTAAAATAGATATGTCATTAACCCAGACTAGTGTTTTAATAAATCAGATGTTGTTATTCCATTTTGAATGTTTACCTCATTGGCATTTCTAGATAATACTCTGGGAAGAACTAAAGATGAAAACCAGAGTGTCATAAATGGAATACATTAGACGCATTTTGTAATAATTACAAGATAAAAAAAAACTTTTTATATACCATGTTTTTAAATTTTCTGTTGAATCATATAAACTTGAATATTCTATGTATTAATAAATACTTTTTAAAAATTTTTTTGATGAATTATCTCATCAACTTGAAAGAAAATGAAGTTAATTGGAAGTAAACTTGCATTTAACTTTTCGTTCCCGTTCCAGCCGATAGATGGCTGCACCAGTCTACAAAACAAAATTAACTGAAAATAACTGAAAATTAATTTAATTCTGATTAAAGATGGCTAAAAGTATTAAAAAAATGCATTGTCATCATGTTCTGAACTATTCTAAAAGTTTCAAATGCCTAGCTAGTCGGGAAGTTAGTTAAAAATCAATTGCAAGATTTGTACGGGATAAAACATACACAAAACCACACAAACAAACAAGAAAGCAAGTTAATAAAAACATGGTAAAAATAGCACTGTATCATGTAAAAAGCTTAGAGAAAAAGAACATAAATTGAATACCTGCTCCACCATATTTCTGCTACCGGACTTTCAACGAATAGCTTCACTCTTGTTAAAAACTCTTCATTGTCCAGCAGCTTTGAATTATTCTGGATATTACTCAATATTATTACTGAACATAGGTATCTCCTCCAAGAATATTTAGTTTTGAAATAATTTTCGTCTTCCAAGTATTTTCTATCGATGCAATTCAAATTAATTCCAAAAGGGAATAACCTGGGCACTTCCGCATCGACCCAGTTACCTTTCCGATGGGCTGTCACCAAATTCAGCAGGAGGCGGCCTTCTTTTTTTACGTCCTTGGCGATTTCGCTCGTAGTCCGTTTCATGTACGACATTGTCAACAACGACGCCGTGAAGGTAATAGCTCCCGCGACAGTGGGAAGTAAAGAAATCTTCGAGTTCCAGGCGAAGGGGTAAATCCTCTGCACTACACTTCCCATCACCAATGCGACATTCACTATGGAAGATGCCAAAACAACTTGTGCAGTGCTTCGAGAGAACATCCGGACCATCTTCAGCGACTTGATCAGCTCTTTACGCATCTCCCTAAGTGACCGCCGAAATTCTCCCACTTCGAACAGAAATTTATCCGTGACATTCCTGTAAGCGCTCTCCAGGTGTTTAATTTCTTGCTCAGCGGATGTGTCTTCATAGTCCGTAGGAGGACGACTGAGCAGCTGAGCGCTCAAATTTGACAACTTCGCAAGGATGCGTTCGCTATCCCAGTTTTCAGCAGCTGAAGGTTTCACGTTATATAACGAGGTGCTTCGATAAAATTCCTTCGAGCGCGTTTGTTGCTTCCTTGCAAATTCCACGAGTTCACCCACACTGAGCTCCCTTCTGAGATGTAAATGCTCTCGAGGAACACATATCTCATCGGGCATTGAAAATTTTTCTCCAATGGTTATCTGGAAAGGATAAAAGAAAATTTAATAGTTGCGGAAGTTAACATTATTTTACAAAGTTCTTTAATAACTTAACCCTTCTCGTTGCTCCACGAATTAGTGGAGCGATGTTGTCATCTTATTCTGTCTGTACGCGCCTTAAACTCAAAAAAATGAGTTATGACACAACAAACCTATGCTATTGCCTGTCAATTTTGTTGGCACAATTTGCAACAGTTTACACGCAACTGCGGATTCCAGGTGAATTTTTATTTAAATTTTAATTTTAACCGTAGAAAATTTCGGTTGTGGATTACACGCCGCTGTAGATTATAGTCAGGAAAATACGATACTTTGTTTTTTTATGAAACAGACGTTTGTTTCAATAATCACTTCGGAATTGGATTCAAATTTCTGCCCTGCATGAAATGTTTTCCTATTTGGGAACACGTAGTATTCCAAGGAACCTACATCTGGAAAATTTGGCAGTTTGGGAACCATTTCAGTATCTCAGTATACGCGAGAATGCTCCTGAGCCGTAGCGGACATGTGACCCAGACAAAAACTAATAGTATAGAGCAGGGGTCTCAGCCTTTCTACCCCCCCCCCCCCCCCCACAAAACGTAAGAAAAAGAAAATGTATACTTCGCGACCCCTAGAGTAAAACTTAAAAAAAGTTATAATAAATAACTGCACGAGCGACTGGTTCAAACTATTATGCGTTGAGTTGTGATTATTTCGCGACCCCAGACTGAGGAACATTGGTATAGAGAAAGGAAAATCGTGGGATCGACGCTTTTGTCGAACAGCAGGATTTATTCTCAACGATAAAACCTACTGTGCGCTATAGAGGCCGATGGCCAGTGACGTAACTAGGCAGGGGAAACAGGGGCACCCGCCCAGGGCCCATTAGAAAGGGGGGGGGCAAAATTCTGTATTTGTTTTATTATGTTCCTAAACCTAATTAAGGGACCAAAATGCAAATTCTTGCTCAGGGCACATAAATGGCTAGTTACGGCACTGCCGATAGCAATTTCTAAAACGACAAAGTGATCCTTAGATACCTCAGAAATATCAGCAATTCTTAACAAAGTGTACGAACCGGCAGCGCTATAGAAAAACTTAATAGATTAAATGATGGCATCAAAGGCAACATAACGAAATTGGAACATTTTGTGCACGTAAATTACAATCATCTCACCAAACGTCTAGCAAAATTGAATTAAAGAAAATTGACAGTATCCAGAAGAAAATTGCAAACAATATTATGAAGATCCAAACATAGCAGATCTTTCAGAGATTCAATTACATTTAGATGAGACTGAAAACCGCTTGGAAAGATTGGAGGTGAGCCTGAAAATTCTTCTTGATTCCAGTAAATATATGCTAATGTAAACATTTGGAAAAAAATGTTCCTACACAAAACGAAACAAACGAGTTCTTAAACTAAAATAAAATTCTCAAACATAGCACTCCCCATTTTTTCCCGGAAAATATGCTGAGTGATCATGACTCAAAGATCGGTTTTTGAGTATAATAACAAAAGCACGAGGGTATAGACCAGTGGTCCTCAACCACCGGGCTGCGGACCGGTACCGGTCCGTGGATCAAATGGTACCGGGCCGCCAGCTTAGGGACACAAGCTCAGGGTTCTTATTTATTTAGCGTTCTAGTGAGTTAAAATGTTAAATCACTTCATATTCCTTTTTTGATGTAACTGCATTTTATTTTGAAGGCATGTTTAAGTACAATTAAATTAAAATTATTAAATCAAAACAATCTAAAATATAAACAATCAACGCCCCCCCCCCTCAGCGGGCCGCGGTGAAATTATCAAACGTTGACCGGTCCGCGGCGATAAAAAGGTTGGGGAGCACTGGTATAGACTACGTGATTAATCTAACCTCTTGAAATATTCTAATCGTGGTGGTCAAATAGGCAAGTAGTTATTTTATATACGTTCAATGGGTTGATATATACGCTCTTTTAAACTTTTCGGGATAATTATTTACATTGTGGGCTGGACAACTAACTGCAATTGGTCAGTCACTAGTGAAAATTTAGAGAAACTCTACATTTGGTATTATTTTCCTTTAAAATTCAAAACTCCTTTTCTTTTTAAATATGGAAAAAATGATCTTATAATTCAAATTGTTGTAACGCTTTGAGACAATTTTAGGTATTCGATTAGCTCTTTGATGTCAGTATTTCAGCTCACATGCATGGATACCGATATCTAGAGTCTTACAATTAATTCGAAACCACATTTCACTAAATTCTTATCATCACGGTCGGTTTTTTTAAATGACTAAAAGTTTGAAGCTATCTTTTATTGCAGTTAACAGGTGTAAGAGAGACAAAAGCTTATCACACTAATTTTTTTCGGTACTTACGTACTAATGAAACCCGGCATTGTTTTGCGCATGGCGCAATATCGGGTTGCCAACGCCTTATTTTACTGTGGCAAGTATTATTTTTTCTAATCGCTCATTTCCGACAATATTGTGAGGATATTTGTGTAAAAAAAACCCCACAAATGTGCGAAAAACTCGTAGAGCAACAAAAAAAAGGTCACATAAAAAACAAGATTTTGATATAAATCATCCTCATATCTTATGATGATTATATATCATCATAAGATATGAGTAAAAATTTCGTACACATGCCAGAATAGAAATAAATATACATCCAAAATTATTAAAAATGAATATGGTAATCGAAAACCGTGTAACCAGTTTCCCAGTCGAATTTAGATGTTTAGACGAAGTCTTAAATAATGTATCTCCAGCACATGGTCGATCTAAAATATGCACGCATGTTGTGCCCAATATGATGGAATCGCTGCGTGGGTCAAATCCCACGAATATAGAAAAAAGGCGGAAGAAATCTCTTCCGTCTGATCCAAAATCCAAAATATTCGAATATTTAGCGCTTTACTGACGTTTTACCGGAAAGCGGCCAAATTTCAGTTATAATACCTATGTAACATTTATTTATTTTTTCTCAAAAATTCTGACTGACAAAATCTGTGCTATAGAACAAACACAACTATAGATAAAATTATCTCAATTTTGTATACTCATTTTTATGGATGAAAACTGCTTTATTTCCTAATTAGCTGTAAGAGTACTCGTAACATTCTGGGTCATGCAATTCAATTCTTATTACAATTTTTCTTCCGATTCACCGACCACATAAGAAAACAGGGTGAATGTTGCACTCTAGTTCACGCCATATTCTCCATATGGATTGTTATGCTGGGCCCAATATTATAACTACAAGCGAGGAATTGAATTTGAAATGAATGACAAGGGATATGAAATGGTATTTCCTCAAATGGAACTTTAGTCCTTCTACGGTCGTTTAACGTGTAGTTATCATTTCAAGTCCGAAAGATTGTAGCTAGGGTTTCCAAATATGCGGATTTTCTGATGTTCTTCCTTATGCTACTTGACGACAGCAACATCAGATCAAGTCCCGAAGGCTAAGGGTGATGAAGGTACGGCTCCTGTTTTGACTGGCACCACAAGGGTCGTAGTCCGAATTGGCCAAAGGACCAGTCCCGCAATTTTGAACCGAGGTAAGTGACGAGACAAGAACACTTGACCACGCACCTCCACAGGTAAATTTGAGAACTTGGAGGACATTGTAGCCACGACAGATTTTACGCGCACCAGCCGCCATTAGTGTACACGGCAGTGTGTTTGTCAGCGACGAGCCTCGAACCAGGGACTTTCAGATCACTAACTCGCTGCTCTTGCCAACTGGGCCACTGCGCCCTGTTGGATTTTCTGTAACCTCGGTTATCGAATAGTAATTTAAAAATTATCCGGTGAAATTTTGCATTCAAAATACAAAATTTTATTTTTTTTTAAATTTCAATAACAGTGTTTCAAAAATACTATTGCATTAAGTGATGCACAAGAAAGCCTAGATCTCATTTTTGTACAGAAATTTCCAGAAACGGAAAAGACTCTCTTCGAATCTGCTGAAGTCTGTTTCGCTGCTTTCAGTGCCTTATACAGTAATTTCAAGATTCTGTGTTGTTTTAGAAGTTCTGTTGAAGATGTTGAATTCTTGCTTTAAAGTGCCGTGGGTTGATATTTCGACATGTTTAACGTTGGACGTGTTTGAAATGTATGAATTTAGTTCTTCATGTAACTATTTTTATGGTTCACCATGGAATGCAAATTCACACAAAAAGTCTTCTTCATCCTCCATTTATTTCCAACATCATACCAATTTAATGCAAACCTTTGTTTTAATGCTCAATTTGTTTTCCTGAATAAATTTCGAAAACTCATTTCACAAATATGTCACGAAAAAATAATGTTAACATTCAAAATTTCAATGCGCTTATTTTACATTGAAAATAAAAAAAAATTATAGCTGCGGATATCCGGAAAATATTAGATAGAAATTGGGTACGGTTAAGAATTAAAAAAAAACCGCGTGTAACGGAAATGGATATATCCGTTTTGGATACCCTGATTGTAGCATTCCAAAAATATCCAAACTTTAATCTGTGTGTAGCAGCCTGTTAATAATATTGGTTGATAAATTTGAAATCATGGCTATATCGAGCATTCTATATTTCAGGCGTTCCCGTTGAAAAGAGGGTAAGTGCCAAAATTTCCGAAGAGTATTTTTTCACTGATACAACGGTTTTTTCCAAGGCTAATGGCGCGGAAAAGGAGGAAAGTGCCTAGCACAGACCTAAACCAAACTAGCTAGGCACTTATCTCCCTTTTCCACGCCATTAGCCTTTGAAAAAACCCTTGTATCAGTGAAAAAATACTCTTCGGAAATTTTGACACTTACCTTTTTTTTCAACGGGAACGCCTCTTTTTACGATTTTTAGGTTCGCTTAAATATGGACATACGCGTATATTAAGAAAAGTTTTAGGTGACTATTCATAGTATAGTTGATTTGAATATATTTGCATAATACTAAAACTCTTGTGTAAATTTAAGTATTACTATTAACAACCATTTTTTTTCTAAAACATTTGAGTTTTGTCTGCAGTTGAAAACAACGGAAATGGCATAGTGTATAATTGTAAGAATTGTGATACTCTTAGCAAATGCACAGAAAGATGATAACACAAGTTTCAATTTCACAAGTTTCACTTTCCTAATGGTGCAGGCGGCGACGGAACTATAGATATTTTTAAGAATCCATATCTGATATTATCTACCATTTGGCACATTTAAGGTTTGCTTAAATTTCTCGGCGTCAAACCGATGAAAAGTTATAGACCAGTTATAGATCATCCTTAAAATGAAAATAAGATATAAATTTATCAGATTTGGCAAAAAACGAAAGGTAGATTATCGAAACTAAGGCAATTTTTAATCGTAATATCTTGGTGTATCAGTCTTTTAATTTAGAGTATGTGCTGATATTTACTGATATGTGTCGGCTGAAAGAAGTAACTTTTCTTTACGAAAGAGCTATTTTATTTTCTGATATATAAGTCACTGTTAGCGGAGGTAAAATAGGGATAAATGAGTCTTTTTGATAGATTGCTAAACAGTCAGGAATGTGATAAAAATATTCTGTCCTGCGACCAGACAAAATACTTGTCGATATAATGAGGAATAAATTATTAAATTAACTGCAACAGAAATAAAAATGAATATTTAGTTATCTGAGCTTCCATTTCAGTGCAACATCGAATTTGACTAAAATCCTCAAAATGTAATATTAGAGAATTACCAATGAGTTACTGGTTGAGTGTGTTACTTAGATAGATGATAAAATGGAATTTTAAGCTCGATGTTTGAATCAATAGTTGATTCGAATTGCATTTAGATCTCTTTAAAATACAGTCATATCTCGGTAATCGGTCGATTTTCGACGCAAAAAAATTGCTTCGGTACTCATCGCATTTTAACGCAAAAAAAAAAAATTGTTCGTCGCATTTCAGCGCAAAAAAAAATTGATTCGGTACTCGTCGCAATTTGGCGCAAAACAATTGCTTCGATACTCCGCATTTTGACACAAAAAATTGCTTGTCGCATTTCGACGCAAAAAATTGCTTCGGTACTCGTCGCATTTCGACACAAAAAAATTGCTTCGGTGATCGTCGCATTTCGACGCAGAAAAAAAATTGCTTCGATATCGTCGCATTTGAACGTGAAATAACGCGTGTCACATTAAATTCGATACTTATTTTCTTCCGAAATTATTGATAGTTTTAAATAAACCATTATAGAAAGTTAAATTTGCTTTTGTTTTAAATATGTATCGGATAATTTTTTGAATATCCGAAGGTCTTCCAAATTCCGAAAAAAAAAATTTAAGTGACACGCGGTGTTAATTTCTACGGTTTCAAGACATTTTTTGACACGCGTTAGAAAAAGGTTCGCCATCCATGTTCTATACCAACAAAATTATTTCTTTAAAACTTCCATCTCAATATACGCGGGTATGGCTTCCATAAATTTAACAGGAATAGCTTCGATTTTCTCTACAGTGGAGCGATAACTTTTTTCGACTGCTACCCACTTTTTTAAATTAAAAAATAACTCGATCCCTCCACCCCATCCCATGAAATTTTTTTGGTATTAGCATATTTAAAAAAAATTAAATGTTGTTTGTTGTCGTGTCTGCGAACAGTGCGAAGCACTATCCACAGATGAGGGGGTGCCATTGCCTCAAGAAAGATTGGACTTCTGTACGTTGGTAAGCGAATTTTGAACCGAGTCAAGTGACGGTACCGGAACACTTGACCCTGCATCTCCAGAGGTATTTTGGGATCTTAGAGGGCATTGCAGCTACGACAGATTTTTCGTGCACCAGCCGCCATTAGTGCACACGGCGGTGGTTTTGTCACCGACGGCCATCGAACCAGCTACATGCAGGTCACTGGCTTGCTGCCTTTGCCAACCGGGCCAACGCGCCCATTAAAAATGTTAAGAAAATAGAAAAAATGAAATAAAATTTTGATGAACTATTTTTAAAAATCAGGAACATATTTATTTTGCATAGTAGCAAAGAAAAAAAATTGTCATATTTACTGTCAGCACTTGTATTTTGCAAATAACATGCGACTAAAGCTTCATATTTACATATTAATATGTATTTGTATTTAGGTAAAAATTAATAAAAATTTAAACTAAAAAAGGGCATGATTTTAAAATTAAAAGCTTCCTTATTAAAACATTCGAAATCATAAACTTAAATTAAAAACTTATACGCCTGTTATTTATATCAAACTAGAGAAATTTATAGAAAAAAATAATATATTAATCTAATTTATTTATAGAAAAAAATTAATGAAGGGTGAGCCTGGACCTCAGATAATATTACTTCAATATTTTGTGAAATATTTCAGACTGATATCATCGTTGTTTGGTATTTATAGCTACTAATTTTAAAAACCCAGTCTCGCACATAATAAGTAAAAGCGAATGGAAAAAAATGTAGCCTTGTCAGGTAGTTTTACACCTCATTTAACATTAAATAAAAATTTTAAAAATATGTTATTATAGAATGTTTAAAGCATGTTTTCTAATTCAATAATTCAATATGACATAAATTTACGCCAGACTATCCGCAACCCACAATTTGCAGACCACTGTTAAAAAGCAGTATAAAGCAGATAAAAGTGAGATTAAATACGTTAAATATTTTAGGGAAAGGGACTGCTGCTACATATTCCGAATTAAAGTAGAAAAAACCTAACAAATTAGACGCATTTTTCAAAACATCCGCTGCGTAGGCAGGTCTTAGTGCTTGTAGTTTTAAAACGAAAAGAGATAATTTAAGCAATTTTAACATATCTCGTGGGAAGGAGGGGACGATAAGAAAATAAAGAAGTTCCTATTTTCATTTTTTTACTTTTGTTAATATTTAAACCACTTTCTAATAAGAATTTCAAGGATAACAATATTGCAGGAAATGTAAAAACAACTCACCTCATGATCAACCATTTTCTAGCGTCTGATAAGGCTGTTTCAGTATCAACAGCATTCTGCGGACCGCTTCCTTTCCACTGATTAGATAAACTACGTCTGCCGTTTGCACACTATCTTTCCAATTGTAGAATATTTTCCATTCTTTTTCATTTCTAGAATTTTGAACTGTAGATTAGTCTTCATTTCCTGATTAATAGAGAATGAAGAAAATAATAAAAACCAAAGTTTTTTTAATTTTGAGGTCATTTTGAAGGAAACGCCAAGGCTTTATCAGATTAAAAGATCGCTACCAGTGCATTTAAAAAAGAACACACACACACCAAAAAAAAAAAAATGAAAAAGCGTGAAAGATCTATTTTTAAGTAAGGAATCGGAGATAATTTATTATTTTTTGGTATTAACAATGCCAAGGGCAACAGACATAAGATACTAAGCGATATGAAAAATATAGAATATATGTTTAAATTTATATATGTTTAAAATTCACTTATACATCTGATGCTGCAAATTGAATTGATTCTGTTGCAAACTTCTTGCTACATTTCTCAGTTGCAACATGGCACACAGATAACACCAAAGCTTTTCCTTGTTTGTGAGACATCCAATAGATTTCTGCCTTGTAATCCTGTTATTCCATGTTTATCAGATTGTTAGTTACCTAATCAACCGCAGTTGCATTTGACTCCGAAAGATTTACTGTTGAGTAAGGATACAAGCATCTCTATTACGTTTGTGACAGGGAGCTATAGCTTATTTTCTCAATTTGATTTTTTAAGCGCGGAATGCATAACAGCTGAAACGAGAATATACTTGCAGGAATTAAAAGTTTTAACCCAATTCCCTCGATAGCGAATTACATAATTATTTTGAACGTGAATTTATACTACTTAATTTCTCAGTTATGAATAGCCCAGTATAAGTAATGTTGATACTCTTTAAAAATTCTCTTAAACCTTTCGCATTTTCTCAGCGATGTTTTTGTTGTAGCTTAGGGACCTAGCTACGGAAACCTAGCTTGATAGTTCAAAAATTTTACCTATGAAAATATACATTAACATAAACGTAATAAATATAATGCAAGCATGATAAATAAATCACATCACAAATAAACACTTAACCTAAATTTAAATAATATGAGCACACAATGTTTACTCTTATCTATTAAAATTTGCAACGTTAGACGCATCAAATATTATCAATTATTACTATTCTATCAACATCCTACTTACTTTTCCCGTTACCTCTCACTTCTTCACGTTGAAACTCTGCTCAAAATAGTTATTTTCTTCAGCTACGTACACTCGTTGCGTAGCTCACACGCTAATTCAATAATTTCGGTGACAAAAAATACAACATGCAATCATCACGACCCGTTGGCCTTGGGGCATGCGAATAACCAGTCTCATTGTTATTATTCAACGCAAGCGAAATTTCCAGACGGGTTAGATGTCGCCACCAAGAGCGTTCAGCCAGATGCGGGACTTTTGTTTTTCGTTTCTGTTGTTGACAGTATTTCCTCAAGCGTATTTCCTCAAGCTCCACCTCCGAGCTGCTACGTTTTCTCCGATAACGATGAACGATTGTCGAATGAACGAATGAAAGACGATGTTTCTTTCCAAATTGGGCCGGATGACTTACTTTCACTTTGCCAGATACAAGCAGAGCTCTCCGACCTGTGTTTTTTAAACCAAATCTGTGCTTTTCAATGTCCATATGAGTTTATGGTTTATTTATTTTTTTCAAATATATCTCATAATCGGGTTTTTTTTTCCTTGTCCGTTGACAATACAGCAAAAAGTTAATATTTATTTCTCATTGTAAGCATAATTTAATTATGTAAATGTAATTATGTAATTTAATTAATGAAAGCAAAATGATAAAGTGGAGATTATTCCCATTGAATCGTAATATATATCTCCCTCTTAAAGAACTTTCCCACAATTTGGGTATTTATTGTGCAATATCAAAGATGGATTCAATAATCTCAAATGTGAAATCAAACTTCATGGCCCATTTGGCGATTTTACCTCACTCTTGTGAGCATTGGCCTAGCGTCGGAGGGGGGAGGGTCAACTTAGCTTGAAATAAATTAAAACATTAATAGAAGTTCAGTTAAAATCAGAAAATTGTAGAAAACTTTTAAGAAAGTTCGTTTTTCCACGTTTTTTCAAACTGTGAAATTAAAGATTCCGATTACGTCTTTAGACTTAACATAGTTTTTAACAATGATGTGTTCCATAACAAAAATTTAATGCTATTTTTTTTCTCATTTTATTTATATTATATTTATTTTTTTCATTGTATAACTTGTAAATACTACTCAAACATATTTACTAATGTTATTCAATTTAAAAAGAAAATCCTAATATTTCATGTTTTAAGGACCGTCCGGCAGTCAATGCGCTGAGGAGGGCCCTAACTGAATTCATTCCGTGCCTATTCCCCCCCCCCCCAAAAAAAAAAAAATAAATAAATAAATAAATAAATCCCCCCCCCCCCGTGTGTGACGGAGAGGGGGAATCCGATGGGTCTGATGTGGATTACTCATAGCTGCCGCTGAAAAACGAGTGTTTCTTGATAGTTAGACGTTGTTTATGACTATTGGAGGGGCACATAATATGTTGGAAAACACGTGATTATGGGTTCTCATTATTTTTCTTTACTCTGCGATTTTTCTTCAGTTGAGAGAGGATATGTCACTTCCATTCTAAATTGAGTATAGATGAATCCATAGTGCCTTGTTACGATCATCATTCGGGTAAATTGTGTATACGGGGTAAACCAATATAGTTTGGTTTTAAAATATGGATGTTGTGTTCCAGCAGTGGCTATTCATATGCTATGAGAATCTATAGTGGAAAAAGTTCAGAAATAGAAAACTCTTCTCTTGGATCTAAAGTTGTGTGGGAGCTTCTATCCAGTGTTGAAAATCCAGAGATGCGTGAAATTTTCATTGACAACTTTTTCTCATCACACAAGCTGTTTTCTGAGTTTTCTGAAAAAGGGTTTCAAAGCAACTGGCACGATTCGGGAATTTCGGACAGGAAGATGCTTTTTCAAATCACCAAAGGAAGCCTCAAATTGGCAAAGAGGAAATTTTGAGCATCGAAGTGATGGTCAAGCTTATATTTGTCGCTGGACATTCAATTATTCGACCCATGAGCCTATCGTAAAACCAAAAAAATAAAAATTGATGTTTCTCAGCCACATCTGATAAAAATGTATAATGAGGGGATGGGAGGTGTCGAATTACTAGACAGACTTCTTCGATCATATCGACCTATGTTTAGAAACAAAAAATGGTATTGGAATCTATTTAGCAATGCCCTAAACATGGCTGTCGCTGCTGGATGGATTTTGTATTTACATTTACACAAAGGTACAACAGCAGAACTATCGCATCTCAGGAGAGAAGCAACTGTGTGTTTGCTTCACATGAAATTGAAAATCCACTCTGTTCCTGGACCTCACGCACATTGCTATGAATCTTTGAGACAATCAGATGCACATTTTCTTGTGCCATCAGCACAAGGATGCTGTGTTGTATTCCAAACGAATACTAGAAAAAAATATTTTGTGTGAGAAAAGACTGCATGAGAAATACTTTCCTACCTACGATGGACAGCAGAAAACACGTAGAGCAAAAAAGCTAAGAACAAAAATCATTTTTCGTTTTCTTTTTCTTATTTTAAAGAATTTTGGTAGTTTTTTTTCTCCTTGTATTTTTTAGATTTTCATTCATATTATTATTGTGCTGTGAATTTTACACAGAGATTATCTGTTACTTCCTTTTTTCTAATGATTTTTCAATTGTTTGATTAACATGCTAATAAATAATTGTAAAACTGTTTAAATATAGTAATTTTTGCTCATCAACTGTAAAATTAATTTTTTTTTTAATTGAGTGGGAAAACTTTTTCTTTTGAAAGCTTCGTTGCACCTCTTGACTAGTTAAGGTGGTATAGCTCTTGAGCACCACCACGGGGGGTTGACCCCGACTATTTTTCTGTTTAACCTGTGCTATTACTCTATAACTTTTAGAAATTTACTTATAACTATTAAAAAATTGGGTACAGAAATCGAAATTTGAATGTAAGAGTCGTTAATCATATTTTATAAAAACATGTGGAAAAACTAAGTGTTTCCCGCCAATGTTCCCTTTTGGGAACATATTATAAATTATATACAAAAATTTTATTCTTGAAAAAAAAAAGTACTCATAGTTCTTATGTTTGAGTTTTAATGTGATTTTTATCAATAAATAGTTTGTGTTACCTTTCGATCATAGTGCGGCGTGTAAAAGGTTAAATGGAAAAATTAATAGTTTTTAATGTTATATATATATATATATATATATATATATATATATATATATATATATATATATATATATATATATATACCCCCCCCAAAAAAAACTTCGTGGACTTTAAAAATTGTTTTGAGGGTTCCGCGATCAAAAAAGTTTGGGAAACACTGTTTAAAACGATAAGAGGCTTTAAAAAAAGGGAAAAATGACCTTCAGAGAAATTAATTTGGAAAGTAAATGATGAAATGGATTCAATTTCTCTACAATTAAATAAAATTAATTTAACTAGAAGTTATTTTAGAATATGAGGTGTCTAATATTTTATTTAATATATATATATATATATATATATATAAATATATATATAGATAATAATTTTTAATTTATACATATAACGCATCTTTCTCGCTAGGAGCCCCACATACCACTAGGGGGGTCTGACGTGTTTCTCATCTGTGCACTTCTTAATTTTTTTAAAGGAATTATATATACAATCGATTCCGGTTAATCGGACCACATCGGGACGCGATCATTTTGGTCCTAATAACCGGCTGGTCCGATTAATCGTGCATGCCTTATGTTACAAGACGGGATTCGGTCCGAATAAGCCGCTGGTCCGAGTAACCGATGGTCTAATTAACCGTAATCGACTGTGTAAGGTATACACAAGATTCGATTCACAAGAATTGAACTTTTGAGTGAATGAATTAAAGAAGCTGCTTGAGCTATGCTAATTTCGGCATTCGCGCTTAGTATAAATACCATGCAGCGTCATTAATAAAAAATGTTGTTAGGGTTGAAAAAGGTTGTTAAGGTTGATAGATAAGCGAGAGGGAGCTACGGGGTAAGTAGCTCCAGGTGTTATCCTGCCTTAGTGCTTAGGGGGCCCAAAGTTTACGTGGCAGTACTGCTAGTTTGACTCTCTGCTGGTTTGTGAGTATTGAAATGTGTATTTCTATTGAATGTTAATATATATATTCCGTACAAGTAGTACGTATGCTTATTGTTGTAAAAGCAAATTCTATATGTGCAACGAATTCAATAAACATTGTTTCACGTATAAACCGTGTTTGTATCAAATTCATTTAGAGTGCCACTTCAAATTATATACACCCAAGTCTGGGTAGAAGTCAGCTTATATACTCTATAACTGTATGTATATATATATATATATATATATATATATATATATATATATATATATATATATATATATATATATATATATATATATAATAACGGCCTACCAGTTATCAATTCTATTCCATTAATCCCCTACCTTTAATTTTTCCGGGTGCGATGGCCCAGTTGGCAAGGGCAGCGGGCCAGTGATCTAAACGTCTCTGGTTCGATGTCCACCGCTGCAAATCCATCGCCGATTCCACTAATGACGGCTGGTGCACGTAAAATCTGTCTTGGCTGCAATGTCCTCCACGTTCTCAAATTTACCTCTGGAGGTGCGGGTTCAAGTGTTCTGGTCTCGTCACTATATATATGGTGTGTTCCTGTTGCGTCACTTGACTCGGTTCTAAATTACGGGACCGGCTTGTAGGGGGTATTGCTGGGCGCCTATATATTGCCCCCTTAAATGAATGGCCAGCAGTCTTGCGGTGTGAGTTAGGGCGTCCTTTCGCATTTGATGTTGACCACTACTTGTCTGGTGTCTGCACGGTAATTCACTTCCGGGCAAATGTCTAGTGACAAGTGCCTCCGCATTTGAAAAAAAAATAATAATAACGTCTTTTCCGTTATGCTACCGTTTTTCATCGCGTGGCGCCTAGCTGTCTCTGGGCATATTGCACCACAGATGATCACGAGTGTAAACGCTTCCCGGTGTGGGGGGCGCTGGGATGCCCGTAGGGCCAATTCGATTGGGTGGTCGTCTATGCTGTCGAGCCTTTCCGACGGGGATCTCATCCGGGCCTTGCTGCTGTGTTGGGCCCCCTAGAACGCATTCGGGTCATCTAATCTTCTCTATAAAGGGCCCCCATAACAAGCCAATCTTCTCTATAAAAGGGACCCAAATAATTTCTCAACGGTAAAGTATCGTAACTTATTTTCACAAAAAAGGAACACTAATAACAATAATAAAGAAAATAAAGAAATAAACATTTACATACTTAAATATGTGACTTTTTTATTACGATTTCTTTATTAGAAAAAAATCACAGTATTTAACGTTTTCTTTTAAAAGCAAGAGTGTTTAATCGTTCAGCACTCATTGTTGAAAGAAAGTAATTTTCAATTCTCTAGTGGCCCCGTTGCTCGAAATCGAGCAAATTTCACTTCATTTTCGGAATAATAAATGTTGTTCTAACTTACGAAGCTCAATGCTAATTGTACTTTAGCATTTCAGACTTTGCATATAATTATCAACTTTAAATAATTGTCACGGCCACTCTAACTGGACAGCCAAGCGGGCCTTAAATTGTACTGTAGAAATACGTCGAAATTCCGATTAATCTTTTTGAAAAGGAACAAATTCATATCAAGTAACAAAGGTAAACTTTAGATGATTGAAACAATTTTACAAGTTTATTCAAAGACCTCCATTTTGATTCCTTAACCTTCTTTTTATGTTCAGCGGTTCTCTCAAAATAGGTTTCTAAGTAAAATAAAGACCCTCATAGAAGCGCGCGAACTCTTTTCCTGTACTTTACATGGTAACTTTGCCGATCCGCAACGCCCGAACCCTTGCGTAAATCGCATTTTTCTCTGCGACTGGCCGCTGATATTTGTCTCACGATAAGACCTTTATTCTGATACCCCAATCATGCTTTTACATTCAGTCGTTCTCTCAAAATAGCTCTCCATGTAAATAAATAAATAAAAAAAACTTATTATATATAGGTTAACGAAATTATATATAGGTTATCTTTCAATTATGAGACAAATTAGAAGCTTTCTCTTGATAACTTGGTAGAATTTTGTCATATACAATTCAATTGTGTACATAGAATTGAATAAATAAAATCAAACTCTAAAAAGGCATACCAAAGAAAAATATCACTCATAAAATATTCTTCAGAGGGAAAAGAAAATAGATTTTAGTCCAAGCATTGTTTATCCATGCAAAAACAAGAATGTACACCTACGCGAATATTGCCAATAAAGAAACATATTTATTGATTCACAGAGTGATAATAAAAGGAGACGATTTAAAAATTTAGTTAGGCTTTCAGACGAGGCACATTTCTTGATCCAACTGACTTGCCTTGTTTATTTTCATGTAGTTGACTGCCGTAACGTTATAAAAAAAGCGAACGCACGCCATTTAGCGGAAGAAGAAATATTTATAATGTTTATACACTGGTGTAAGAAATTAAGAGAATTTACAGACTTGGTAGATTATCTCTAGAACTACTGTACCGATTTTAATGAAATTTGATATGTACATACATTGATACAATACAAAACAAATAACCATTCAATAATTGTAATACACACGCATGATCGTGCGTAACACTCGTTGGAGTCGGAATGTATGAAACAGCGGTTGCAGAATAAACAAAAAAAAATGGGTTAATAGATGGGTTAATAGGGGGTATGGTCCCCTCTTACAGATATACAGGTCTCGCAGCGTGATTTCATACTTGAAATAAGGCAGTTTATCATTTCCTGTGGCAATTGGTCCCACTCGTTCAGAAACACTGTTTTCATTCCCTGGATGGTTCTCGGAGGGGGGTTGCGAGTTGCAATTGCCCTCCTCAGAGCGTCCCAGACATGCTCTATAGGGTTAAGGTCTGGAGATCTGGCTGGCCAATCCATCCGGCGAATATCCGCACTCTCTAGAAATTCGTCGACCAGAAGAGCTCTATGTGGCCTCGCGTATCGTCCATTAAAATGAACACGGGGCCAACTACACCCCTGAAAAGGCGAACATAGGGCTCCATGACCTCATCCCTATACCTCACACCAGTCACAGTGCCTCTTTCAAAGAAATGGAGAGGTGTGCGACCATCCAACATGATGCCTGCCCAGACCATTAAACCTCCTCCACCATAATGGTCGATTTCGCGGTCATTGGAGGGTAGGTAGAGGGTCCCTGGTTCTCTCCATATGAACGTACGGCGGGAATCGGTGTTTAGGCTGAACCGGGACTCATCAGTGAAGAGAACGGTCGCCCATTGATCCATACTCCAATCTCTATGCTCTCAACACCATGATAAACGGATTCTCCTATTCGTAGAAGTGAGCGGGACGCAAACAGCAGGTCTTCTTGCAAACAACCCTCTCTCATGAAGTCTTTTGGAAACAGTCACCCTTGATACACGGGTTCCTGTGGCTGCATACAGGTCACGAGAGAACTGAGAAGCTGTAGCACTCCTGTTACGCCTCGCTATAATCGACAAATGGCGATCTTCTCTGGCCGTCGTGGCTCTTGGACGACCTTGCCCAGGCTTTCTCTCGATGGATCCGGTATCCTGGAACTGTTTCCATAAGTTACACACGACGCTGGGAGTTAAATTGAACTCTCTACAAATTTGGACTTGAGATTGGCCTGCTTCTAGCCTCCCCACAATTCGCCACCTCATTCATCAACTAAACGTTGTTGGTTACTCATTTTTACTGTTACAATTTGAAATTAACCGATTGCTGCAAAATAACACAAAGAAATTCATCGAGGTGTGCTAGCGATAGTTTATACTTCGATTTTTAAACAAACAGATATGTAATTCAAAATTAACAATTCGTACGAAGCTGAGATCTTAATCTTTAAAATGGTATCTGATTTATCGATTTTGGTTAAGTATGAAGGGAGAAAAAATCTTTTAGATATAATATATATATATATATATATGAGGCGGTGAAAGGCAAAGTGGTGTAAGTCAGTAAGTCAAGTGGTGTAAGTCCAAAGCGTCTTACTGCAAAAACTACAAAAAATTTCACTATAAATTGAACAAATTATAATTTATAATAATTAATATACTATTTTAAATAATAATTATTTGCAATTCCACCATAAATTGAGCATGGAGATTACATTTTTGCTCTTAAATAAAAAATGTTGAAAAGGTGACTTACACCACTTTGCCTTTCACCGCCTCATATATAGATAGATAGATAGATAGATAGATTTGAACGCAACAGTATATGGATGATTTAATGTCAGCACATGGTATCATATTTGCCAAAAAAATTTTCATTATGATTATTATTATTCACATGTACAATTCTTTTGAATAGTAATCTTTGTCGTTCTGTTTCTTTATTTATGTTAATTTGATCCGTTTTAACAATTGTAGAATGCCAACTAAGTCATTTTAATATTTCTTGTCCTGTTCAACACAATTATTTTGCATGAGAACGAGGAAAATTTCTAAACCACGATCGAAAGCCGCATTAGGACAAGTTAGAGGCAGATGTTCCACATTAATTTATAGTTCCACATTTAAAACAATGTCTAAATTAATTTTAATATTATCCAGGTTTACATAAAACGTTCATAGTAAATCAGCATCAAATCCTTTCGGTTTCAGGAGACGAAGTATGTCTTGCGTTTTTTGCAGCTCTTCTTCCGCCTTCTTTGTTACTTTTTCCAATAAATTCGATTCATCGGTTTCCTTTCCGTACCAGAGGTTGCTGAAAGCCCAAATGATTATCATTGCATTGAGAGTAACCTTCACTTTTACTTTATCATGCAGCACTCTCATTCCTTCGATGTATAATTCAGGGTTTTCAGAAGGGGAAATTCTTAGAGTGTTTTGAATCTCTTCGTTCAGGCAGGAATTCAAACTGTGACTAAAAATAGGATCATCCTCCAAAACGTTCCTGGGATAAGAAATGAGATACGTTAATTTTTCATATTAAAATAATAAAAGGGACATGTTATCGAGAAGACACAAAGACGCTTACAACTAGCATTGTTATATAAACGCGGCTCTAGATCACGAAAAGTTGAGTCCTTTTTCCACCACAATAGTAGGCCAACTTGGGTTTGAACTAGATTGTTGGTTAATTTGTGTAATCATCATCCCTGCGGAAATCCTCAGCCGCACGACGACTAAACCGATTTAGAATTGCAGAAATTAAATCCAGGCTTGATGGATATTAAGGCGGGTCTGCATTTTCGCTTTTAATGATTTACAAATGAATAAACAGGAAATCCAACGTAAATGAAGCACAAATAGCAATAAGATGCAATTATTTTGCATACGGCCGTTTCGAAGCTACAAAGGAGCTCCTTCATCAGTGCGACGAACTTAGTGGCAGCTCAAAAAAGCGACCAGACAACGTGCACATGCACTTAAATCCACACACGTGTCAAGCGCCCAAAGGCGCGAAGCAGCGGAGAGACAGAAATAGGGCAAGCAGCGCCATCTAGTGGCCAAAAGAGGGAAAAAATATTGAAAAAATTGAAGTAATAGGCCAACACAGCTAAATAAACCCTTTAAACCTTTGTAAATATTTTCTTTTCAAAACATTTACAAGTGGTTAGTTGATTCTGCCGAATGAGCACAAATGACGTTGGACGTTTTTCTTGTCCTACGCTAAAAACTATTGTAAAACTCTATGATATGGTGATAGTGGCGCACCCAGGATTTAATCTTGGGGAGGGGGGGGGGGGCGAGTTGAACGGATAAAAATATTTATAATGCAAATTCAATATTCATAATGAAATTTCTATTTCTTTGGGGGGGGGGGGAAGACCTCTCGACCCACCCCCTGGGTGCGCCGCTGTATGGTGATGATGGACAAAAGATTAAAAGTGCGTCAGATTTCTGAGGCTGTTGGCATGTGAGTAGACGCGTACATAATATTTTGCATGAATATTTGGATATGAGAAAGCCATCGGATATGTGGGTGCCGAGTTTGCTAACAGTCGATCAAAAAGGGGAACTACTGTACAGCTCAAAGCACAAATTGGAGCTCTTTGAAAGAAATCTTGATGCATTTCTTCGTCGTTTCGCAACTGTTGAGGGAACATGGATACATCACTACTAGCTAGAAACGAAAGAACAGTAAAATACAGTGGACTGAAGCGAGTGAACCTGCACCATAGATAGCAATAACGGTTCTATCAGCATTAAAGATCATGGCTACACTTCTTTTTGGGACGGCCATGGCGTAATCTTTATTATTTACTTCTAAAAGAGCGAAACAATCATAGGAGAGTTCTAAGGTTAACTGGATATTTTCAGTACTAGATATTTAGATAGGCCACAATTAGTGGAAAAAAGTTCTTTTATCCAACATAGCAATGCTTTGTCTCATTCTCAATGCTTCGCTTGTAATTGTAGCTGCAAAGTTGTTATTCCGTCGAATGATTTGTAACGTTCAGCCAGTTCAGTTGGACGTGCACTAGTTTGTGTTATAAAGGTGCACTCACACTACACTGACGTGTCGTGTTGACACATCAGTTTACGTCTTACGAAAAAAATTAAACCACTATTTTTAAAAGGAGCGTGCATACTATGCTGTCGTGTCGTGACGTGGGAAAACACGCTCTGGCGTGTGAACTGACGCGTCAGCTCCAAATATAAATTCCCAGATCTCGTCAGCAGGCGTCAGGCCGTCAGCTATGAATACGCAAGAATAGCTCATCGAGCATGTGAAGAAATACCCTATTTTATTTGACCATTTCAACAAAGATTACAGAAATAAATATGCAAGCAATGAAGCATGGGAAGAGATTGGAAGAATCCTGGAAATAGCTGGCAATATTTACATTTATTTACTAATTTATTACAAACTTAGGCCGTTTGAATAATTTAACCAATATTTCAAACACTTTAAAAACACGTTTATAAAATCAGCGTTTTCTTAACATTGTCATAGCAAAAAATTTGGTTTCTTTAATAACTGGCGGTAAAGTTGGTTACTGATCTTGTAAAATGTAAACAAAGAGGAAGGGGTGATTTAACAATATAAACAGGTGTTCGTCCCCTCGGTTTATTTTCGATTTTCGTCTTTTAGATAGCAAAAATAATTTATATGTGCTTATATTATTTACATTTATAAATATAGTATTTTATTGAAATTTTTCATAGCAAAATTTTTTTTTTTTTTTATGGATTAGCGGCAACAGTTGGCTACTGATCTTGGATAGCGGCAACAGTTGGCTACTGATCTTTAAACAAATGGAATGTGCAACAAATATAAACAGGTGTTCGTCCCCTTTTGTTTTTAAACTTCCATCTTTTAAATATCAAAAATAATTTATATGAGCTTAGTTTATGTGCATTTATAAATTTATATATATTTTTTGATTGATAATTACTTTCAATTAAATATTATAGGCAGACGACGGTCTTCGACCAAAAATTACTACTTAGTATTTGATATATTTGAATACTAGGCAGAAAAAAAAATTTCACTACAGGTTACTTATTTACATTCTTTAATAACTCAAAATTATAGCAAAATTATAAATTTTTCTTCATCGCTCTTTATTGAATTCTTGCTATAAAGATGCATCAAGTATGTTTTTAATGTGAAAGCCTCATCAGCGACAATAAATCGATCGGCCACTATTTATAGGGTGCACCCATATTATTTATAGGGTCCAACCGCAACGATATGCAACTCGTGGGAACCAAACAACAACGGACGTGATTTCGTTACGACACGACACGTCAGCGTAGTGTGCACACATCGCCTGACGCTGACGTTTTCCCACGTCAGCTGACGTTGCGGTCAGCGCGTGTCCACACGTCACGTCAGCGTAGTCTGAATGCAGCTTAACAATCAAAGGGATTCAAGAAAAAAATCGACAGTCCGTTGAAACACGGTTGCTCGACTTAAGCGATCCGACTCGCCGCTGTCTTATAGGCACTGATTACTGAAAGCTCGTGGTACATTACATAATAGCACAATGTTTTATTAAAAGTCGGTTGCCGCCTGTAGAATTAGGCTTCGTAGGTGTGCCCCACCTTCTGAAATATCTAGATTTGGCGTCTTTGGACGATTATTTGCTCTCAAATGTGAAAAAATTTCTCGAAATGCAGAATTTTCTATTTAATTCCGAATCGATTAATGAAACGTTAATTTTGCAGAGCTGGGCAAGTCAAAGTTTATGGAGGGCAGTAAAAAAATGAAAATTGTTGGACCAAATGTAACGAATTTAAGGGAGATTATAAAGAGAAAAATAAGTAGAAAGTTTTACTAAAGAAATTCTTTTCAGTTATTTTTGACTTATCAGACGACTTTTGTATTCATTACGACCTTAAAGAACAAATCGATTAGAATTCAACCCTAATACGTGCACTGTATTAAAACTGCTCTTGAACGAAATTCATTATTGTTGATATCTTGCGCATTACGTGTGTAAACGCTGCGCTTTAGTGACATCCAATAAAAACTTTTGTACTATGTACAGGTCTGAGAAGAGCTTTTCAAATGCTTTTGAAATTTACTTTCAGAATCACGTTCTTTTCATTTTAAGCAAAAGACTAGTATGATGAGCATATGTGTGTAACCGTGATGAGCGTATGTGTGTAACACTGCGCATGCATGCACAATGTTACGGTAACGTATGTTCATCTATATATATAAAACAGTTCCGTAACTGACTGACTGACTGACATACAACGCAGAGACCAAAACGCTGGATATAAAAGGTTGAAATTTTGCATGGCGATTCTTTTTATAGTATAGGGGTGCACTAAGAAAGATTTTTGAAAAATTCTTCTGAGATTTTTTAAATTAAATTTTTAAGGTGTTTTTGTAACATTCCTTAAAGTTTGCATTTAAAATAATAATCTGAGGGTTATAAAATTTATATCACGAGAAAGATCCTAAACATTCCTTTAAAATGAAATCTCTTTCGAATCTTTACCCCCCTTTTCTGATTTTTGGTGAATTTTTAAAGATTAATTTTTTGAATTTAATCTATTAAATGCTGATCATGTGGTTTCTTTTCTTTTTGTGATATTTTAACTAATTTTTCGTCACGTGCATAAAAACGAAATAAATTGACAAATTTTTTTTTCTTTTCTTTTCTCATGTGGCAGACGATTGGACATTATAAAAAAAATAAAAGTAAAATAAAATACAGTAAAAGAAATGTTCCTCAAACTGTACTATATTAACCGTACTATATTCTTTAGTATGTTCTATTAAACTTAATTTGAATATTTTCTTCTACATTAATTTGTCTATAAAAATATCCGTTACGATTTTTTTATAAATATATTTTTTTGTTTTTTTGGCATTAATTGTATACATTGACCGTTGTATTTATTATATATATATATATATATATATATATATATATATATTTATTTATTTATTTATTTATTTATTGGCATTAATTGCATACATTGACCGTTGTATTTAATTTGAATGTACTCCGTACCGAAGCACGGGTATTCAGCTAGTTATTGATAAACACTTACTTGTGAAACCACTGCTTTCCCGCATCAGAGTTTGAAAAAAGATCTGCTCTCTCCAGAAATTTTTTATCATGAATAAATTTGGGATTTCCCTTCACATTGGATGCAACAATAGACATAAATATCTTATTGTAGTCTCTGACATCAGTAGCAGATCTCTCGATTCTCTTCGCAATATCTGCGTCAATTCCGAAAGGAAAGAAGGATGATACGGCATTATCCAACTTTTCAGACTGCTTGAACCTGTAAATGAGAACAAATTAATATGTTGGGTTAAAAAATAGCGAATGTTATTCGTGCACATAAAACTGATATTCTGTTTGTAGGTTTTCCCATACATTCCTAAACACTATTTGCACCAAATTTTGCAGGGTTTCTCCCAGGGATCTTGCGGAAAATATTTCATTTCACCCCGGGTAGCCAAGTGGTAGTGCGTTGGGCTCAGACTGGGGGTGCTCGGTTCTAGTCCTGACGAACGCCATTAAATATATCTTCGTGTCTAACATGGATGTGGGCACGTTACATCTGTAGACCGGAAACTCCATCAATGAGGTCAGAAAGGGTGAGAGAAGGTACGAGTGCCCCAGATGACACACAAGGAGGTGCTCGGTAAAAATTGTGGTGACATCTGGCCAAGTCGGACTCCAACCTTTATATTGCCACTTTAAAACGAACTCTTCCCGCTGCCCTCTATGGACCTAACGAGGAGTTGTTCCTCGGGGGGGGGGGGGGATAAAAAATTAATTTTTTTTTGCGTTTTGCGGCTATATTTGTTATATTTTTAGCGTTACTTCTTGATCTCTACCGAGTGGCTTGTTTTTGATGGACAACAAGTAGTTTGCATTCCGAAGGCCAGTAAATAAATTCGTTTTTCTAAATGTCAGCTATGTTGCTCACCCTAGAGTGATTTATTGTTAGACTTCCACACTTCCAAAGATGCTGTTGTTCGGGTAGTTAGTACTAATTTAAAGTAAATGGAATTTTGAATGACGGATACATAATCTTCAGTGGACTTTTCCAATAAAATAGCTTTATTTTGAAAAGAATTGCATTTGAAAGTATAGAAACATACTTATGTATCTTTAAAATGATAAATTATTTTTTCAGATTTGATCTAGTTGCGATGAAAGCTTTTATTATAGACCTCATATTTAGAAAGGACAAACATTTAATTTAAAATTACTGCGGACATAAATATCATTATAATTCATTTGAGTCTTTAAGGATAAAAACTGGACAATTTTGGTGCACTTTTACTCTTGGTATATTAAGTGTAATGCTCATTCTTTTTTTTTTATTCTAGAAGTATCTCTATTAATTTTATGAAAATAATTATTGAAAAACTGATAGGTATATTTTTAAAAGCTATATCTCATTCCATTTAAAAATGCTTTTTAAAGATTAAATTTTTTCATTTCTTTGTCTATAGCTAATTTTTTTTAAGAGTAATTTTATTCCATTCTTGAAGATTTTTGTTTCGTATCACCTATATTTCATCTCAGAGTTTTACAATCCTCTTAAGTGCAACATCAAAGTGAATTTATGAGATTTTACGAAATTCTTGGAAGTTTTGTCAAGATCGTTTGATGGTGTTTTACCCCCCTACGCTGCAGCCAGTTTCTATACCATGAATTTGTTGACTACTTTGTTACGGGAGCCCCAGAGAGGTGAGCCAACATTGTATAAGAGAACAGCTAAGGATCGTTCCTGCCTGATTCAGGACCCGAGCCCAGTTCGTCGTTGCTCGAGACGCTAACCATTATAACACCTGACAGGCGTCTGGAACGATATAACCTTCCTTTCACCGTCTATTCTAGTAATAAATCTACAAATATTGGAAGAAAATATGAATGAACAATACCAATGGAAGCACATTAGATGAATAAGTTCGGTTATATCATGAAATATTAGGGTGAGTTTCCCAAATATCGCCCCTGTGCCTAATTTCGCCTACACGTGTTTCTAAAGTATGATTCCCGCAATGTATGAGAAAATGCAGTAACTTCTTAGTTCTGGGTTTGTACCAACAGCGGCGATAGCGACAACGCTGTTATCACTGACAACAGAAACTATATGGGGTCTGAAGTTGTTTGGTTGTTGTGTTCGTAAACTTTGGCTAAAGAGAATCAGAATCCAGTGAATGACCAGGTAGGTGCGTCCAAATTCTAATTTTGCTTATACCATTTAAAAGTGTATTAAACAGAGACTTTCCTAGCAACACCTTTTAACAGGTGCTCCTACATTCGCCTGGTAGGCGGTAAGAGGAACAGAGGTAGGCGATATTAGGAACCCCTCTGGAGTTCACTGGAAATTTCAATTTTTCCAATTTAGCTACATAACTTAAACTGGCACTGGTTTTGGAGCTGGGTGATCTCACGATACCAAAGGAAATAGTTCTTAGGGATGTTATTTGAGTTTCCAGCCTAATTAGAAACTAAAAAGTGGATGAAATGTCGAAAAAAGTTAGAGTAGGCGATAGTTGGGACACCTACCCCATCATGAAATATTATAACAGTTTTAATAAACCAGAATGTTCAAACTTTTCCGCTAATACTTTATATTGTTTCAGATTTTATTTGCAAGTACTAAATAGTTTTACGATGGCTATTAAACGATGATTTGAAGTATCTGGTTTTTTTTCTTTGAAAAGTTAGAGAAGTTAGTTTAAATATTAACTTAGAACGTACCAATTGGCAATGTTTTTGAATAGGTCCTGATCTATCTGAATCGCTTTATTCACATCGCTATGTATTTTCTTAGAGAAAACCTTTTCTAGGCAAATAGATATCAACCCAAATGCTGAAGCATGCTCCATAGCAAAATTAGCCCAAGAGTCTGAGGATTTACCACCGGCCCTCGCCAGGGTACCAAAAATATCTGCTGCTGATGTTAGAATTCTGAAGGTGGACACGACACTAGAGTTTCTTCCAAGGTTATTGGATGATGTGCGCAAAATCCCTATGAGCTTCTCTCTAGCCGGTTTCCATCTCTGAAAGCTGTCCTCTAGTCTTGGGTATTCTCTTTTATAGTCTTCTGATAATTTTCTGATTTTCTCCTCAACAGAGTCTTCCCTTTCGTCACGCAATATTTCAGCTTCATAAAGTCTGTTCACAAATTCCTGAAACTTGATGAACACTCTTCGAGACTCTGAATTGTAAGGAAGGGATTCCGCGACATTTCTTACGTCGATGTCGTCTCCGAAACTTCGAAAAAAATCATCAATGTTGGAAAGAGGCTGAAAAAGAAAAGGAATATGACATTATCGCAATTGAAGCATAATTTAACAACTTTGATCGAAGCGTAACTTAAAAAACACAACCCTGAGGTGCAAATGGAAACAGATGACTTGTAGCTGTATAGGGTGGTTTGGTAAAAGATTGCCCAAATTAGAGGTTGGATATGAAAACACTTATGTATGAAGGACGAAATCAAATGGGCATATCTTTATTGGAGATCCAAAAATGGATTCCCCTGACTTTGATTAAATTTCCAATTCAGGATAAAGTCAGCATTTCTACATTTCGCTCAGGGTTGTCTTGCCCCATGATAAAGACTACAATAATTTGTTGAAAACAGTGTATACATTTAAAGAAAGTTCTTCATAATTCTAAAATATTGTGGATCATTTCCTTCTTTATTGCATTGCACTGCAGTTGAACCGGAACAAGAAAGAGTTTCTGGTTAATAATTAATATGACCGAAGGATAGCTATTGAGTTGAGGAAACTCTAGGGGTCTAACATGGGTGTCCCATCCTTTTGACTTGCCTGGACCACAATGAGTGATGGGAATTTGTCTTGGGCCGCAATAAAAAATATATAATATAGTTAATGTAATAAGTAATAAAATGTCCTTTTTAAATTTTTATTATAGAATTAAAAAAACCTAAAACATAACCTAAAACGCAACATAAACCTAAAACTAGTAGGATATTTGACTTTTGGGGGCAACTTGGTGCGTCAGTGTCTAGTGCGATGAAAGTGGTTTCAATACTTAGTGAGTTCTTAATGCTAAGACGACATCCCTCTTCTCTTGCGTCGAGCGTTGCGTTGTGTAGTAAGAGGGAAGGAAAATCAATCCTTCTGGACAAACAGGATTCCGGAGCCACAAAAAGCATCACGTTGAAGTTGATTTCAAGTATCTTTATTCGCACAAATAATACAACGAATAGACTCCCTTAGTCTGTGAGAAAATGAGAATCTCAAAAAAGAAAAAAAAACCTCTAACTAACCCCATTTGGCTGTGGTCAACACTTACAGAATAGGGGTTGCCAGAAAATGTGTGCCTCCAGAAAACCGCCAACCAAACAAAGCTTGCCATGAAAAGTGGGCCAACACCCAAACCCCTAGTGACTGGGACATAATGATCGGGAGTGCTGACCCCGCCAAGGTAGTAGACCCCGCCAAGTAGCCAGTACCCCAAAACCTCCACCCACCAGTGGGGTCCGTGAAGAAAAATTAATGATGGCCGGGACACCCAAACTGCAGCAGATGTCCAGACCTGTGGCGATTGCCTCTCAGTCAGCAAACACTGCGACAAAGCCATTCCCGAAAATGGAATATATGGGCGGGGAGTGGGGCTGTAATGCATTTAAAAACCTTTCTATAGCAGACAAAAGTCGTCACAACATTAGGGTATTCATCATAAAATGTTCACCTTATTTTAAACATCATGTGCTTCATCTTTGAAAATACACAACGATCGCAAAGGTATGTAGAGCCAAAAAGCCGTGATTGTGAAACTTTGGATTCTCTGTTAAGATGGTACTTATTAAGTTTACGATCTTGTGAGGTCACATTACTAACAGTCCGGATTAATTTCCACCAGTGAATACACAGTATTCAACAACATTATCCCAACTTCGGTCACTAGCCCCACAAATAAAAAGTTATGCAGGAACACTCAAAGAAATTTGAAATTGTTACAGAATTTCTGAGATTTGAAGACTGTAGTGATGCTATTTCGAAAACCTAATCAGTGTTGGAGAATTCCCATATGAATCTCTTATAATTTCTCTCTTCATGAAGTGATTACCAATAACAATAAATGCTTTTCGATTACTCATTAGGAGTGTTATAAGATAAATAACTGTCTTACTATGCCCCAGTTCCTATTGCATATGCACTAGTTGAAACGATAGCTATGCTTTATTTATTGTTTCCTTCCATTTCTTTAAAACAATACATCCATATGAATTATTTGCTAAAGAAATAGATTATAAATTTCATGCAAATAAATTTCATCATTGCAAAACCTGCAATAAGCCTATTTTCAATAATTTAATTGCAAATCAACTTGTTTCCTTGAACTGTCTATGTCCGAAAGGTGACAGAGATAAACGTTCATAAAATTTTGTTTAGTAGACTGTTGTCAAATAATCAGTATCCTAATGGGTAGTTTGGCGCCTCTGTTATGTGTTCAAATGAAAGTCGCGAAATTTAAAAAGTCAATTAATATCAATGTATATGTGTGTATATATATGTGTATATATATATATATATATATATATATATATATATATATATATATATATATATATATATATATATATATATGTATGTATATATGTATATATGTATATATATATGCTACGCGGAACGAAAGAACTGAAGAAACTACCAGAGGACTGATACAATTTACATTCGGTAAATAAGTAACATTCAGCAATGTATAAATCTGCTTACCTCAATTTCTTTTGCGAGTGAATTTGGATCCATTGCTAATATTTATGGTAGTTACTCTGAAATATAAAATAAATAAGTGCAAATATCAGAAAAATTGTAAAACAAAACTTAATTAATTAGTTAATGATTGTTTCATTAGATACATCTTATCTCACTGAATATGTTTAATTTTATAGTTGCAAACACAATATTGCATTAGATTTTAGGAGATTTCCTTATGAATATCCGTTAAGCTTGAAAGGAATAAAAAATTTTCCTAATAATTTTAGTAATATATGAATAGTGGTAATATTAGAATAATTAAAAACCACTTGATCACATAAATAGGATTAAAATCATCCTATCATAAATTTTTATGTATTTAGCTTAAGACTGCTGTGTACTAATCTTATTGGATTCACTCATCTCAATGGAGAAAAAGTGTCCATGGATTGCGGACTTGGATTTAAAGATTTTTTTAAAATTTTACTCTGTAATAGAGAAAGAAATTTGACACCTTTGGTTTTTTTTCGTTTTTTTAAATGCAAATAATATTTTTAAATTTAAATTATTTGGGGGAATAATCTGGCATAGTGTGTTTTAAACGCTAATCAATTCCTTTGATGGACGCAATTTATAAAATGAATCCCATTGCAAGGTACAGAAAAGTTAAGGCTATCTGAAAATATCATTTTATTGGATAATCAGCATCTATGCATCTGTAAATCAGTGATTCTCAACCTTTTTTTCGTCATGGTACACTTTTAATAATTTAATAAAATTGGTGGCACACTAACAATAGGATAAATTTAAAATAATTTTACTTGGATAATTGATTGATGTACCTATAATATATTTTGTAAACATAGCATACGAAATAATTTTCATTCACATATAAAATAAAATTGCATTACAAAGTAAACAGAATGATTATTTAACTACAAATTACCTTTAATTCGAAATTTGAGCTTCTGTTTTTTGATAACTTCATTTGTTTTTGGGAGTAAAAATGATAATGCTAATCCCTTTTTGTGTTCCAGGTTTAAAAGTCTGGATCTTTTTTCGTTTATATGTTGGCCAAAGCCGAAAATCCGAATTCGCCCAAATAAGATGTGGAAAATTGTAATAACACACTTAAAGATTTTTGTGATACTGGTGGATAATCGTATCTAAGATTATTCCAGAACGAATTAATCGATTCTTCTGAATGTTTTGAAATTAAATATCGGTAATTACACATCGAAATTAGTTCTTCCTCTTCTTTCAAAGTTAATTCATACACCGACGTGTCATTTATCACAAATGGATTCCGAATCCAATCAATTTTTTTTTATTTTTAAATTTGGAAAGTAATGAGCAATTCTTTGCTCTAGTATTGTCAAATGATCAATAACTATTTTATGAATAATTTTATAACATTCTTTTCGAACTGACTCAAAATTTTCTAAACTACCTTCTTGTGCTTTATTCTTTCATAAAGTATTTTTTTAAAATCCCAACAATTTATTGGTTGAGTTAAAAATATTTTCTTATGCCAGATAAGTAAGCTAGATTAGCACACCATATTTTGTCCTCTACAAATCAACCTAACAAATCAACAAAATCATTATTATCTTGGTCAAAATATATCTTTATCTCGTTTTTTAATTCGAGAACGCGAGATAAAATGTTCCCCCTGGACAACCACCTAACTTCCGTGTGCAGTAACAACGATACGTAATTAGACTCCATAGCCTGTCATAATTGACTAAATAGGCGACTTTTTAAGGCTGCTATGTACTAAGAAAAAAATCGTATTTCCCTTTTCCTCTTTCCCCTTCTTCCCTCTCTTGTGGTGGGAGGAGTCCAGTTGACAGTTCAAGAATTCCACCCCCCTTGGGATTGACATTTTGAGGGATTGTAATGGCTCTCTCTCTATAGGGGGGTTAACCGCTGCTCCAAATTTTTTATTTAAAATATATTTTTGTCAACTATTTACAGGTACATAAATGCTGATAATCAAATAAAATTGGTATTGTCAGATAGCCTGAACTTTTTTGCAAAGCGCTACAGGATTCATTTTATAAATTTCGTCCATCGAAGGAACTTATGAACGTTTAAAACACACTATATCAGATTTTTCCCGTAATAATTTAAATATAAAAATATTAATTGCATTTTAAAAAAATGTACACAAATGTAAAATTTCTTTCTCTATGACGGAGTACAATTTAAAAAAAAAAATCTTTGAATCTAAGTCGGCAATTCGTGGACAAATTTTCTCCATAGGTTAACATTGAGGTGAGCGAATCCAATGGGGTTAGTACATAGCAGCCTTAAAGGTCTTGATTTTATACGGTTTTATATGGTTGATTTTATATGGTCTTAATTAATCCTTTTAACACATTGCTCCAGCACTATTTTGAATTCTGTTGGCAATTGTTTTATAATGAGTGTTTCCCGATGCAATAAAACAATGGGTAACTAATATATCTGCATTATGTTCCCTTACATGTGCTACAAATCCTTTAATAGATCCAGTCATAGCCGGGGCACCGTCTGTAAAAATATCAATGCATAGATTCCCCGAAATTTTCTTTTCTTGTAAATACGAATTAATTTCATCGAAAATATGTTCTGTTGTGGAATCGGATAATTAACGACAACATAAAAATTGGTAAATTATATAATTTTTCGTGAATGAATCGAACTAATGCAATTAAGTGTGCTTTTCCTGAAATATCAGTTGTTTCGTCGATTTGTAGAGCAAAATTTAAATTTGCAAGAGTTTAAGCAGTATTTTCTTCAATATTTCGGGAAAAGTCTATAATTCTAAGATGAATTGTAGCGACAGACTTCAAGAACAGTGGCTGAGAATCACTGCTGTAAATAGTAGACAAATTTTCCCCATAGGTTAACATTGAGGTGAGCGTATCCTGTAGGGTTAGTACACAGCAGCCTTAATTCAGCATTATTGTAAAATATTTCACGAAATTGTAAAGCAGGCGAATCAAGTTACTGAATTTCATTACTAAATGTATATAAAAATTTGATTTCAATTATCTTTAACTCTCTGAAGTAAGGAATAGTATAGTAATTCTTTTAGGTGTTTTACCGTTTCAACTGGTTGTAGATTTTGATTCCAGGAGACCAACTACGGGAGTGAATACCTCTTCATTTACCTCAGACTTGAAATCAGTTCCTTGCAATGAGACTGATATTTAAAATGTTGTTTGGGAAAGGAAACTAAATACAAAATCGCATATATAATGTTTGGTTAAAAGCGCTTTAGTAAAACATTCGACTACAAATAGCATTGGACATTCCAATACTTTTTTTAATTCGATCATGTAATAATTATATTCATTTCTGATCTGCTTTTCTCCAGTAGAGTTAATTTTCATTATTTCTCTATAATGCGAACTAATGATACAGTCATAGAGATTAGTATAACATGTTTTTAGGTGTTTTACCGTTTCAACTGGTTGTAGATTTTGATTCCAGGAGACCAACTACCGGAGTGAATACCTCTTCATTTTCCTCAGACTTGAAATCAGTTCCTTGCAATGAGACTGATATTTAAAAATGTTGTTTGGGAAAGGAAACTGAATACAAAATCACATATATAATGTTTGGTTGAAAGCGTTTTAGTAAAACATTCGACTCCAAATAGCATTGGACATTCCAATAATTTCTTAATTCGATCTTGTAATAATTATATTAATTTCTGATCTGTTTTTCTCCGGTAGAGTTAATTTTCGTTATTTCTCTATAATGCGAACTAATGATAGACCCATAGGGATTAGTATAATTTTTTTTAGGAATTTTATCGTTTCAACTGGTTGTAGATTTTTATTCCAGGAGACCAGCTACAGGAATACCTCTTCATTTTCCTCAGACTTGAAATCCATTCCTTGCAATGAGACTGATATTTAAAATGTTGTTTGGGAAAGGAAACAGTACAAAATCGCATACATAATGTTTGTTGAAAGCGTTTTAGTAAAACATTCGACTACAAATAGCATTGGACATTCCAATAATTTTTTTAATTCGATCATGTAATAATTATATTCATTTCTGATCTTCTTTTCTCCAGTAGAGTTAATTTTCGTTATTTCTCTATAATGCGAACTAATGATACAGTCATAGAGATTAGTATAACATTTTTTTAGGTGTTTTACCGTTTCAACTGGTTGTAGATTTTGATTCCAGGAGACCAACTACAGGAGTGAATACCTCTTCATTTTCCTCAGACTTGAAATCAGTTCCTTGCAATGAGACTGATATTTAAAATGTTGTTTGGGAAAGGAAACTGAATACAAAATCGCATATATAATGTTTGGTTGAAAGCGCTTTAGTAAAACATTCGACTCCAAATAGCATTGGACATTCCAATAATTTTTTAAAATTCGATCTTGTGTTAATTATATTAATTTCTGATCTGTTTTTCTCCGGTAGAGTTAATTTTCGTTATTTCTCTATAATGCGAACTAATGATAGACTCATAGGGATTAGTATAATTTTTTTAGGAGTTTTATCGTTTCAACTGGCTGTAGATTTTGATTCCAGGAGACCAGCTACAGGAGTTAATACCTCTTCATTTTCCTCAGACTTGAAATCCATTCCTTGCAATGAGACTGATATTTAAAATGTTGTTTGGGAAAGGAAACTGAATACAAAATCGCAGGCATAATGTTTGTTGAAAGAGTTTAGTAAAACATTCGACTACAAATAACATTGGACATTCCAATAATTTTTTTAATTCGATCATGTAATAATTATATTCATTTCTGATCTTCTTTTCTCCAGTAGAGTTAATTTTCGTTATTTCTCTATAATGCGAACTAATGATACAGTCATAGAGATTAGTATAACATTTTTTTAGGTGTTTTACCGTTTCAACTGGTTGTAGATTTTGATTCCAGGAGACCAACTACGGGAGTGAATACCTCTTCATTTTCCTCAGACTTGAAATCAGTTCCTTGCAATGAGATTGATATTTAAAACTGTTGTTTGAGAAAGGAAACTGAATACAAAATCACCTATATAATGTTTAGTTGAAAGCGTTTTAGTAAAACATTCGACTCCAAATAACATTGGACATTCCAATAATTTCTTAATTCGATCTTGTAATATTTTTTTCTTTTTCGTTCATTAATCTACAACCTGCAGTTTAGGATAAAAATCTTTGAAATTTGTAAAGAGTCCTAGAATTTTGAGAACATTTTTTAAGAATAAAAGGTTTTCAGGCAATGTGCTATTATTCTTAGAGATTATATGATTATTTAGAGCAGCGGTTCTCAACCTGGGGGGCGCCCCCCCCCCTGGGGAGGCGTAGAAGAATTTCAAGGGAGGCGTGAGTTTTAAAAAAGAATAAATAAAAAGTAAAACTAACTGTAATTTACTGTACTCAATTTTGAATTCACAATGTCACCGTAACGTATTTTCGACATACGAACATGAATACAATAACTGTCGCACACGATAATTGTCGTAGCTACAATGTCAGAAAAACATTCTGAAGACTTAAGATGCAGTTCAGGGTTTCACAGAAAAAATAACTCTTTGACAACGCCGTCTTCAGAGCTCAGAGCTAAACTTTTCATCCTTTCCAAGACTGAACGACCTCCTCGATGATGAAAAAAAATCTCCCATTGCAACAGATAAATTAATTGAAGGGACCTTATATCAGGGCATTTGGTAGCATTGCAAAATGAATTTGCAGACTATTTTCCAGATATTAGTTCAGAGAACTGGGAGTTTAAGTTGACAAGAGATCGTTTTAAAATCGACGTGGGTATACTTCCTGATCATATTCAGGAATAGGCAATAGACCTAAAATGTGATTCTCGTGTAAACGCGAAATTTGAAAACATGGATGTTGAAAATTTCTGGTTACGCTATTTTCCTGTTTACCCAGAAGTTGTTTTAGAAGCTTTGAGGTTGTTAATGCAGTTTTCATCCACATATCTCTGTGAATCTGGATTTTCTGCAATATCATACATAAAGTAAAAATATCGAGCAAAGCTGGACATTGAAAGTGACCTGAGGTAAGATTTGTCACAGTTACAACCTAATATTTCAAAACTTGTCAAGGACAATCAGTGCCAGCCCTCTCATTAATGTTGTGAAAGTGACTGGTATTACATGCCAACCTCACCTAGATCCTTGATTACCACAAATATATTTTATCTGTATTTAATTCTTTGATTTCATATGATCAAATAATAATCTGTTCCAAATTAAGATATGAGTAGTAATATTAAATTTTGTGTATGAAGTTATCTATTCTATATTTTCCTTTAATAACCAGCTTCAGTTTCATATTCCGATTGTACTACTTGTATTGAACACATATGGAGGGGGTAGAGGGGGAGGCGTCACCTCACAACAGTGTTCAGAGGGGGGCACAGAGCCTGAAAGGTTGAGAACCCCTGATTTAGAGGACGCTTTAGCTACATAAGTAGAGAATAGAAGAGTCAGCAAACGTTACGCAAATAAGCAATACCATTTGTTTGCAAGTTTATTCCTTTGAAAGATTTTTTTTTATAAATAGATATGCTTTGATTTAAGTTTTTACTATAAATAGTTAGAAATTCTGTATAAATTTTAGGAAAAAACTGTTGATATTTAAGAAACATATTGGCTACTTTATATGAAGAAAATCTGTAAACTTTTAAGAAAAAATAGCTTAATTCTGTGCAGTGACCGTACAGACAATGCAGTGGCCTCTCCGGTAGAGTTAATTTTCGTTATTTCTCTATAATGCGAACCAACGATAGTCATAAAGATTAGAATAATGTCTTTTGAGGTATTTTAACGTTTAAACTGGTTGTGGATTTTGATTCCAGGAGACCAGCTACAGGAGTGAATACCTCTTCATTTTCCTCAGGCTTGAAATCAATTCCTTGCAATGAGACTGATATTTAAAATGTTTTTTTACAGATAATTTCAATGATACACAACTTTTTGAGTGAAGATGTATGTTAATTTAAATGTAGGTTTTGCATCGATGTATTACCTCTACATCTGTGTAGATATATGACATTATTACAGAGGGATATCAAGAAATAAATAGCATGTGTAGAAGTGTGAGATTCCTTATAAATACTAAGACAATAGGATAATCAGTCTCAGTTAAAGTCATTTTTCCACTGGCATTTCAGAGGAACTAATCCGAGCAGTGTAATGCCAGGGGTGACATAAGAGTATTACGATAATAAGTCGGTAACGTCAAAATATAACGACATCGATAAATTTTTATGGAGTAAGAATATTATTTCTTAGGTTTGTAAAATTTGGAAAAGTTAACCAGACAACATGAAAATCAGCCTCAAATAAAGGCATTCTGTCATTGGCCTATTCAAAGCAACTTATCACGGCAATTTAATGCCGGGGATGGTATATAAATATTGCGATATAACGTCTGAATATAACGATATAAATTTATTTTTATGACGTATGAATATTATTTCTTAGGGTTAGTTAACTGTGGAAAGAAATTAAAAATAATCAGAACATATATTTCTCATAAATTCCTGAATCTTCTGTCATTCTATCATCGTTCATTTCTATATGATAAAAAAAAAATACCGGGCAAAAAATTCGGTTTTGTAAAAGGGCTAAGATGAGATTGAAAAACTCTCAGAAATACTTTGTGAGAAATAAGTTCTTCAGCTATTATCTTTAACATTAATGATTTTGAATTTTAGATATATTAGAATGTTGTTAAGAAACTCTATTTAACTTAGCCTTAAGAACTGTCGTGATCTTGAAACATAGACGTTGTTCGTGAATACTAGACTCCAAGTCGGTAACTATTGAAAAATGATTGAGTTGACGAAAGTTTTAATGTATTAAAAATTCATAACGTGTTATTAATGTGTGGAAACTAAAATAGAAACAAAAAAAACCATGTCATAATGAAATGTTCAGATTTGTATCTCCATACAGGAAATTCAGTGACATTTCTAAACACTGTGGGTTTATAAATATATGTGGTAGTTGAATGATTGATAATGGTTAAATTTTAACATGAACGTATAACAAGTTTATGTGTTTGATCCGACATGTATTAAACATTTTAATACGTGTTAACATAAGCATTGAATTTTTTAAATAACGGTATGCTACGAAAAAACAACACACTTCTTACCTCTTCTCAGGCCACTTGTGAAGTGGAATCCTACCCTAAACTTGAGCACTGTTACGGAATGGTTGCGGGACCGTTATGCGTAACTTTACCCTTTACTTCTTTCCAGCCGTTTGGTAAAACCGCAAGCGAACAGAGCTGAATCCGGTTTCCCTATCGTTTTATATTAATGAAAATGAAAGTGAAAGTGCTGTCAACGTTCCTCGTTGATTCCCGTTATCTCCATCCAACTATCTGCATGTATTCGGTTACATTACTCGCTGATTGATATAATTCGCGGGAATTGTGCTCTAAAGAAAGAAATTGGGTTAATTTTTTTTAATTGTTTTTGCAATATTTTATTTTTTGAAGGATAACTTAATCTATTGCAAAGATGGGAAAACACAATTCAAAAGGAAAAGTCTGACTATGGTATCTATTTTTAAATAGAAAATTGTAATTGAAGTTAAATTTGTATGTGATATATTTAATAAATACTTAAACATTTTATATAAATTTTACATAAATGTCAGTCCTTAAACTCTCATTGGGAATTGCATTGTTTAAATTAAAGTTAGAACCCTTTGAACATCATCAGCAGTGTTTATATATATATATATATAAATATAATCATTTAATGTATTATATTTTATCGAAAATATTATATTGTAATAAATCGAGAAATATACATTTCTTTACTAAATTAAATTAAAAGATACACATTATAAGTTCATTAATTGATAATTAATGGGATGCGTAAATTTGGTTTATATAATTATGTCAAATTATTTTTCATTAATTATTATTTGTTTGGGATATTTATTATGAATTAAAAGAAAGTTAACAATCATTTTGTTGCTCATAATTATAAAAGCTATTTTCTTTATTATAAATTCTTTAATATTTTCCTTTTTTCAATTCTTATTTTTAGTACAACTGTTCAACACTAGATAGCGCCACTACTCAGGGGTGATTCACGAAAGGATTCTGCCCATTGAAAAAAAAAAAAAAATTAGATACAACTGACTGTTACCTTTAATTAATCCAATAATTACTCAGAATCTTTATCACAAGTAAACGTGTTTATTTTACTTTCAGTAAGCATTACTTTCAGTAAGCATTAGAGTTTTACTTTCAGTAAGCATTCGAAACGAAACAGTTGATTTTTTATACATCTTGTTTGGCCATAGAATGGTCCTTTATTTTTCAGTGTCAGTGTTTTTCAGTGTTTTTCCCGTCAGTCCTTGTATTTTCTAGGGTGAACCCCTAGATATTTCTCGAGTGATTCTAAAACTATTCCCCAATAATGATGTCAGCCGGGAAGTGCATAAATACACCCGATTTACAAACAGCGGCGGATTTAGAAGATTTACGGCCTTGGGCCAAATTATTAATACTGTACAGGCTCGTTTATCAGGACTAACTGGAACCATAGGCAAACCGGAAAATCGAAAATCCGGATATTTTGAGTAATGTGGGTAATAAGCAAAACGAAATCCTTAACTTAGCAGACTTACCGTTTATTACGATAAAAAAAAACTATGTTTTGTAACAAAATTACATAGTATTGTTTACAAGACATTAAAAAATATAAAAATAACTTTTCACATCATTTCTTAACAAAGAATTGGTAAGTCTAGTAAAGCTTTCTTAAACTCAGCAAAAAGCATTTTATTACCTTAATTTACTGTGCAATCTATGCAGAACTGTACATTGAATCAAACTGGAAAGCGAATATTTGGCGTACTTGTAGTTACGTTCTTGCTATCATAGTTAAAAATTATTATCTAATGTGAACATTGAATAAAATAATGTATACAAATCTGATCTGGATTATCCGGAGATCCGGATCAACGAGGGCCGGATAAACGAGGTTTTACTGTATCATTAAAGGGAACTATATAACCATGAATGTGTAAGAAATTTTACTGTATAACTTATGATGTTTAGACAAAATATGAAAAGTGTGTAGATGTATGCAAATAGATAATACTATAAGAAAGGGCGGTTTCAAATGGGTCTGTCACCTGAAATCATTTAATCAGATTTTTAAAAAATACCTATTTTTCAAAAATTAAAAAAAAATTTGTAAGTGTACGCCAAAGACATTCTTCGTTTCTTTGAAAAAAATAAAAATAAAAACCTTTATCAGAGTGTGAAAACCTTTATCAGAGTGTTTCCTGGAATCTAATAAATTTTTTTCTTTCATGACGTAATAAACCAAAACCTATTAACATACTTAATTAAAAATATTAATCCGTAAAAATTAAAATGGTTTATTTTTTGGCCTTGAACTTTGATGTAATTAATTTGGAAGATTTAAGGGCAACGAAAACCTCAAATGTAATGGTCATAAAATAGCACGAGACCCACGAATTATTCAGGGTAATATAAATTTAAGAGTCGTTGAAAATCAAAGTACTCTATGCTGCTTCCCAGAGGCGAGTTCAGTTTACAGTTATGAATAACTACGATGAATCAATATGGGAAAACTGTATTTGAATGTAATTCTTTAAATTTTGTTCAATGTAGAAATATATTCAAAATGGAGGAATCATAGAATTTTATAATAATCTATTCTGTGGTGGTTTTCAGCATCCAATTTTTGTCTAGAAAAGACATTTCTGTTTATCCATTAAAATTAAATAATTTTCGAAGATATTTTAATCATGTTTAAAAAAAAAGATCTTATGAAAATTCAGTTGAAGCATACTGCATAAGACTGAATGTATAGTAAAACGAAAAAAATATATAGTTTTATACTAAGTTTTGACAATAGTGGGTTTTGACGTAAAAGAAATACTTTTTAAACTGAGTATTTAGCGATGTAGATATAGCTAAGTATTTCCGTTACGAAAAAATATGCTTAAGATCGAACTCGGAAGGTAAAAAAGAAAGAACTGTTTAATTAATCGAAGATGGATTTTGAAAGTTGGTAAAAGACACAAGTGAAAGGATTCAGAATTGTAATTTGGAAAAAAATCATCCATATCTTTAAAATATATATATATATATATATATATATATATATATAACATTAAAAACCCATACCATTTTAAAAATCTAACATTATTCTAAATTCCCTTGGGCGTACGAGCTAAATTTCGCTTTTGATTCTAAACTCTAATAACCTCGAGAGAAATATTAAATGGCTTCCTTTTTCAAATAGGCGCGGCGTCCCCAATATTTTAGATAAGCTCTGCGCAGATTATATAAAACCACATGTGACTTACCGACAACAGCAAATCCCTAATCGCGATGATGATCACATGACAAAGTTTATATAAACCACATGAAGGGTACATGTAACGCTTTTTTGATAATGTAACTGACTTGAGAAGACGTATTCGCCGTCTAATAAAATTTAATGCCGTAACTTGCCGCGTCGTTTTTTCGAGCCACGACTACTCTTCATTACCTGTGATGTGCTGGACGCCCACTCTTTCCTTGGGTTGTCCAGTATGTTACAAAGAGTCGGCAGGATTCGAACCTGCGCGGGAAAATCCCACTGGATTTTCCAAGGCATTTCGGCGTTTTCGTTTCAGCGTCACCGCGTGTTTAATTTTCGCTTTAGCTGGGTGCAGTAGTGCGCATTTCTGCCTTACGATGGTGAATCAGCGCCATGTGCGACCTTCGATCGGAGGCCAGCGTGAACGGCTCCATTTCGGTGCTAGTGTCAATAAGTGCTTCGGCTTGCTGTGAGATTCATCCTGGATCAGTTTCAACGTGTGGGAGTCCAAGTCCGGTGTTTCTTCAAAAATTGTGTATTTTCCTTTTCAGAAATCGTGTGCCGGATTGTGTATACTTACGCTTTGTGTTCCCCATTGCTTCGTGTGATCACCATTTAAATTCTTCACGATTGTCGTCAGGAAATAATCCCCACCATTCAAAAATCATCGATATGTTCTTGTGTGTGAATTTAATTTAGCCGGTATGCAAGCCCTAGCGCTGTACCGTGAAAAATAAAAATAAAAAATTTGTGCAACCGAGAATTTACAGTAACAAGACAAGCATCACATGACCAGGTTGTATGTCTACCATCATAAACTTTTTAAAATTGTTTAGTAAACTATGATTGTATGATATTATATTCTTGTTTTAAATTGAAATATAATTGTGATATTGTGTTAAACTTATAAGATGGAAGATAAAACTATAAAGACAGAATTTCAGGGGAAAAAAACAACAACAACAAATGATAAAATTGAGACAGAATGCAAGGACCATTTTCAACTTGAAAATGTAGAGAGGGAATTCAGGGATTTTATTCCTTTTGACCCAGAGGGGGGAATGAAATTACAAAAATGGCTTGCCTATATTGAGCAGAAATTTTGCCAAGCAAATGTTTCAGATGAACATAAACTAAGATATATTTCAAAATTTCTCAGGGGGAAGGCTCTAACAGTTTTTGTAAACAATTGCCTAGACATCCAAGATTGGACAGAATTAAAAGACACTTTGCAAGAATTATTCTTTGAGGCAGATAGCGTGGAATTCTCTGAATTTTCCAATTTGAAATTTGAATATAATGATGACTTAACCAAATATTTTCAGAAAAAAATTGATGTAGGAAAGAGATTGGGGTTATCACAGAAATTAATACTAGAAGGCCTAACACAAGGCCTAAATGCTCAAATGAGAATGACCATAGCTGCAAATCCTCCTCAAACCACAACAGAATGGATAGTGTTGGCTAATAAGCTAATCAAAATAAATAATGAAGGAAACAAAACTAATCAAGGGGATCGGGATAACTTTTTTAACACTAGATTTGAAAATAGGAACCAATTACGACAGAATTATTACAATCAACCTCAAGTTAGGATGAATTATAGCCCACCTTACCAATTTAGACAAAATTACTCTTCCCAGCCTCAATTTAGACCTAATAATAATCAACAAACTCAGTTTAGACCTAATTATAGTCAGCAGCAACAATTCAGACAATGGCAACCCAGAGATCAAAGGTTGAATAGAAATTTTGCACCCAATCCCAATAACCAAATTAATCACCACCAACAATATGCAGACTTACCATCTAGACCCTGTCGAAAATGTACTAACTTTGGCATAAGTAATGCTTATCATTGGGAACAAACTTGCTCTATTAATGAGAGATTTAATAAGATGTCGGTGTCAGACAATAAACATCATTATGAGGAATCTGAATTTGAAAGAGATCAGGCGCCAGAATGACAATTACTGTCATTGAGGGGAAACATTATCAGAAATAATAGGGTTGACAAAACAAAAAGACTATATGAAAATGAGAAACAGAATTTTTTAAATTGTGTGATTGACACTGCTTCGACTATTAGTCTGATGTCACAAAAACTGGTCAAGCAATGTCAACTGAAATGCTATTCAAGCTCTCCAATTAAGGTCAGGCAAGCTGAGGGTGAAATCTTAATTACAACTAAATGTGTATTAACTTTGAGAATAGGGAAAATAATTAGAAACATTTCTGCATATGTTTTGGACAATGACTTGCCTTATCTTATTCTGGGACTTCCTGAGTGTAAAGAGTTTAAATTAGTAATTGATTGTAACCAATTGTGTGTGTATCAAAATAGAATTGCTTTGAAAATGGTTAATATTTGTGATATAAGTAAAATTTCATTACACCTACAAAATAAATGTGATAATAAGCATGTGGATAATAATAGTAATGGTCATGAAATTGAAGTTTCTGATATGTTTAACCCTTATGAAGAAAATTCGCAGAAAGAAAATGATATTTTCTGTATTGATTATGATGTAAATGACAATTTTAATGAAAGCTCTGGTGGAATCAAAGCAGAAAGTAATCCAAATTATGAAAATGTTGACATTAATGATCAAATCAAAAATTTAGATGTTGATAGGGAATTAAAGAATTTATTGCACAAAAATAATAGACTGTTTTCAGCTAACAAATATGACATAGGCAAAATAAGGATGGAACCCCAAAGAATAATCCTAAATTCTGATTTACCAGTGAGTCTAAGAGCATACAGGACTTCGCTAACTGAGGAAAAAGAGATCAGGACCCAAATTAAAAATTTGTTAGAAGCAGGAATCATAAAAGAATCACATAGTTCATACTCAAGTCCTGTGACTTTGGCAAGAAAGCGAAATGAGGGAAAAACTAGACTTTGTATTGATTTCAGAAAACTAAATTTAATTACTAAGACAGATGCAGAACCCTTACCCAGAATTGATGATATTCTAGATAAATTAAGCAGAGCTAATTACTTTTCAACCTTAGACCTTACCTCAGGGTATTGGCATGTACCCGTCCACCCAAAAGATACTGAGAAATTGGCATTTGCCACTACTTTTGGCTTATACGAATGGCTAAGACTCCCATTTGGTTTAAAGAACGCCCCTGCAATATTCAATAGGACTATCAGGAGAATTATGGATAAATATAAAGTTAACTTTGCATGCCACTATTTCGATGATATTATAATTTTTTCAGACTCCAAAGAACAACACCTTGAACATTTAGAGATACTATTTAACATTTTCAAAAAAGAGAATATCAAGTTAAAATTAACTAAATGTACTTTTCTGCAACAACAAATTAATTTTCTTGGATATAATGTAACAAATGGGAAAATTGCCCCAGACAACATTAACATTGAAAAGATAAAGTGTTTGAAACCACCAACTAATGTAAAAGAACTCCAAAGATTCTTGGGCACAATAAATGTGTATAATAAGTTTATTCCAAAATATGCAAAAGTAAGACAGCCATTAAATACATTATTGAAAAAGGGAGTAAAATGGGGATGGTCAGACAAGTGCCAAGAAGCTTTTGAGGATCTTAAGAATTTATTGATTTGTAAACCAATATTGCAATTGTATGATGTAAACAAAGACTGTCATTTATTTGTGGATGCTAGTAAACAACAGGTTGGAGCTGTTTTAAAACAGCCAGGTGAAGATGGGGTGTTGCATCCCATAGCATATCACTCTCGTGTATTAAAGAACTATGAGGCAAATTATTCTATTACTGAACTTGAGTGTTTGACAATTGTGGACAGTTTAGACAGGTATTATCATTATCTCCACGGGAAAAAGTTCACAATTCACACAGACCATGCTGCCTTAGTTTGGCTTAAAAATGTGAAAAATCTTCGAGGTCGACTCTTTCGCTGGTCATTAAAACTAAGTATGTTCGACTATGAAATTAAATACCAGAAGGGAACTGCAAATATTGAAGCTGACATGCTTTCAAGGAACCCTATTCTAGAACCTAAAACCCAAATAAACCATTTAATTGAACTAAGAAAAATTGTAGAATTTCAAAATAAAGACAATGTACAGGGACTTAAATATAAAAAACTAAATGATGTAATCTACATGAGAAAGAAAGGATTTTTAAAAATTGTAGTACCATTTTCATTGAGGTTAGAAATTTTAAAAAGAGCCCACGAGGATTATGGACACCCTGGAATAAATAAAACAATGCAATTACTTACACCCCAATATTATTGGCCCAAAATCAATGAGGACATTAGTAATTATGTTAAACATTGCCATACTTGTCAATTAAACAAAAAGAAAAGACAGAAAAGGTTTGGATTGCTGCAAGAAGTACCTCCGACAGACCAACCCTTTGAGTGCTTAAGTTTAGACACAGTAGGCGGATTTAATTACTATAATTCCACAAAGAAATATTTACATTTGATAATTGACCATGCAACGCGTTATATTTGGGCTTTTCCATCAAAAAGCGTATCTACTGAAACTTATACGAATTGCTTAAAACAAATATTCCAAATTCAAACACCAAAAAAATTGCTAACCGACAGAAATGCAGCTTTTACATGTTCAAAGTTTAGAAGATTTTTAGAGCATAACAATGTGCAACAATTACTTACCTCGAGTCATCATCCACAAACGAACGGAAAGGTAGAGAGGGTAAATCAAACAATAATTACTAGATTAAGGTGCAAAGTACATAACTCAACAAGCAAAACTCCTTGGACAACCCTATTAAATGAAGTAATTAATGAATACAATCATACGCCTCATTCAGTCACCCAAATGACCCCAGCTTACCTACTTTTTGGAATATTACCTTATGAACCTCATGTTAAAAAACAAGATTTTTATCCTCAGGTGGATGAGGCGAGAAAATTAGCTAAAGAAAGGACAATTAATTACCATAATAGGAATAAAGTAAAATATGATGCACGTTTTGTAGAATCTAAATTTAATGTTGGAGATTTAGTGTTATTCGAAGAATTTCACTATCCTAATACTAGAAAATTAAGCTCACCCTATTCTGGACCTTACACTATTCTAAAACAAATGTCAAAAGTTAATTATGAAATTGATAGACCAAACTTTCACACTAAACGAGATTCTGAAATTGTCCATGCTTGCAGATTGAGATATTATAATGCACCAGAGAGCTTAAAACTACACCACGAATAATGAAAAACATTAGATCCATTTTTCTTTCTTTTCTATGTGATGCTTAACATCATTATATTTTTTTTAAATTGATATAATTAATTATGTGTTGTCCTACTAAAGATATAAAAAAAAAAAAAACTGTCTAACTTAAACTTTCTTCTTAAGAATACTATTATATGTGAATTTTTTTGGATCTCAATTTAAACACCGACTATGACAACTCTACTTCTTTAACCTTTCAGTAAATTTCCTATTTCTTGAAACACACTTTCCTATCACCCAACTCTACAAGCGCGTTGGATGTCGTCCCAACTGTTTAAGATCTTTTTTAATTTTTTTTGCTATTTGTTTTTAATTCATCAATTCAGTCACTTAAAGTGCTGAAGACTATATGCTTGAGTAATGACTAAAACAGGGCTGGGATGGCCACTCCTTTTGTCCTCCCATTTCTATATATTATACTCCCACAGGTATGACAACTGCACCTTTTCCTTTTTCTCCATCTTTGTACTATACAAGATGCTGTTTTTCAACGCAGTCATATTCTGTCGGAGATTTAACGGTTAGTCCACTGTACGGCTAAAAGACTCTTCCTCCTTATTAGTCAGAGAACAATATGGAGAAAGAAAACCCACTTGTTACACAAACATAAACACAACCCTCACTGCTTAGAGGTAGAATTAAAAAATTTGAAACTAAGAGTTTGGGTAACACACATACAACAAGGTACCTTCAACACAAAAAATTGGATATCCACGTAGAATTAAAATAAGTGTACACAAATGAATAGTAGATAAATAATTTGAAAATAAAGTGAAAAGTATTGAGAATAAATAAATAAAGTTAGAATAAATATGAATAAGTATAATTAAAGAATATTGAATAGAATTTTGGAATGAATAAATATTGTCGAAATAAAATGAATATAAGAAATGATGAAATGAGAATAAGAAATATAAATGATATTGAAAAGAGATTTTTGTTGATAATAAGTAATATTGAAATAAAGGAGATAATGGATATTAAGAAAAAATAATGAGATAAATAAAGAAACGAAAACTAGATAATGAGTGATATGTTTTGTAATTTTTATGTACAATTGATATATTTGAAGTGTAATTTTATTAAATCTTGTGATTTTTATTGAAAGTGTGATTTTTATTATAAACTGTGATTTTTATTATATAACTAAAGAACTAATTTTCTTTATATGTAAACAAGTCGAGATAATGTGATGTTTATGTATTCTACGTTTGTGAAGCAGAAATAACACAGCACTAAAAAGACTGTGATTTTTTTTGTACCCAAATACAAAGGACTATTTTTTTTTCTATTTAAGCCAATACATTGTGATCTTTTTGTGTATTCTGCACTTGCGAGATGATAGGACACAGAACCTACCGAACTGTGATTTTTTTTTTGTACTTTTCTCAAGCAGCATACTGTAGATAACATTACAAGGAACGTGAACTATAAGCTACCATGTGTACCTTACAAACTTTTTTGGACTCACCCCAATGTTGTGAGAGTTGAGGAGGAAAGTACAATAACTTCAAATTATTATTGTCATGTTCAATTCCATTTACTTAACATGTTTGTTTGTTGATTTTGATATTTTCATTGTTATATTCTATTATTTGTGTGAGTCGACTCAAAATTAAAACTGATGTAGAGTGAAAATTTGATAATTTTTTTAATTAAATTTAATTGATTTTTTTTTGAGATTTTGTTGTGTGGGGAAAGGCCGCCCTGCACAGCAATTTTCAGTTGATGATAAATTTATTTTTAGGTTTAAATTTTTTTCAAAGCAACAATATAAGAAATTTATATAATTTACAATTTTCTATAATTGATCATTAATTTCTATAATTTTTTTTGTTTTTATTGTGTTCATAAATTAGTAAATCATTAGTGTATTTTTATGTATTCAAATTTGAAATGTGCCATGTCTTGCCATGTGATCATCATACTAAATTAACTTAAAACATATGTTCCTTTTCAAACTTTTCCAAATTTGTGGTCGACGCCCATTTTCCTCACATGGTCGGGTGAGTCTGTCCTCCAATGCAGGCATTGTTGGTCAGCCTCTTCTCGGACGGGGGGGGGATATTCTATAACATTAAAAACCCCATACCATTTTAAAATCTAACATTATTCTAAATTCCCTTGGGCGTACGAGCTAAATTTCGCTTTTGATTCTAAACTCTAATAACCTCGAGAGAAAATATTAAATGGCTTCCTTTTTCAAATAGGCGCGGCGTCCCCAATATTTTAGATAAGCTCTGCGCAGATTATATAAAACCACATGTGACTTACCGACAACAGCAAATCCCTAATCGCGATGATGATCACATGACAAAGTTTATATAAACCACATGAAGGGTACATGTAACGCTTTTTTGATAATGTAACTGACTTGAGAAGACGTATTCGCCGTCTAATAAAATTTAATGCCGTAACTTGCCGCGTCGTTTTTTCGAGCCACGACTACTCTTCATTACCTGTGATGTGCTGGACGCCCACTCTTTCCTTGGGTTGTCCAGTATGTTACATATATATATATATATATATATATATATATATATATATATATATATATATATATATATATATATATATATATATATATATATATACATTATATATATACATACATTATATATATATATATACAGTTGGACCTCCATATATCGAAGTCGACGGTTCCCGAAAAAATTCGATATATAGAAACGGTTATGCCTAAATTATTGGTGATACATTGAATTGCAAGAAAAATGTGCATTTTCTTCTAATATGCGAAATCACTTTCATATCAACAAATTTAAATATGAATCACATTACTACAAATTGCGTACATTTATAAATGAAAATTATTATTGATTAAAAAAATATCAATAAATTATACTAGATTTAATTATCAAACAAAATTTACATACCTTTAAATACAAACGCAATTGATTTACATTTTTGTAAAAAACTTTCGAATGTCTTGTTGCACAATAAATTTAGAAGAAAATTCATCATAAAAGTGTTCGCACTTATTAAGTCCACTAAATACAGCCTCCGGGACATTTTCCGCAAATTGAAGACCACGACGGATTACATCAAATACTGCGCGCATTTCTTTTTTCGAAGGATTAACGATTTCTGCTTCAGCTAGAGTCTCTTCCTCTTCTTGGATGTCAGTTTATTCTTCCTGAAGTGAGTTTACGATGTCGTCATCTGTGGGGTAATCGGAAACAATGTTGCCTTCATCAACGTTTAAAAAATCTCTAAGGGAAGTTTCATCTTTGATAAGGCATCGCTTTTGTAATTGATTTTTGTTTCCCAACATTATTCGATTTGTGGTACTACATTTTCTTCTCCGATTAGAGCTGAATCAATAAAAGCAGCTTTTTCAAAGCAATTTTTTATAGTGACTTCTGACACATCATTTTCCCACACCTTACAAACTTGTTGCCTTGTTTCTATGCCCTGAACTTCTTTACGGGAGAAGAAAATCACGTGCCACGTTAAGAATCCTTTTGAAAAAAAATTCGATATATAGAAATTTCTTTCGATATATAGAGATAGTTTCTCTACCTAATGAAAACGGGGATTCACCAACTGTTCGATATATAGAGACTTTCGATATATGGAAGTTCGATATATGGAGGTCCGACTGTATTTATTTATTTATATATATTTAGTTACTTATACATACAATGAAACTTCTCTAGTCGTCCACCTATCAAAAAGCCCAATTTTATTTTTTGGAGCCATTGTTACTCATCATACAGAAGTTTCACTGTACATAAATGTAATAATAATGTCCCACCATCCATTTATTCTACACCTCTAATGTTGTCTTTCCCCTTCTAAGACTACTTCCTTTTCTGTTTTTGTGGCGCCTGGCTGTCGCTTTAGAAAACACACACACACACACACACACACACATATATATATATATATATATATATATATAGCGTAATCTCCTGGTGGAGAATCCAGGTCTTTGTCACTATCATCAATCTGGGTTTTTCTACGTTCATCCTCGGAGTCGGAAGGCTGATCCTTGTTAGCCCTCTTTGCATCACTTCTAGTTTGCCCAGTTTTAGGTTTTTATTTTTTTTTTTTTTTTTTTTTGGTTTTTTTTTTTTTTTTTTTTTTTTTGTTTTTACGTTTTATACGTCACTTACAGACCCTAAAATCAGCTTCTTCTTTGTTTTGTTTAGTGCTGATTTGCACAAGGACCGCGTGAACCTGTTCCGTTAGGGTATGCCCGTCACAAGACATGCCTTTGAGGACTTGCGACCACTCGAGTGGTCGCAAGTCCGGAATTGAAATAATTAGAGAAAATAAAATATCAACACCCAAAGATAATTTTAAAAATATATAATTTAAAAAAATACTTTAGATTTAGAATAAAAAGCTAAAAAATTATAAAAAGATGTGTGATAGGTGAGAAAATGGTCTAAATATGGGCTATCCCGTATTTAGACCGACTCTGCTAGCTCCTTTTTAGACCAATAGTATGTTCAAATTTTACTGAAAGGCAGCCATTATCAGTTAAAGATATCCCTTGATTAACTATCTCAAAACGTAGCTTACTATCTTATCAGTAACATGGTAACATCAAAACATGTACTAGTTAAGGATTAAAATGTACAGAAATTCGAATACACTGACTTGATAAAGTTTCGAAGTTTGGAAATATGTGATTTTCAAAAAGAATGGCGTTTGCTTTATGCGCAAACGGCAAGTATGATTAATCTGTTTAATATCTTCTTCCTCACCAAAATGTGATTGTTTGATGACCTCGCTGCTAGATGGCAGAACCTTCTTGTCTATAATTCAACACCTAGCCCGTATTTAGCATTGGCGGCTCCAAGGGGATGGGGCAATAAGGGCAACTGCCCCTCCCAAAAAAGCCCGGCGTATATTTTTTTCATAGCTTAAAATTATACAATCGTAGACCTAATACTAAATGAGTTTAAATTTAAAAGGAATTCGCCAAAGAGTAGAAAAAGGGTTTACCAGAACACAGATAAAGTTCAGAATGGACGATTATAGGTTGTTAGTAATATTATCACATATATATATATATATATATGTATGTGTATATATATATATATATATATATATATATATATGTATGTGTATATATATATATATATATATATATATATATATATGTATGTGTATATATATATATATATATATATATATATATATATATATATATATATATATATATATATATATATATATATATATATATATATACTGTGAAACTTCTCTACTGAGGTTACTAATGGTATATACTCACGCAGAGATATTCAGTAAATTTTGATCTGAGAAAAAAAACTTGAAATTTTATCAGTATCTCTTTCTTTAATTTTATTGGGTTATCCCATAAGAATATTGGTCAAAATGAATGATGCAATGTTTACATTTATTGAGTGATCTTACAAATCTGTACGATTGGTATGTATACCAAGAACCAATGTGAATCGAGTACTAGCAAAACAAATCTAATAAACCATACAGATTATTAGATCACGCAAAAATGTAAAATATTGCATCATTCATTTGGACCAATAATAAAAAATTCCGCAGTACTTATGGGATGACCCACTACATTATCTTTTGATGGTTTATATCTCTATGAAGATAATAATAATTCCGCATTTTTGAAGGGCAATTTGATGTCTTCAAATATATGAAATTTTAACTTGGAGTAAATTTTGAAAGAAAAAATACTTCTTACCTCATCCACGAATACCTATTGAGTGAAAACCCATCCTAAACCTGGATAAAGATTGCTGCAAGTTCCAAAGGTGAATCGCTTATCATACTTTTTTTTCTCCCAGCATTTCAGTGATTATCACTTTGGCTGAACTAATCATTCTTATTTATTTATACCATTCGTAAAGCGGTAATGCATTTATATCATCTCTGTGTCATTGAAACGTAAGTATGCATTACTTTTAACCTTCAAATGAAAATCTTTCGCCTTCCTTCCGAGAGTAGGACATCTGACCGGTCTAGTTGGAACCCTACTCAGTGGCCAATGAAACTTTGCCAATGAAACTTTTTGAGGGTCCCAGCGCAGTCTAGTTTTGAGGCCCCCTGTTGTGGCTTCTTCCCCTTCACCGACAGTATATCAGGTCAAATCCATAGAGACTATTGGCTTACTGGGCAGAGTTTTGCGGCTCCGGTTTCTAATAGCACCACAAGGATAAGAGTTCGACTTGGCTAAAAGGCCGGTCCCTTAATTTTGAATAGAGTCAAGTGGCGAGACCGGTACACTTGACCCCGCACCTCCAGAGGTAAATTTGAGAATTTGAGGAAATTGCAACCACGACAGATTTTCGTGCACCAGCCGCCATTAGCGTACACGGCGGTGGATTTGTCAGTGACCGGCATTGAGCCAGAGACGTTCAGATCTCTGGCTCGCTTCTTTTGTCAACTGAGCTACCGCGCCCCCTTGTTCTCTGTACTGTTAAAAATATTTTATTGCGTAACGTATTTTCTCACGGTCCAAAAGGAAATTGTATTGGTCATTAGGTAGTAAAAATTTGTACGACGCTGTTTATCGTACGACGAGCGGAAAATTGTCAAGATAATGATGGCATCTACGTCTGAGGTTCGCAAAATGCATCTCTTTTTAAAGCTGTCAACTTTTGGAGCTCCCTTGCTAATTGGAGGCCCCAAGTGCGTGTTTCTTTCGTCTGAGCGATGATGATCCGTCACTGACCCTACTGGAAAAACTGGGAACTAAACTTATTAAACGATAATTATCTCTGAGATTCTGCAATCGTAACTTTCCCGTAAAGAAACAAACATTCATACCCCGTATGAATTTTCGACCTATACTGAAGACCTATACTGAACCCAATTAACTGAGGCCAAAGCTAGAGGCATAGCTGCACTCCGAAAACCCAAGAAGATATAGACATTTTAAAGAAATAAGCATTTTGTTGGTGGAGTTTCTATGAGAGAGAATCTGATGGCCTTAACTTACTGTTTTATACTACTTATATGTTTTATCACGCGGAATGTTCTTCATGGATCTCTGGAAAATGGGAGACTAAAAACTGTCTTCTGTATAAAATGAAGATATTGCTTCTTTTAACATCTAATCAGAGAAGAGTCGTGTGAACAGTTCGTTAAGAAGGAAAAAATTGAAGAAAACTACTGGTCTCTGGGCATGAGAGAGATTAACATGTTTTATGAGGAAGACGGGGGGGGGGGATAAAACTCATGAATTAGTATATGGGTAAAAAGGATTCTTTTCAGTGAAAAGATTAATCACATCTAAAATCGATGTGATATACATTTAATTGATACGTATTCGAATTTAAAAGTAATAGTAAATCTTCAAACCGAAAATTGCATTATTTTCCCTAAAATCCATACCTATTTAACTAATCATGTTATGTTATTTTATGATTATGCTATAATAGTCTGTGTAATGTACATTTTTGACTGATGTTAAATGAACATCAAATGTTGCATTTTATGATTTTATAATCAATTGAATATATGGACTTGATAGATTTTTAAAAATCCATTCCTTTTTGAGAAATTACTGATGTGTATGATATTTTGCATGCATTAGGAATAAATTTTGAACCGTTTTGTTATTTATTCTTAATGGCGATTTGCCTCATTTCAAATATTTCAATAATTATTATGAGCAATCGACACCAGATGACGCCACTACCAAAAGCGATCATCAGTTATTTAAGCAGAGAAAAATAATTTTTGCCTGAGTTTTCCCCCTCCGAATCACAAGAAAATCCTAATTTAATTATTCTAACGACACTCCTGAATGTAAAATAATAATTCAGAATTATTCAATTAAAAGAAGCATTTAGCCTTTTTTCTGCAACGAACGATTTCTTACTATAACGAGAAGTGTTGAGCTATTAGTTAGAAATTTATTATTTAAGATGCTCATCAATCTTTTTGCTTAGGTAACTATAAAATGAACATCAATTTAACGCATGAGGTGTTGATGATATTATAAGTTTCAAAGGAGAAAAGTTTAAGAGGGAAAACACAGCTTTCGTTTCTAACACCGTTTTATCGTCGGCGACGCCGTCGTCTGTGTGAATCGGTTAGTTCAACTCTATGTACTGCTTGATCGCAACTGCGGTGCCACAACGACACCGGATCGCTCGTGTGCACCGTGCCTTAAGGGGACTCACGACTCTTAAGTCAAGGAAATAAGGCATATTTTCATACTTTTTGACTCTTTGTAACTATTTTAATTTACTCCCAATTTTTCCAAATTTTATGTATATGATAAATTGATATATTTATTTTAATAAACAAATTTTCAACTCTCAAAATAATTTAAAATAATTTTTTTTTAAATTGCTTTAGATATACCTTGTTTTTTTAAGCATTTTTATTGTATACTGGCGCACAGAACTATGAAATTATTTTACACTTAAATGTATAATTCCTGTTTTATATTTAAAATAAATAATTCAAAATACAATTGAACATAAAGCATTCAACATTAAAATCTTTTTTCAATTTTTTTAAAACTGCTCAAAATGTACTTAAAATTTTCTTAAATTTTTGCATTAATTTACCCCTGAAAAAATAACAAAATGTGTAGTGATTGCAATAATTCTAGTTCAGACGCAATAAAATAGCATGATATTTTTGTGATAAAAATTTCATGGAATTATGTTTCATAGTTTTTGAGATATCAGTTGCAGAATGATGCAAAATTACATTTTGAGAAAAATGAGTTTAAAATTTTTCTTACCATAAACTTGATCAGTAATTAAATATTTAGAATATCAATATCTCCCTAACTAAGCAGAATATTTTCATGCGGTTTTCTTTATTTTGTTCAGAAATGATCAGGCTTTAACATATATTTTTGTTAAAAAAATCGAATGTTTTAAAGATTTAAGGTAGTGAATCCCCTTGTTTAATGATCGAACGATGTCTCACGCCAGAAAGATTTTGAAACATAGGCAGAAGCAAGTTTCTGTTGATAGGTTTGTAGTGAAACTCCCTATATCTGAGTCTACAATTGGGATGGGCGTTTTTAAGATACAGAAAGGAGAAAGTATCCCTGTGCAAGCGACCGATGTTTCATTGGAAGGAGACTCCCCTTCCAAGCAATAACCTCTCTTGTAAGATATTTTGTCTTATTTATATAATATAGATGGCCCACCAGTATTACTTGAGTGCTGACTGATGTATGTCCCTGCTTTGTGTTGTTCCGATTTATATGTAAATTGTTGTTTCTGTGCCGTTTGGCCTACAAATAAATTTAGCGTCTTAAATCTCTATGAGTGTTATTTGAAGAACTTATTTATGATGCTCGACACCACAGGATACAGATAAGAAAAGAAAATAATTTAGCAGTCCAGATCAGTGGCGCATCCAGGATTTAATCTTGGGGGGGGGGGGGCGAGTTGAACGGATAAAAATATTTATAATGCAAATTCAATATTCATAATACAATTTCTATTTCTTTGGAGGGAGAGGGCAGGGCCCCTTGCTGAAATCCAGATTAGAAGAGTTTAGAATCTTTAAGAGTAATGTGCGGGTCATATGGTCATTAACTTTCCCCGAATTTACTAAAAATAATTCCAAATGACATTGCTTTATAATTGAATAGGCGGCGTAAAAGCCAGGAAAAAATAGATATATCGAAGCTTGTGGAATTTTTGAAAACTGAATTACAGTTTCGTGAAAATTCTAATTTGATCCAAAAACAAAAGACAGATTAAAAAATTCAATACATTTAATGCTCGTAAACATAATAAATTCGTCAATGTGCGTGGTCAATTCTAATCCCTTTCAGTCAACTTCTTTCACAACATCCTTTTCGAAGGTATTTTGTATATTTTAAAATTTTTTTTCTCATGAATCGAAAAACTGTTCTGCTGTTTCGATTGAAGATAATTTGAACAAATTGAAATTGGAAAAGAGATGTTATAAATGTTTTTTTTCTTTTTTCCAAAGTTTCCAGAGTAAGAAACTGTGAAATCCCTGTAAAAATGTAATTCTACAAGTCATTCAGGAATTATTTGTAATGTTCAAGATGAAGAACCGCAAATTGACACAAAAACTGTTCTAACTCTTTCTCAGTGTAACTCCTCCAATTTAACTTCAAGAAATGCCCTTTTGCAAACCTGAAAAGTATTGGTTTGTTCAGATTCTAATTCAATATTTGCCAAAATATTACTTTACTGTGACCCTCAAAGATTATTTATGATTCAGAATTTGGCTGATGCATTGAATCTAAAGCCGATAAGAAAAAAAAATCTTTTCGTCTATGCCTTTGGAATCTGAAACGCGTGAGAAAATAGCTATGGCGTCGTATCTGTAGAATAAAAAAAAATCACGAAGAGTGCAAAATCATTAGTTACTCCAACGATATCTGCCGTTGTAATTACGACTCCCAGTAAACAAATTCAGAGGGCAATAAAATCGGAAAAAAATGGGAACTAGCGAACAGCTGCATTTTTGAAGAAAAGATAAACTTTCTAATCGGGGCAGACAAATATTGGAACATTGTGCAGCTTACAAAGTAAGAAAAATTGACTCCGACCCTCTTTGCTATAGACCAGTGGTTCCCAACCGGTGGTTCGCGAGAGCCTCGAGAGTGGTCCGGCACTACATATAAAAAAAAGTTGCCTAACAAATGGGGATTTTGAAAGCAATGTTCATTAAACTAGATGGGACGAATATATCCGATGACTATCAGGTGTTGAATTAAAATTTCTTTAAAGTTTAACATAATTATTTTATAAGAATATGATACAAAATAATTTTCATAACCTATGTATGTTTAAATGAGGCAAATAAACTTTCACCAACAAGAAACCACCAGAAAGGCACAGGCTGTATCTGAGCTCTATCACGTGAACACTTCGTCTACTTACACTCATAAAAAAATGACGTACCAAGAAGGGGTAATGTAAATTGGACGCAAATTGATATGCATACAGGTTTCGCAACTGGCAGGATATTAAAGAGGAGAAATTTCGATTCCAGGTCATAAATTCTTTGCGAATTTCATTCCGTGTACTCAGGTAGATATTAACTATGCCTCGCATACAGGTGCGCGAACAATATGCGCAAATGTCAGCATTTGAGAGAGAACGTGTAGTTGGGCTCAAAGAACCCGGTTGGTCTAATCGGCGAATCGCTCGACATTTGGATGGGAGCGATGGCACTATTAGTAGGCAGGAATAGATGAACCATGGGCGAACACAGTGTCAAGAAGGAAGCGGTCAACCTAGAGAAACGACAGAACGTGAGTTCCTCGGCCAGCAAGGTCGCCGGATCTCTCCCCCATTGAACACGTTTGGAGCATTATGGGCAGGACCCTCCAACCAGCTCGGTATTTTGACTATCTAAGGCGCCAATTGGACAGAATTTGGCACGATATCCCACAGGAGGACATCCGCCACCCCTGTCAACCAATGCCAAACCGAATAACTGCTTGCATAAGGGCCAGAGGTGGACCAAAGCGTTATTGACTTTTTCACTTTGTGAAGCTCTTTTCTCTTGAATAAATCATCCAATTTTTCTTAAATTGTAATCATTTGTTTTACTGTCCATGTACATTGCATCTACCGATTTTCGTTCCATTCGGATAACTCCTTCTTGGTGCATCTTTTTTCCTCCCCATACCCCCCGGAAGGTCCTTCCCCTCAAGTCGGTTGGGGGGGGGGGGGGCCGGGCCGCACATGGTTCAATTTCTGGCTTAGTGGTCCGCAGACATTTACGGGTTGAGAACCACTGCTATAGACACTCTGGATGAACGATCCATTCATCCGAACAATTGTTTACATTAATGTCGCGGTGTCTGGCGGATCAGAGCTTCATAAGAGCGTAGAAAAGTTTAGATAGTATTGGAATAAACACTGGTGCTGAAATAAATTCTTGGGAGGAAAAGTGAAATAATCAAAAGATTTGAAAAACAGATTTCATTCAAGCATGGTAGATTTGAAGCAAAATTGTTGTTACAAAATGAGAATTTAAAGGAACTAGGAAATAATTTTGAGAATTCTAAACTCAGATTTATAAGCCTGGCTAATAAATTTAATAAAAACACATGGGTTTTAGAAAAATACAAATGCATAATTAATGATCAGTTGAAGGATAGAGTTTTAGAAGAATGCCTGAATAACGTAACGAATTCAGACATGTGCTATATGCCCCATAGACCTGTTGTTAGGAAAGACAAATTATAATTTGTCTTTCCTAACTACTATTTATCTACACAAGTTCAAATGTTGTTCGACGCATCAGCGAAAGAAAATAAGTCGTGAAATGACTGTCTCGTAGCAGGACCTAATCTTAACCCTAATATTTTGGACATGATTTTCAAATTTCGTTACATCAGTGGCGCGCAAACTTTTTTTTGACTGCAACCCCCTTCCTTTAAATAAAAAACGGCTGAATGAATTTTTTTTTCCAGAAACACAATTATTAAAAAAATTATGAAAATGTTAACAATTAAAAATAGAAAAAAATTGGAAACTGTACTTTTTGGGCATATATTTATTTTGCATAGTAGTAATAAAAAATCTGCACTTGTTTCTTTTAAAAACTGTTTGACATCTTATTTAACAATCATATCATTTTCTAGTATACTAGCGGCCCATCCCGACTTTGTCCGGGTTGAACAAGTATCTATCTTAAGTAGATATTTGGTAGGTATAATTTATTTTAAAACTTCATGGTATACCACATTTTTTGTTTCGTTTTTCCGAGGTTTTAAAATAAATTGATTCTCCGCATTTCCTGACCTAGAGAGACCAACATATAATTGTCCATGAGTAAAGCAATCTTCCCGTAAGTCAGGTCCACTATATTTGTATGTTTGACCTTGGGATTTGTTGATGGTGATGGCAAAAGAAATTTTTATTGGAAACTCTAACGTCAAGCACTGAATTGTGTCCGGGGCTACCCGCATGCCGATTTTAATACAATTCGGCCCCATAGCCTATCCGCTACAGAGTCCACGCACAAAAAAAACACGAAAAAAGCACCAAAAATGGCAAAAAAAATTAATAACTTTTTTTAAATTAAAAATTCAAAAATCCGGCTACGTCAGGCACTAAATCGTGTCCGGGGCCACCCGCGCGTCGATTTTGGTACGATTCTCCTCATAGTCTCGCTGTCAGCTAGGACAGCCGCGGAAGCTGTCGAAATAAGCAACTTTTAGGGGCAGAATCATTAAAACATTAATTAAAAAAACTCCGAGGCCGATTTTCAAAAACTAATATGCCTATGTTTTAATCTGAACTGTCAACTATATCTATACAAAATTTCAGCTCAATTGAAGCAATACTTTTACACTTATAAAGGAACAAACATAGGACTATTTGAAATAATCAATAAATTTCACAGTTTCAATGAAACACACTGATTTTTGAATAAAGTTCAATAATCCAAGTTCTATTTACGTAAATTGCGCATAAAATTGTACATAAATTCAAAAACATAAAGTTTTTAAGTTAATAAAGTTCTGTAATATTATACCAATAAATTTCCAGTTGATAGCCAATAAATTGTAAATCTTATTTTACCTTAAATGTCCAATAAAAAGCGCCGTTCCAAATGTAATTTTCTTCAATAAACCCTTAAACGTTGATAATTTAAAAAATCGTTTTTGTATTTATCAATACCTCCTCCACTTGAATCTTTAAAATATTAAATGTTTTACTGATGATAAATGAAAATGTAGTTTGATGTGTTGCTATGATTACTTGACTATGGTTGGCAAAGGAAAAGTTGTAAAGGTGGAGCATCAGCTAAACATTTAGGCCCCTAACTTTCTTTCTACTGATCAGATATACATAATATATAGCCTATGTCCATCTGGAATAATGTACTTTTCAAATAGTGAAAGAATTTTTCAAATAGGTGCAGTGGTTCCGGAGATTACCCTCCACATACAAAATCCGCTCTCTGTCTTTATATATTAGTATAGATAACACGGTTTCCATATAACACCATATGCGGTTTCCATACTACGCGGTACGAATTATTCTGTTTTGTACTAATTCTGAGTTTTCATAACGCGGTCTCCATATAACAAGGTATGCGGTTTCTATATAACGCGGTGCGAATTAATCTGATTTATACTAATTCTGAGTACTTTATAACGCCGTTTCCATATAACGCAGTACGAATTATTCTGTTTTGTACTAATTCAAAGTTTTTTATAACGTGGATTCCTTATAACATAGTATGCGATTTCTGTATAACGCGGAGCGAATTATTCTGATTTATATCAATTCTGAGTTTCTTATAACGCGGTGCGAATTAATCTGATTTATATTAATTCTGCGTTTTTTTTTATGACGCGGTTTCCATGTAGCACGTTATGCGGTTTCCATATACAACGCAGTACGAATTATTCTGTTTTGTACTAAATCTGAGTTTTTCATAACGAGGTTCCTTTATAACACGTTACGCGGTTTCTGTATAACGCGGTGTGAATAAAACTGATTTATACTAATTCTGAGTTTTTTATAACACGGTTTCCATGTAACACGGTATGCAGTTTCTATATAACGCGGTGCGAATTAATCTGATTTACACTAATTCTGAGTTTCCCTTAAAGCGGTACGAATTAATCGCATTATAGGAAGGTTAACTATACCGTGGTTTCTCGTTATTTATTATATCGTAAGAGGTTCAGCATCGATGATTCCTCCAATAGACGGGATTTGTGCTTCAGTCTCGCAGCTTCGAATTTAGGAATCAAAATGATTTTAGTAAACATTTATACCCATGACAAGTAAGTGAAATTAGTTTTGAGATATAAATTACACAGCAAATCAGATCTTCATTTCGACCGCTGTGCTTTGAAACCCCAATCAATAAGTTCTGGGCCATGGCGACATAAAACAATTTCCTATTAAATAGTATAAAGTCAACAGGACGTTTGTACAGCTTAACTCCCGAAAAAAATTCAGTTAGTGGTACCTATTAAAGATAAATGTCTTCGGTTTCTGTAAAAATATTTTATTTCATAAACTTTCTACAGTGTCGAACAAACTGAAATGCATTAAACAAAACATGCATAGGAATAAAAATATGTATTATTTAAAATCTGAATCTATGTACAAATGCTGAGTTGGGTTTTCCTTCCACAGTTGTGCGCTGCATTGATTCTTAACCCGGATTCGTTACCTCGTAGGACATTCACTGGAAAGGAAAAATTGGCCGAATTCTGAAAGAGATCGGAAAGTATATATCAGTCATTTGTACTTAGATAATGCACACATATATATATACATATATAAACATAACACATTCTTTTATCTTTCTTTCTCTCTCTCTCTATCTATCTATCTATCTATATCTATATCTATATATATATATATAAACATAACACAATATTTTTTTCTTTCTCTCTCTCTCTCTCTCTCTCTCTCTCTCTCTCTCTCTCTCTCTCTCTCTATCTATCTATCTATCTATCTCTCTCTATATATATATATGTATATATATATATATATATATATATGTGTGTGTGTGTGTGTGTGTGTGTGTGTGTGTGTGTGTGTGCGTGTGTGTGTGTACATCTTTTATGCATTTTCCTGGAAATTTGATTCTCTCTTATAAAAGAAAAAAAAGCATGTCAATGGGAAGTAATACTGAAACGAGACAAACACTTAGAACAGCGATTCTCCGAAAGAAAGACGCACATCTTTAATAAAAGATCAGAATTTTTAAAATCGCATAAGCTCAAATAAAAAAGTTCATTTAATAAAAAATCCAGTAAAAGAGTGATTTTTATTCACTCTGTGTATTATATTTTGAAACGGTCTTAAATATGTACCCATACAAGAGTCGACAGACTAATGACGTACAGCAAAATACCAGAAACTTTCACTCGTTTATATACATCCGTTAATCAAGGTTAGAACTTAAGTAGTCCCCCTGTGGCTAAGTGGTTAAGGCATCCGCCTGCCGCGGCGCGAGTTCGGTTCCCGCATAAGACTTGCTTGTATTCTGGGGAACCGGTCAGTTTTCCGCCTGCAAAGGTCTAGAAAGGGGAACTGAAACTCATCGTCCGTCGCCGGTGTCATCGTTTGTTAATAAAAATTCTTCTATGATTGTGTGATTTGTGTTTCTATTTCTTTGTATTCATATGTACACCGAACTCGGGTGTAATATCGTCAGCCCCCAAGGACATTAGAAAAAACAACTTAAGTTTAACCAAATGAGACAAATGCAATTTATCTTATTTATTTAAACTTAAAAAAATCTAGTTTTGTCTGTCACAAAAAATAATCTTTAAATAATTTTTTTTTTCATGTTAAATTAAGTTTCATTCAGATCCTTTAAAAGGTTTCACGTATATTTTTTCGTTACTTACTCAATTAATACTGTAGAAAACAAACAAAAATATTCAAGAGTAGGTACTAGTACTAAATAGTATTGACAGTCAATGTCAATAATTCTAACACCGGCTCATTTTAAGTACAGAAAAAGCTCTGTTAAAACCTTTATGTAACAAAAAAATTTCCTTATATTTAACTCTAAGTTGTTATGCTAATTTTTAATAATGTCAAACAATATTCAAAAACTCACAGAAAAGGAATAAAAGTATATACATAAGTATATAAAGTTCAGTATATAAATATATACTGAAAAGGAATAAAAATAAACGATCAAAATTTTGTTTCTAAATTCCACCTCTAATAATACCTCCACTAAACAATACCTCCATTAATCTATTAATAGAAATTATACTTCAAAGGGGATAAAATTAAATTAAAAAATAACATGAAGGTTTTTATTCTTCTTTCTTTTACAGTAAAAACACTACACTTATTATTTTTGAAATTTTACGGCGAAAATCGCCTTTTTTGGTTAAAATTTAAAGGTACGTAATATTACTACCATATAAAATAATCGTAGCATATACCTTCCCCTCGCGACAAAACAAAAAATATTCTAAGCATGTGAGAAATAACATTAATACCGCAGCAAATAGCGTCGCCTAAAATAGTTTAAGATTTGCATTTTTTATGTCTCTTTAGTCGGGGGCATGTGATACAAACTTTTGTTGATTCCTCCTTTCAAAGTTTATTTTTATGGAAATGAGTCTAATTGTCTATCTATCCTTTTGTGTATAAAATACTTGAATGTATTTTTTCTTTTCTGAAAATCATTGATGAAATTCACTCACCGATGCCTTTGCGCTTATTATAGACGTAGAGAAATGAAATGCGCACGACAGAATTTAATGAATCGCATTCAACAGCGTATGATAAGGGTCCTACATTTCTCACAATGGTTTAACTAATCCTTTCATCGGCACGAATCATTCGCAACCCACTTCTGCGCTTGTAAAACCAATTAGTTTAATTTTAATGAATGGGGACACTCATAACCTTAATAAACTATATTTTAACTTTTCTTTTATATAAATTAATTCTTATAATTACTATTTAACAGTAAAATAAGATAAATTATAAAATGAGTACCCATACTGAATGCCTTTGAAAATCTAAGTACTAAAAGATGCTTTAAAAAAATACAGTGTTTCACATGTAAAATGTAAGAATAAGAATATAATATACATACACACACACTCACATACTCACTCACATACTCACACACACGCGCGCGCGCGCACACACACACACACACACACATATATATATATATATACTTTTTTTCACTAGGCAAGCAGGCATACACACACACACACACACATATATATACAGAAGGTCGTTCGCACTTCATGGAAACGATTTTAAAATTTATTTTTGTCGTTTGCATTTTGAGATAAAAATTTGGCAACTTTAGAATAATCGTCTGCTACTGTTTTGTTTTGATTGGAATGTAAACTAAAAGATTTATTTTGAAAATGGCTCCTAAAATTGATAGATGGCTCGGAGGTTACGTAACTGCTCTTTCCGAGAAGAAATATTCGTATCAACAAATTATAAAGCGGTGTAACAATCGCGGTCATGTCATTTAAAATAAAAAGAATTTGTAATATATTAAATTTGAAAGGAGAAAAAAAAGTCTAACTGAAAGTAAGAATGAAAACATGACCGCGAAATCTCATCCTAAGACTGTTCGAACGCAGGTAAATATCAAGAAAGTGAAGTCTTATCCTAAAAGATAATCCGCCGACTCAAAGATCCATTCCATCGAACTAGGAATGTCTTTTGACACTGAAAGTAAAATCATTCATAAAGATTTGAAGTTAAAAAAGATGTTTAAACCTAAAGTTCATCTGCTTTTGCCAAAGAATATTGCTGAAAGAAAAACAAATTGTAGAAAATTGTATAAAAAACAACTAGCTGCTGAAAAATGGAAATTTGTGGTACTACTGGATGAGGCATGGGTGTATTTAAGTGACTGTAACAAAATTAGATCAATTTTTTATTGCTCAACTGACGGTAATGACCGTACGAAATGGCTTCGTCAGTGTACAGAAAAGTTCCCAAAGGGATTGAAGATAGTAGCAGGATTTTGGTACAACGGCAAATTAAAAATCAAAAAAGTCTCAAGCAAAGCGAAAATTAATTCCCTTTACTATCAGCAGAATATTTTAGAACCAATTTTTGAAGGATAAATTACAGCCTTATATGGAAAGGACATTGATAAATTTGAGCTTCATATGGACTAAACCTTTAGTCACACGACTAAATCAACTGCCACTTATTTAGCAAAGAAAGAATCAAAAAGAGGAATAAAGTGTATTGCATTTAATGAAATACCTGTAAAATAACCTGACACTTCTCCAAAGGACTTTTGCGCTTTCGGTTTATTAAAACGAGCCTTAGGAAAACGGCATTCAAGAACACTGAACAGACTTTGGAAAACGGTCCAAGAGGAATGGGATAAAATTGACATGACAGTATTTAAAAAAAGTTTACTTTCATGGAAAATTCGAGCTAGAGCTGTTTTCAAGAACCATGGCTATCAGATAGAAGTAAATCACCGAAAAAAATAAGGCATTTATACATAAAACTTAACTATCAAAATCGTTTCCATAAAGTGTACACGACCTTCTGTATATATATATATATATATATATATATATATATATATATATATATATATATATATATATATATATATATTTATTTATTTATTTATTTATTTATTTATTTATTTATATATATGTTTATGTCTGTGAGTATAGTAAAAAATTTAAACCCAATCATTAAATACTATAGTTTACTTATGTACAGAAAATTGCACTATGACATTCATATAATACTTACTGCCTGTAGCACATTTTTAATCCCTTCAGGGCTTTATGTGAGCAAAATTGCAATTAATTATCTAGATTGATTTTATTATAAAGTTAAAAATAGATCTGAATTATATTCAGAATTGATATTTGATTTTCTATTGAAACTTTTAATGTATGGTTACCTGTATTCGTAAAAAAGAATTATGTGAGAAATCCAGCATTAAATAAATAAATAAAAAGAGAAAAATATTTCATTACGACCTCTCTCTATATCTTGAACTACTTTATATAGATTATAATTTTTTTTTCATTCTCAAAGTTCTTCTGATTTATCTCATCATGCCGATGTATGCTTAAAATATGAGTATCATGTTCTCTTTAAAAAGATTTTACGTAGATTCATAAAATTCTATTTACTTATTAAACACTTAGGCTATCTCATTATTTTTCAAGGAAAATTTGTTAGTCAAAAGTCTAATGCAAATCTTCTCCCTGCTCCTGTGACAGATCCATCCTATTGTTTCACAACTGTTTAACACAATTTGCAACACAGACGAATAAAGCTGGATTTCGATAGACAGTAATTTGCATACAGTAAGAGCTTATTTCCTGTGAACTAAAATCCTTTTCCGTTTACCATAACTTCAAATACTTTTTGAAGCTCGTTTCCCCCGATTTGTTATTTAAAACAACTACAACATTTCAAAAAAATATTTTTATCTCACTTTGCATTTACCATATCCAGTTTTTACTGAAGTGAGTCATTCAGGAGAACTTTTAAAAGATCCTTTAAAAGAATAATAAGTTCTAAAAATTTATCTATTGCCCTTATTTTTGTCAATGAAAGTTTTACCATACTGATTCTCTCAGATATTTCCTTTTCGTGTTTCTCCAAAACACATAAAACAGGCGCTTGAACACCAAATGATAAAACAAAAGTTGCTATATGTAACCTTTTCTTCATCTAGCAACAAAACATTATTTTAGATAAAAATAATATATTAAGAAAGAAATTTTGATGTAATTTTTAATAATGTAACATTTATTTATACTTTTAGTAATCAATCAATTTCCCAGATCAATCGATCAATTTTCAACAGAGGATCAATTAGTTTTTTCTCTAAGAGAAGGCTTGTAATGTAAAAAAGAAGTGAAATTTCACCTTTTTTGGATTAGAAAATACATTTTTTCAATCTGTATCCGACTCATAAAGTAGTAGGTGAATACTAGATTTAAGTACATCATCGGAATTTGATAGCGGCAGGATCGTGGGTCTATCGAGAGGGCTGTTTATCGTTTACGATATTGCAACTCGCATTGGTCGGAATCCAACGACTGTCATACGAATATGAAACTAATGAGGTCATGAGGATCTTACTAAACGCCATGCAGGATCTCAACGGTATCCCGCCACTAACGCCCGAAAGGACAGACATGCTGTCCGGTCGGGCTTGCAGGATCATACAGCCACATCGTGGACCTTGAGTCAGGAAATGGGCTTGTTTGTAGCAGGACAAGTTTCCACACATACAGTGCAACGACGTCTGGAGCAGCGCGGACTGTCTGCACGATGACCAGTATTGCGGCTTCCCTTGACACTGCAGCATAGAGATGCGCGGCAACATTGGTGCGCCCAGCGACAAAACTGTATACAGGAGTGGGACCACGTCGTCTTTTCAGATGAATCCCGGTTCTGCATGCAGCATCATGATGGGCGTATCCGTGTCTGGAGGCCCCGAGGAGAACTACGTAGCCTGCTTGCATTCGATATCGTCATACGGACCCTGAACCTGATGTGATGGTATGGGAAGCCATTGGGTACACGACACGAACGCCTCTTGTTCGCGTCATCGGTAATCTGAACAGCTAGAGTTACATTTCTCAGATCGTAAGGCCGGTGGCTGTGCCCTATCTTTGAGGCCACGGAGACGTCATCTTTCAACAAGATAACGCAAGACCTCATGTTGCTCGTCGTGTCCTGACCTACCTCGACGCAGAGGGTGTTTGACTGTTGCCCTGGCCAGCACGTTCTCTAGATCTCTCACCCACTGAAAACATCTGGTCATGGGTTGCTGAGAGACTGGGCTTCCACCGCTCTCCAGCCACGGCGATTGATGAAGTGTGACATAGACTTGAAGCAGCATGGAATGACTTGCCCTTATCTGTCATCCAATCCCAGCTCGACTCGATGCCTAACCGGGTTAGAGCCGTTTCAGCTGCCAGAGGCGGCAGCTGTGTGTACTAATTTCGGTCTCTGTATATCTCCAAATTGCATAAAAATTTAATCATGTTCCCTTCCTACTACGCTGTATACGTACATTAAATAAAGTTTATATATATATATATATATATATATATATATACACACACACATACTGTAGTATAATGGGAGTATAATGGGAACTGCCTCTTGTTTGAATGGAACTAAATTTCTCTGAACCGAAAGCATATTTCTATTCAGATTATAATTTTACCTTATTACCTTACAAGAGTTGATTTCGTAACATCCAGGCGACATAGTTCTAGTAAATACTTAAGTGAACAAATAAAAGCTACCCCAAACACAATCAACTAGAATTACGTGTAGTCGGGGAGTTAGGGTAAAATCTTAGAAGAACCTTTTATCTTTTTTTTAGATGAATATAATTGTAAACTGTAATGAGTCCCATCCTATCATAAGATCTTATTCCCGTTAGATCAAGTATTCACGATGTTTTGATATTTCTTCATCTCACAGTTTAGTTTCTGACTCAAATGCATGCATATTTCATTTATATTTCGGTCTGTCTTATAAAATTTTCGAAAGTTTTGACAGATCTACCATTAGGGTCAACTTGCTTAAGCCATCATACTCATTTACCAAATAAACAGTTGTACAGATGCTAATGTTTCATCCGAGTCTTGCTTTCATAATCGGCTATTGTTTAGCCCACCGTTTAGAAAGGTTTCCCCGCCAACTAATGTACCGAGATCTTCCTGTGTCTACAATAGCATCCTTGACCACTCACTTTCTGGCCTCTTTTGTACATCGTGCTTTTTTCTGAGTTATCTGTTTGCTTCGTCACGACTCATGCTCAGACGAGAAAAGCTTAATAGATTTTATTATATACTTTCCCTCTCATGCGATATGCTACACCATTAAAGTAAAGGTGTATTGGATAAATATTGGGCAAGATGCCCACTGTCAGTCTTTATTTGAGACAATACTATCTATAAACTAGACTGTTTTCTCAATAAGAGATTTCAATAAGGGATAGTTTTAACGTATATGCGAAGAAACACAAAATTTTGGAGGAAAGCTCACAAATTAAATCATCTCTGTTTTTTTTTTCATTTTAGATGTCGTAGGCCAATAAAATCAACAGTTGCATAGAAATGTCAAATATAATGGCTTATAAATACTTCTGTTTTTCCTCATTTTTAAAGATTTGGATCTTTTAATTTCGGAAAAAGGTTAAGTGTTTCTAAAAAATCTCTAAATATATGCTTCATTTAAGGACTTGATGACGTATTGAAAGTAGCATGTAGCATGTATAAACCTGATTGGTCTAAAATAGTCAAAAGTTTGTCTCAACATAAAAAACACACACTCATTTTTAAATAAGCGTTTGAATTCATTTAAGTTTCGAGTCTTTTTTTACATTATTATATTATGAGATATAGTGTACTATGTTACGGCCCGTGTAACGTAGCGAACATATGCATATGGCCCGAGATGAAAAAAAAAAGAGGTTGACTATGGCTATACCAACACCACGCCATGGTGTCACCTCCATTTTGACGAAACAACCCTCCCCCTTTCCTCAGGGGCGATATCTGTGGGGGATCGTACTTTCTCCCACCCTCTCTGACCTCATAGAAGGATTTTTCAGTATACATATCTCACGTGCCCATATCCGGCCTAGAGACAAAAGTATTTAATGGCATTCACGGGATTCGAACTGAGCCCCAAGCTCAACAGTCCGATTGCATTCCTCTGTCACATCTTACTTACTGAAACAACCTCGGTTGCATCCACCTTCTTTAACCGTGATAGTACGTCGGGAAGTACTTTTGCCCGTAGTAACCCTGTCCTTTCTTGTAGAGGGAGTTTCCGTCGTGGTAGCCGTATCCGCCCCCTTGGTCATCCTTCTTGAAGTAGCTGTAGGTCTCGCCACCGTGGTGTCCGGCATCCTTGTGCGCCTCGTGGCCCTGGTGGGCCCCGTACGACGAATGGGCCCCGCGGTCGGATCCTACGTCGTGGTGAGCTCGGACGCGATCGTAAGCATAGGCCTTTTCGTAGTGATACCCTCGGTCACGTTCGTAAAGGCCTCTGAAAGATGAAACGATAGAACACAATAATACTCTAAAAAGATTATATATAAATAAAACATTCAAGTACAGACCTGAGTTTACCTGAGAGACTACATTTGTATCTACAAAGTATGCACCTTATACAACAGTTGATTTTTTTATTAGCTTTTCACTGATATATACACAGGCGTAGCATCGGGGGAGCACGGGGGGCACATGCCCCCCCCCCAACTTAACTTGAAATAAATTAAAACGTTAATAGAAGTTCAGTTCAAATCGGAACATTGAAGAAAACTTTTAAGAAAGTCGGTTTTTCTCCGCTGTGAAATTGAAGATTCCAATTATACTTTTAACCTTAACATAGTTTTTAACAATGATATGATCCATAACAAAAATTCGATGCTTTTTTTTCTCATTTTATTTATATTATATTTTTCTCATTGTATAACTTTTGAATACTACTCAAAGATCAATTCTATTGTTATTCAATTTAAAACTTCATATATATATATATATATATATATATATATATATATATATAATTACTCTTTCGGCGGTTAGGAAAGTGTCTATATTTTACTCTGTCATATAGTATCTATGGATACTTTAGACTTAATGTCATATGTAACGACCAAGAAGGTACCTTATCCATTTAGCAGTACTACATTTCAAGAACAAAAAGTTGCTTCGTAGGAAAGCATAAAATTGGCATATATTTTCTTAAAAGAAAAACCTTTTTTTCGGATTCTTGCTTTAATTTCGTGTTGTAGTCGTTATGTCCTAGTCAAGAGGTCTCACCGAGGATCGAGTTAGACTTGGCCTAAACAGCATGAAAAATGTTCTCAAAAGATGGAATCACTAAGATGCTAAAATAGAAACAGTCGCTATAGGCTTAGATTTGGTACCGATTACGGGCTTCTTAACATTGAATAGACGACGAACTACTCTTTTTAGATTAAAATTTTATAGAAAATCTACTTTTGGAGTTCTGCCGCCTCTAGTGTGCTGGTAGGTTAGGCCATGCTGAGGATCTCTTAAAAGTTAAAGCTATATCCACGGCTTTTGGGTGATTTTAGGTGATAGAGGAAGATGCCTTTGTTTTAAGACTGCAGTATAACTGGAAATCCTAGTTTCTGGTATATTATCTACGGAAATAGAGGCGAAATTTCGTAGGATAACTGAATTAGTAAACGGAGAAATTTGGAAATTATTTAATAATAGTCTATTCTTAAATTTCAACAGGGTTACTTTTTCTTAACCTCCTTTTACCCATGGGAGTTTTTTCCTATTACGTAGTTTTTCCTATTCCTTTTCCAGTATGCTTTTAGCGTAGCCCGTATCTGAATTGGCCGAATTCTTCATTACCAAAGAAAAGTGTGCTACCTTTATTTTATACTGCGTTAAAATAAAATGTATATTTTGTGATAATTTAATTAAGTATTTCAATCTATTCTTGTTATTAATAATTGAAGAGTTGGAATGAATTATTCTTATTTAACTTTCGGCTTTAACTTGACTTAGGCTTTAATGAAGTGTCTCTGTTTTTGATGATGATCGACCTAGAATGTTTCGTAATAAATTAAATCTGCGGATTACGTGCGCGGGGGGGGGGGAGGAAATTAAAGTAGTATCTGTTTATATATGCTGATCTTGTAGATTTCCTCTGCCTAAGGGATGTTAAATGACCATAATAACTTTGCATATGCCCTGCATTTTCCTAAACATTCTGGAGTTGAGTATCCAGATATTTAAAAATTATTTATGTAACCCATTTTTCCTTTTTTAAATTTTCATATACACTCATGGACAAAAAAATTAGCGCACCAAGAAGGAGTCGTCAAAATGAAACGAAATTTTACATACGTAATGACTACTTTGATATAAGTAAATGATAAGAAAATCAAAGAAAAAGGATAATTTATTTCAGAGAAAAAGGCAAAAGAACGGAGGAGTTAATACTCCGTTGGACCCCCTCTAACGCGAATGCACGATGTGATACGATCGGGTATTGAGTCATACAAGTTCTGTATGATGTCTTGAGACATTTCGTTCCATATTTGCTGTAACCTTGCCTCTAGTTCGTTCAAACTCGTGGGATGCCCAACTCGTCGTCCCAAATGATCCCAGATATGCTCGATTGGAGACAAATCTGGGGATCGGGCAGGCCAAGGAAGAGTAGTAACAGTGCGGAGACAGTCTTGTGACACCCTTGCCGTATGAGGCCGAGCATTGTCTTGTTGAAAAATAGCTCCTGGGAGCCGTTGCATGAGTGGCAACACATGTGGTTGCAGGATTTCATGAACATACCGCTGGGCTGTCATGGTGCCACGGAGCAATACTTGGGGTGACCGTGTATTGTAGGCAATGGCACCCCATACCATCACACCAGCTGTGGGAGCGATGTGTCGCTGTACAGCAAAGGCAGGATTGAAGCGTTCACCACGGACTCTCCACACACGAACACGATTGTCATCACTGCCGAGATTGAATCTGGATTCGTCGCTAAAGACGACCTGGTTCCATTCCGCTGCAGTCCAGTTTCCTCGTGCGCGGCAAAACTCCAAACGGAGGCGTCGATGGGTGGGCGTCAAGGGCAGCACACGTAATGGGCGCCGCGATACCAACTGTCCTTCAGCCAGGCGCCTTCGTATGGTTCGAGAAGACACAGAGGCCCCTAGTGAAGGTGCTACCTGTGCCTGGATGGCGACCGATGAAGCAGTTGTCTGTACGCGAGCATTTCTTACGGTGTGGCGGTCTTCTCGACGACTGGTCTGTCTAGGGCGTCCTGAGTCTGGTCTTCGTGTACATGACATCTCTCGGGTCCACTGGTACCAACACCTCCTCACAACACAATCAGAGCGGCCTAATTGACAAACTACTTGCCTAGCTGACCACCCAGCTTCCATCATCCCGACGATTCTCCCCCTCTCAAACTGCGACAACTGCTTATATTGTCTTCGAACACGGTGTAATGGCATGTCTATCTCAGCTCTTCCTTTGAAAATGATTTAGCACACTCAAACAAGCTTTGGTCACCTCTTTTATACTCCACAGAGTACGATGTTCAACGCCCTCTACCGGCTATACGTAATGCGCAATCACGCTGCATTTCTAATCATTTGCATATCTCCCCGACATGTACCTTCATTGCAAGTTTCGTTACAATCCCACAATTATTTCTTGGTGCGCTAATTTTTTTGTCCATGAGTGTATTTTAATGTATGTCCTATATGCAAATAAATGAACGTACTTCACATTTTGATGATATAGCAACATAATGGGTTCTACGTTTATAAGAATTTTCTACAATTCTGTTATGGCTTTAAATTAATGCTTATCGAAATTTTCAAAGGAGAAGAAAACTTATTTTCAAAGGTTTAGGAGAAAGCCATTAAAGGGATTTGGAAAGAGACATTAATGAAATGAATTTACTTGAAAAGATATAAAAAGTAGTGTCTAATATTTTATGGTAGAGACTGAGAATAATTCATTCTTGTATAATGTTAGGAATGATAATTTAAGCATATACCCACTCATATGATTGCTTGCAATGAGGTAATTTCGCGTATTCTTCTCTGTACTGCTATACCACCTAGAATCTCGTTAGCATACGAGCTCGAAATATTTGAGTAATGATATTATTATAATGATAATTATAATAATATCATTATAATAATATAATGATAATCTCAATCCACTCACCTGTTGTGGTGACGATCATGCTCATCGTGATGACCAGCTACCGATGAATGTGCCTTGTGACCAGCTACCTCATGATGTCCGTGCGACTTGTGTCCTGACTCTTTTTTCAGTGCGTTGTCATTGTAATACTTATGCCCTGAAGAATGATAACCTTTGTCTTCTGTGTTGTGGTTGCTGTCATAGTGGTCGTACTCTTTCACCGGCGCCCCGTAATGAACTGGGACAGAAACTTTAGGCTTCACAACCACCTGATGCTCTGGTGCACTGTAATGAGCCACGGGCTGCTGAAGGTGGTAAGTTTCCTTCAACTTGGGATCCAGTATGAGTGGTTTAGGTGGTTGTTGACCCTCGAGCACGACGTATTCTGACGGAGTCTTGGAATCGACGACAGAGTAATGGGAGTGGCTCAGAGGTCTCGGATAGACGGTATGCGCCGTTTTCCCGATCGTGATGGGGGCCGATTTATCCTCAATGTAACCTCCGTCATGTTGAGGGTATAGATGCTCTTTTGGCCCCTGGGGTACAACGTACACTGTCTCCGGTCTCTTTGGAACGACGTACGTGTTGTCGTGCGTTAGGTACCCTTTATTGGGTTCTCCGTATGAAGATTCCACTGCCGGATAGGGTTGCTTTAGTGGCTGGTACGCCGCTTTCTCCTGAGGTACAACGTAAACGTCTTCAGCTACATGGCCCTTGGGTATGTAGCTAACGCTTGGTTGCTTTGGCTGCTGTAGGTAATAATAGTTACCATCATCGGGTTGATATCCATACCTTTTATATTTACGGCTCGAACTTTTTCGGGGAACTTCTCCTTCTTCATATTCGTGACCACCATGGTCGCCGTATTTACGATCTTCGTGACTGCTTATAATGTCATAAATCTTTTGCCTGGAGGCTTCGGATTTTAAATCTTCGAGAGAACTGTCGATGCTGGAATCGCTTCGCACTGAGGCGACACTGGCTACGACGAACGCCAATGTGAAGTGGATAGCCTGGGAAAAGTAGAGACTTCTTAAAATTTTAAACAAGGTATATTGATTTAGAGAGAGAAAAAGAAATTGACAAATTTACTGAAAACACAACTCATACCACCATTTATATAAAAAAAAATAGCCACGCACTTTTGCAACCATCTACGCATATTTTGTTAATCTTCATATAAATACAATTTGTAATTTCTCTTTCCATTAGGTAGCAAGGTTTTAGATCATTTAAAATTCGTGTTCTTGATTTATGTAGTGTTTCTGCTATCACGTTTTTATACGAGTTTCACCCCACTTCGTAATTTTTACTCCAAGTTTTAGTTACCATACAACATATTGGTAGGCTTGGCGCGGTATATAACCTTGAAAGATTTTGCACTGTAAAATTTCAACCAACCAGCCAATTTGCAATTTTTGGCTACCTGCGAATAATTAAATGCTTAAGAAACAATTTCCCAAGAAAATTAATTATCACATCGTTTTGAGTGTGAGAAAAGGATTTTGGATTTTTCGAAAATTTCCTAGACCATGTTATTACCATGTCTAATAATCATGCCACGGTTAATCTGGAAAAAAATGTAAAGATGGTTGAAGGAAAACCAAAAGAAATATTTGTTTCGATTAAAATAGAGCACTGGCTAAGCATTGGCTAACACAATAGTTTTTAGCATATCAATCAGTTGAATTTCTTTTAAATAGTTAAGTTTATAGTTCATATTTTTTAAGAATAATTTTCCATTTTAATCTAAGATGATGTGCTAAATATGCGACATTATGTAAAAGCAGTACAGGAGAGTATTCCTAAATTTCATTGTTTTAGTCGTTCCTTAAAGCGCCACTTTTGATAAAAAATATCGATTATTCACTTCTGAATTTTACACCCAATCCTTTATTTATCGATTTTTTTAAAATTATTTCTGTCTGACTTAGATGTCAAGAAAATTAAAACAAAATCGAGATCATTTAGAGGTCTAATAAAGTTTTTTGTTAATCCCTCAGTAATATTTATCTATTTCCTAATTCGTTAATTTTTAAAATCAGCAATAAATTGAAATTCTTTAAACTAGTTACTCAGTAATAAATAAATTGTTAAATTATTCATTAATCCTTCTATTATTCGACTAATATTATTTACAATGCAGATATATTCATGATGAATTCATTATCAATCTTATTCTTTTCTATTATTTTATTTTATACATATATGTATATATACATATATATATATATATGTATATATATAATAATAATATTATTATCTGTGTGTGTATATATTTATATGTAATAGGGTTACATATTCGCAGTTATGTGCTAACGATATGATAGGGTATTGCTTTATGTTAGAAAATACATCTAAAGAATAACGATGGTAATTATTTAAAAATATGTAAATGCCAGTTCGGTGAAGACAAGAAGAAAACCATGTAGGTATGGACTGCGGTCTATAGTGGATAGGTTCATATATGTAACACACAGGCACCACTTGAAATTTCACTTTATAGAGTCGTCTTAAATAATTTCGTTGACATAGGTTTCATAACTAAGTTTGTTTTCGGCTCTATAGCTAAATATCATAGTGCATTTAACAAAAAAATCTCTTATCAGGAAATTTATTCCTATCAAATTTTTTACTTAAATTGTTCAAACATAATATTCGGATACATAGTGCAAATTTAAATCTAATCAGATATACTCAAATCAAGAATTTTCAAATGCTTTTGTAAGATGTTAAATAGAACTGCATTAGAATATTTGAATCCAATTTTTCTTTCATACCTCTGATATATTGTTAACTATTAGCATATTTTGTTTTTGTTTTCTTTATTTGTGTTTTTTCTTCAACATAACAAATTTTGTACTTTAATCAATTTTAATCGTTTATACTTTGAATCAGTTTAAATCTTTTCTACTTCTTATTTGCCTCTCCCCTTAATGTGACTCGTTTGATTATCATTTCAATTGGGTTTTCAGTTATTTGTTGTTAAATTATATTCGTTGCGAATCAAGAGATCCTAACCTAAGAGTTAAACGAATATTAGAAATGGCGATAAAGTGATAGGAATGGTTTTCAATTGCTTTCAAATTGGAACTGACCCTCTTTACAAAACACAATTGATCGTAAAAGAGGCATTAAGAGCAAATAATATTAGATAATAAAACCATGGATTAAATTTCTCATACTGTTTACTTTTTTGGCACAAGAAATGCTTTTTGTCTCAACAGCATTAGATCATTTTTATTGATTTTAGCAATTCTATATCAATAAAAGTAAAAGTGAAATGGTTTGTTCCAAATAAAAAGTTAAATGTTCTTTCTCCTATCTCTCTCAAATAACCATTAGGAGATGGATCGGCACGATTATGTGATTTTTAGAGTTTTATACGGGTCCGGTAACCTATATCGGGATTTGATAGCTATTGTAATGTTTTAAGTCTCAGGAAATTAAAGATATTAAATATAATTGACGACGGTACATTTATGTTAGCTTTTATGTGACATGATAAATAAACACTAGATAATGTTATCGGTTCGTTCAATTTATTTTATTATAATATCTATTTTTGTTTTACTGGTTTTAAGGTTGATGAAATATATTGTGAAAATCTTGTATTTATTTTGATAATCTGATCAAAGCAGCTTTGAAAAATGAATCTTTAGTTAAAAATATATTTTTTAGTGCAGTTAAGTCCGAATTACGATAGTTACTGTGGTATCTAGGAACACACTTTCGAAGACGCGAGCAAGGATGTAACGTAAAAAAGATTGTGATTTAGAAAAAAAGAGTTTTTCTGTTCGAAATGAATTCACCCGTTACTAGCCCATAGTATCGACACATTTGAAAGAATGTGGTAACTGCAAATAGAGTAAAAATAGAATGAACGAGTTTCTTAAAATATTCGGCCTTGAGGTAATTATTTTATTACATTCCAGAAAATTAATCTTTAAGTTTAGACGACTACGTCAGATAGGTTCCATTTAAATGTCATTCTTGTTCTCTTTCAGATAAATTTTGTTTACGATCTTTTGAAGTAGTCATATTATTAATACAGAAATATGACAATATCAGTTAATCACAAAATGACGATTAACTGATATTACTACATCACTTAAGGTCTAAAATTTGAACAACTATTCTTTTTTTTTTTGGGTGAAGTTAACACATAAAATTTATACAACCATTTAATTAAATATTTTTATTCTTAATAATTCTTGAAAATTAGTGTAGTCGAGGATTCGATAAATTAGAGCAATTTATTAATCTTGTCGAAAAAATTTATTGTAAGCTAAAACATTGTAAATCATTGTTGCGAAATTTTATGACACCAAAGCAAGTAAACTTTTCTACTAACCGTAAGTCAAATATAAAGAAAACAATAATTGAGTACATATGAAGGAAGGGCAAACCAATAGAAAATGTCATAAAGCATCCTCCCTTGATCGCAGATAACATACGTTTCAAAATCATGAGAAAAAACTAATTCCGCTTCCGGAATTAGGAATAACACTTATAGGTTGAATAATTTGATAAAATTTTCACAAGATAAACCTTCATTTCAGTGAAACATGAAATTCATTTTTTAATTTTTCTTAAACTATGAATAATTGGAGACCCAATGGATTATGGTTAATATACAAATACAAATTAATATAAATTTTAAAACCCATTAAAATTTTAAAATGTAATTTAAACTCATACTCTTAGCTGGAATGGAAGCTAAATACTATAAAAAGTGTAAACAGTTGAAATTTTTCTTAAAGTTAACGGAACTCGCTGCATAAATTCTTGAACTTTCTATGTTTGAGTTTGTAAATTATGATATCAAAATCATGTTTCAAGATTTACAAACTCAATCTTCAGAAATATTTTACATTATTTCAGTACAGAAGTGCCATATATTTTTATTACACTGTACAAATATCAAAACACAATTAATTCTACTTTTATCAACTTGAGCTGATGACAAGGTTTCCAGAACTTCAAATCGAATAGGAATCTTGGTTTTTCCATTGCCTGTATAATTATGATCTTTAGTTTGATTACGTTTTTTGATTGAATTATCCTTTAGTCCAAATTTGCAGTTCTCGACAAACAGGAATTTTTCCTAATATGGTAGTTTCTAGTATGGCAAAAAGAAAGTTAGCTTTTTGTCAGTTTGTCAACCAGTTTAAATGTTAACCAGTTTATTCCAATGACAACGATCATAAAGATGAAAAATTTGAATTGACTTTATCATAATGCTTACATTACGTACTCACGAGGCTAATGACACCAGAAGATTGATTTCAAATGGATGTTGGTTTTTATGTATGTTATTTAACTAGATTTGCAAAAGCCTTTGGAGAATTATTGATTTTCTTTTATAACATAAAACATGCAACTTTAGATTCCACTCCATCTCGATGCTCTTAGATTTATGCATCTGACCTCGTCAAGAAATAAATGTCTGATGATAGCTTCCGATCATTTTAAAAATATTAGTTTTAATATGCCGCCGATATTTAGAGGTTATAAATATAAACTATTTCAAGTGGAGACAATAGAAGCCATACATATAAATTTTTGCTTCATAAGAATCCTGATGGAGTATTTATAAGTTTTGAGGAAGTATTGGGTTGTCCTAAAAGTTCATTCGGTTCTTAGTAAGACGGATCTAGTAGCGCTTAGCTGTCTATTAACGTCATTAGAAACAATTCTGTTATATTGTGTTGTGACAGTTGTACTATCTGCGTGCATTTTAAACAAGGATTTATCAAAATTGGAGAATTTTTATGTCGCCATTTTAATACTGAAGATAGAAGAAAATGAGCGTCATTTTCGACATATTACGCTGTAATGTTTCAAGAAATCTCCCCTCCCCCCAAAAAAATAAGATTTGCGCAGTATAAATTTTGGGAAGATAGAGTATGAAGTTTCCTGAAAGATTGTACAAGGTAGTGGCACAAAATGGTGATTATGTTGTTCGATGGAGTTATGGGTGAGAATCAAGTATGCGTCTTTTATTTTTACTTAAAATCCAAACGAACTTTTTGGGCTAACCTTATATATAACCTTATAGAAAATTATGGAAACCACATTTAACAATAATATAGAGCTAAAAATGAGAAGTTAGGAATTCGATTAAACTATTTTAAAAGGAATAATAAAACTAGAATTAAAATGAGAAAATATTTCTTTCATAATAAATCCAAGGAAATGCTTTAAAAAATTTCAGAGACTTCTTTACGCAACTTTTTTTTTCTTGAACTGCAAATATAATTTTTTTTCTGGAGAGAAATTTGAACATCATCTCGAAATTATTGTTATTATCATTATTATTAGTATTACTGCAAAATTAAAGGAATTCGGGTGACTAATGTCTTGCATCATTGAAAAGTGAAATCGGGGAAGAATCGAGGACACGGATACATAACTGAAGTTGATTTTGAACATAGAAAGTTGAAAGATTTTTAGATTTTCACAGTTTAAAATACATGCAAATGTTACCATTCAAACTCGAGATCTAACTTGATTTTTTTGGTTCGAAAGAAAACAACCTTCCACCCCGTCTTGCTGGGAAATACTATAAAATATCGTGATTTAATTTAAATTACATTCATTGTATTGATTAGCAGAGTTCAGGTAGAAATAAATATTGATTTACGATCATTATTGGTACTAAATACTGAATACTCGTTGTAATTTTCAATTAAAAATGCCCACGAGTAGTATATATTGTATTTTAAATTTATTAAGTTTGTATATTTTTAAAATATTTCCTTTTCTTAGTCTCTAAAAACTTTGAAATATTCAGCAGATTTTTTGGTAATAACTAATTATTATATATAGTAAAATTAATACCATAAAAAATTCAATGATATCCAATCATGTCTGTAATTGCAATATGAAGCCTTAAGGGGGATGCTCTGAGAATTCAGTGATCAAGTTTCACTGGTCAGTGGCAATAAGGTTTAACTTGAGTGCATTCAAGATATTAACTGAGATTAAAATTTACTATTTAATAGATTCTTTGGTCTCTCTCTATGCATCTATATTTTATTTTCAAGTAGTAGAAAAATATCACTTAGTGTCAAATCATAGATCAAATGTAAAGACAGAAACTGACACTAAATTTGAAAGTGAAATACTAGAATTCTGTTTCGTAAATTATAGCATCAAAAACTGCACATACATAAACGAAATTTCCATAAAGACATTTCTGAGCTTTCGCGTTCATTTTTTTAGGTATAAATAGAAAGAAAATATATCAAAAGTGATGGAGAGGAAACATTGTTAAGTTTGCTTTGGTGGGAAAATTTTGGTCGTAATTTCCTTTACCCCACAAAAAAATATTCATTGGGCTCACGACCAATTAAAACATCATAAATATTAAATAAGATAAATTAAACTACTTATGTTCTAAGTCTTTATTTTCTTCAAGAAAAGTAAATTTTGGTGGGATAACCCCAGTCTCATATTTTCAAGAACCAAAATTTCCATTGGGTATATGACTTCATTTTAATCCCCTTTCAACTATCATACTATAAGTACTAATATTTGTTGAAAGAAAAAATAACAAGAACTGAAAAATATTCATAATCAAATGCAGAGAAGAAAGAAAGATTCAAACTGCGTTATACTCTAGCATCCTTAACAAAGAACAATGCCACTTACCAATTTCATGGTGGCTCCTACCCAAATGAGCTACTGTTCGCAAATGAGAGAAACGGCGATGCTTGACCAGTGCTTCCTTGTTGACCAGTATAGCACCAAATGACGCAAGGCACAATGACCGCTTCGCTTTTATACCACGGCCAACCCAGATTCGGCCCAAAGAAGACCTCGCTTCTCCCTCTCTCCGCTCCGAGAGAGGAGAGAGAAAAACCGCTTTCATAACGGGCAATTGTGAAATTTTGGTTGGTGTTGACAGTTTTAGGGTACTTCGGAGTCGTAAAATCAGGGAAAATTGGCAAACACTGAGACAGTGTGAACGAGGGGATTATTATTTTATGTGGATTGTTGTCGTATGCATTTCTTCTTCCTTTTTTTGTGAATTAATTATGAAAGTTTGAAGTAGTTATGTTTGAAATAGGGTTATAAATGCATTTTACTCTTCAACATCAGTCACGTGTATATAATGCCCTTGTTTTTAGAATCTCTTAGTCAGTGAGAAATGTCTCTCGTCTGTATAGGGTACTCAGAAAAAATACGACTGTAATATTTGATGAAACTTAGTACAGTTGAAGAAGGAAACTGAAAATATTGTTATTTTTGCATTCGGCAAATGAGTCACCTTTAAATTATGACTGCATTTTTTAATCTCTTAGTCGGTGGGGAAGTTTTTCTCATCCGTATAGGGTTCTCAGAAAAAATATGACTGTAATATATGATGAAATTTAGTACAGTTGAGGAAGGAAACTGAAAAATATTTTTTTTTTTTTGCATTCGGCAAATGGATCACCTTTAAATTATGCTTGTGTTTTTTAATATTTTAGTCGATGGAGAAGTTTTTCTCGTCCGTATAGGATACTCAGAAAAAAATATGACTGTTATATTTGATGAAATTTAGTACAGTTGAGGAAGGAAACTGAAAATATTGTTATTTTTGCATTCGGCAAATGGGTCACCTTTAAATTCTGACTGTATTTTTTAATCTCTTAGTCGGTGCGGAAGTTTTTCTCATTCGTATAGGGTTCTCAGAAAAAATATGACTGAAATATTTGATAAAATTTAGTATAGTAGAGGATGAAACTGAAAATATTAATTTTTTTGCATTCGACGCCTGGATCACCTTTAAATAATGCCTGTGTTTAGAATGTCTTAAAGGGTGGGTTGTCTTGAAGTTTTTTTCGTTTGTATAGGGTATAAGAAGGGATGCTATGATGAAAATTTGATTGCAATACTTGTTGAAATATACGATTGCAGTATTGTTGAGGATAGAAGTTGAAGATACTGTTAATTTTGCATTCGACGTATGGGTTACCTTTAAAATAATGCCTGTGTGTTTAAAACAGTGGTTTTTAACTGGGGTTGCGGGTACCCCTGGAGGTGCAAGAGAAGTTTCTACATTTTTAATGAAAATTACCAATTTCATTACCAATGAGTGGATCATTTGATGGATACTTTTCCACGGGAAATATAAGCAAAAATCAATAGATAGATACTCAATTCATTTTTGTTTGACATAAATTCAATGGCCGACAACGTTTTATCTAAGATGATCTTATCTCAATACGAGCTAATGCACGTATTGAAATGAAATTTGAAAAAGTGGACTTAGAACAGTTCTGGTGTACACAGTTAGAACTTTATCCATAATCGGCAAAAGCAGCATTAGAGACACTTTTACCATTTTCCACCACTTACCTTTGTGAAATGAGTTTTTCATCACTTTTTCACATCAAAACAAAAGCCAGAAATCGCTTAAATGCATCTGATAACTTACGTGTGGCTCTTTCAAAAAAAGAGCCTCGTTTTAAAAGGATAATTTTGAACAAACAATAACGACGTAGCCATTAAAAATGTAGATATTGTTTTAAATGTAATAATATAGTATGTATTGTAAATGTATTCATTTTTTATGCAATAAATAAATTATCTTGCAATAAATGTCTTTTCCTAAATAAAAATAGAAACACATTTTTCAAGGGGGTGTTGACTATGAAAAAGGTTAAGAACCACTGGTTAAAAGTGTCTTAAAGGGTGGGAAACCTTTTTTTGTTCCGATAAGATATGAGAAGGGACGCTACTGAGAAAAAATATGACTGTAGTAATGAAATTTGGTATAGTCTCGGATCGAAACTAAAAAATGTTGCATTTGACGTATGAGTCACCTTTAAATGATGCCTACGTTTTTAGAATGTATCAGTCGGTGAGAATGTTTTTTTCGTTCGTATAAGGTACTGAGAAAAATAAAACTGAAATATTTTTTCAACTTTTATACAGTTGAGGGTGAACACAAAAAATATTGTTATTCATGCAATCGACGCGTGGGTCACATTTAAATAATGTCTGTGTTTTTAGGATGTCTTAGTAGGTGGGAAAGTTTTCTCGTTTGCATTGGATATAAGAAAGGATGCCATTTTGAAGAAATAGGATTCCAATATTTGATGAAATTTAGTGTAGTTGAAGATGAAAACAGATGTCATTTTTACCCTTGACATATGGATTCCACATAGGCTTTACCTTTACATCATTAATATTTTACATAAACTGTTGGTTTTGATTACAAATATTTTATTTTCCTTGTTCAATGCCGCTTCGGTAAACTTTGAGTTATGATAAATGCCGACACTGCATTATTACTTTACTGTGAGCCTCGTTAAAACTGTGATCGAGAAAAAAATTTCCCACACACTGTTGGAGCTAAAAAAATACTCCCTTTCGTCGTTACGATAGAAAAAGCAATATTTTGGAAAATGTTAAATGTTTTGAAATTTTTGACATACGCTTATTGCTCTTAGGAGAAACCATGTCATCTAAATATCAATAAATTGCATTTATGTAACACAATTCGCATTCAAAGATGCTGAAATATTTCAATTTTCTCACAAATCAGAGCATGCTAAGTCCGCTTTTAATATAAATGCTGAGATTCCCTTTTCCGATGTCGAAAGGTGTTTGTTTTTCTAGAAGATGATAACCTGTCAAATGCTAAAAATAACGCCTAAAAAAGAAACAAAACAGCTCAAAATGTGGAAGGAGTGAATGTGAGAGGAAAGTAACTGCGCGTTTTGAGTGAGTGTGTCACGTTGATATTTATTTAATAATAAAAGGTGACCCCAGGTCCGTCGTAGCCGGTACCTAATATTTACTCACACGCATTTTAAACATTTATATTAGTTTCATTTCTCTTGCTTAAATTAAATATAATGTTATGAATGTATTCGGAAAAATCTATTTTGAATGTGGTTTCATCTCCTTCTAAAAAATGTCTTTTTTATAAATAAGTAGTAGGGTATCCAGAATCACGACTAACAAAACGTGAAGAAATATTGCCGTTATCTGAAGGTAGAAGTTATGTGATCGCGTAAAATATCCCTTATAGATGAATCGCTTATAGTTTTATAGATTTCTTTCTTAGAGAAAATAAAGCCTTTATATTAAATCTATAAACTACAAATAATAAAAATGTTTCAAAAATGTTAGAAAAATACTGAAATAAGAACACTTAACTGAACGTATAAGAAACGCTTTTCTTCGATGTATGCCTCAATCTATTTTTACACAAATTATTTCTTTCAAAAATAAAATATTGATCTAAGAAGTAGTCATTTAAAGCAGAAAAAAAACTATCACGATAGTCATTGGACATTATTGAGATTACAATTAAATTCGTCTTCAATAAATGCGAAACGAAAGTCACTGATATTTATTTGTGAGCAGTTTTATAAAAATCTTCTTCAAAATTATTCAATATGGGTGTCTTCGATTATTTACTTTTTGAATGTTTTCGAGTCAGGGCAGATTCAAGAAAGGAACTGGCATTAGAATTTGGCCGGTTAGTTTCTATTTTGCATCTAGAAAACTGGAAAACATATTAGAATAATTTTTAAAGTATTTTATTTAAATCATTTAAGTTTTTTGAAACATTTAGGAGTTAAAGAAATGGTCACTGAGTTCAAACTAAAAGAAGGCCTGGGAGATTAAAAAGGCTTATGACTCTTGGAATACACGTCACTGCAATCAGAAATAATCAACAGAATTTTCTAATTGTGTTTAACATAACAACTGAGTTAATATTTTCAACATATTTCTTTTGAAAAATCACAGCGAAGATTTTGATTATTCATTCTTTTATTCCTAGTTAATATGAAAGTCTATATGCTATACAACTGAGTCTAATCCGTCATTTCTAATTCCTTTTTGTACGATTTCTGATGGTTGAAAAATGTTTTTAATACACTGTAATCTGTTATTTACGTACTATTATTTAAAAAAATTTCTTAGGGAGGTTTTTTCGCTTACATTGTTCTTAAAAGTTGATATCAAGGTTTTTCTACTTTATTATTTAACTTTTTGAAAGAAAGAAAATTTCAGACATTATAAGAAATAGTCCACCATTTCCACTGTGTTACAGAGGGATTTCTGAAAGGTAAAGAATATATTTTTTATATAGTGTTTACAGCCGTTAATGCCGTGTACCCTCTAGCAGTGACGTAACGGATTTTGACAGTTAAAACTAAAAGTCGCTGAACTTTTAAAATGTGTTTAATGGGACACAAATTGTTTTTTAAATATAATTAAAAATAACTCTTAGTGGAAGGGATAAAAGCTCTTAACCCCCGCCCCCATGACGTCACTATGCCGTTGCATTCTTTCCAGGCTGCATAGTCATTTCTTTCGATTTCCTGGTCGGCATGTATAGACCAATTAAATACAATAATTTCCCCTATAAGTATGAATCATCGTTGAAATCTGTCTAGCATAAACATTACAAGCAGAAACACTGTTTACGATTTTACCGTAAACTAACGGCGAGGCATTGAAGATATTTTACTGTTATGTACTTTCTCTACGGTGCTCGGTTGCTATCTTTCTTCAAAATCGGATATAAAAAAACTCTATAATAATATTTCATTCCGGAAACGCCCTTTCATCTGTAATTGAAAACACACGGTAAGAGTAGCGTAAAATGATATTAAATGCATCCGAATGCTGGCTGAATGTTTAATACTCTCGCGCGAGTGTAATGTTAAAATAAAATACATCTAGATGTTAATCCAAGTGTGTGATATGCCATATTGTGTGTTTCTTTCTACCATTTTGCGTGTTCCAGAAATGTTCACTTTCAGTCTCATTGCGAACTTAATTGCCTGCAGTGCATCGTAGGAAAGGCCACATTTGTTTACATCGCAATATGTCAACAAAACCTCAAAAACAAACAATAGATAAGGTCGTATTTTCTGTAACTAGAATATTTGCGTAGGTTTAGTTTTTCTTCCCTTTCACCTTCAGTGACCGTTTGGAGTATTGTTTCGAAACAAGATTTTAATCAGTAAATTACATTCAAAATGTAACCCCAGATAAATCCATACCACAGGTTAAGGGTTTCTTTCTTTTATGTTTTCTCCTTTTTTTACAATTTTTCCCTTTTATCATCTGAAAGGGATATTTATTGCTGTTAAGATAACATGTGACGCTTTATTGTTTTCCTAATTGTTATGATTTATGAAGTGTAAATAGAATTATGAAGCGGCAATATCAATCATTTTTCGTGCCACGAGAGAATTTTGCTCGAGTTTAACGTGTAATTACGGACTCAAACATCTTGTAACATTCTTGACATGTTGTAGATAAAAAGAAACTATTCCATCTAGCATCTTGATTTGCTTTAGAAGTATTTTTTTCTCCAGATTTGTAGGTAAGGGAAAGAATTCGATTAAAAGAATTTGGTTCTTGTCTGTTATTGGCTACAAAGAGTTATTTTAAAATTGCTTAAAAGTAAAAAAAAAATCAGAAAATCTAGGTCAGTTTAAAACTGAGACCTAAAAATTTACTTTTTGAGACTATGGCAGTGGCATTTTGAAACACACCTATACACGCCTAACGCACTGTCACTGAAAACCACACGTTAATATTCAGTTTAATTAGGTGTTTATCACTGTCAAATATACACGCGTAAAGTGTTTATGAAACATACTATTTAGTATTGAGTGTTTTACCTGGATTTTTGATATTTTTAGAAGGTTTTAGAGAGTTTTAATACGTTCTAAAGCGTTCTAAAATGTTCTGGAAGTCCTAGAGAGTTTATAGGTCACTGAAAGCTTAGAAAACTTCGAATACATCGTAAACGTTCTGGAAAAGAATACATTTTCCAATATCAAATTCCTGATCACAGATAAAAATACATTTCTGGCATAAGCAAATGACACTTGTAGTTCTGAAAAATTGAGTGCCCCTATAAGCAAAGAATTATATTAAAGAAAAAATTGCAAAAATTACAAAATGATGCTTGATTATTGGATAAAAAGATTGATTATGGGATAAAGGAAGAGGTTAGCCTGTCAGCAACATGATACAATTAAAATATTGGTATGCATGATGTTGGATACATGAAGTTTATCTGCGTTACTTTGGGCTTTGACTCATGCGGATGGAAGCCTTTGACATAAATAGCATTAAACACAATCCAAAGGATCCCTTTTACGACTTATTTTCCCCAGAGAAAAATCCCATTTGTGAAGAACATTTTTTGGCTGAAATATGACTTACCCATAATGAACTCACGATACCGCATCAATTATTTGATGAATTTACAAATTTCATGAGCTCGAGAATTCTTTGTGTAAAAGCATTTTCGGTTGTACATGATGATGGATTTTATATTTGGATTAGCAGAGTTTTTTTTTACACACATGCCTAAATTTAAATATTACCACTATTCATGAATTTAAGTGCAATAATATTTTTCAATTAATTTTCAAAATGATAATTAATTTAAAATTGGGAGGTAAATTGCAGTGTGAAGGTGCTTTTGGCTAGCACATAAATTAAAAGCCCCTTGTTATCAAAAATCATGAAATAATATTTGCGATCTTTTCAGACTAATGTTTCAGACTAATGTTTCAGATTAAGGGCTTTATCAATTAGCCCTTAACTACTGGTAACACCTTTCATCAGAAAAGGCTGTATAACGCAAAGATGCAAATATTTTGCATAATTGTTGTACACAGCTAAGAGATTACATCTATTCTTAGGGGAGAAATGTAATTAATATTGATGTACGTACGATGTTTGATTATGCGTAACGTAGCTCATACTTTTGAAAGAACTGTCCATTCTTGCCTGAAAACAAATATCTATATATTTAAGTTGCTAAGCTGATTTTTGGGGGAGTCCGTCAGAGAAAACTTCTGATCAGTTTACTTCATTTTGGACTTAACGAAAGATTTTAATCTATGTATATGTGTCAATTTGGTTTTTGTAACCGCAATTTCAATTAATTAGCGATAATTTACAATTAAAAATAGCTTTCTTTGCATGCTCAGTGACATGTTTAAATCTGGCTTCAGATACTCACTAAGCACGAGGCCGCATAAACAGGTTAATTTGTTTATTCCGAGGAATCTCTCTAGCTCTCTTTCTGCCATTTTTATTTTTAATTATGTTTGTGAGAAATGGACTTAAACCTGACGGAACTTGTTTATTGAGTAACAGCATTTTTTTTTATCATGTTAAATAGTAATTTTTTAAGTGTATTTCTCTCTTCTTAAGAGGACAAGGAACCTTCAACTTCGTTTTTAAATTTTCAATATTTTACTGTACTGCGAAATGAGAATAATTAATATTCTTTTCTGGTACATGGGGGACCTCCAGAATTCATAAATAAGTATTTCGTAAGAATGAGACCTATATTTCAAAAAGTCCCTCAAAAATGCTAAAATATATTCAAAATGCTCCATGCGCAATTATTATCTCCTAATTTCTTCCAGATTTCTCAAGGTTGCTTATTAAAGTGTTTGCTATAAAATTGTGCATAATTCTTTAAAACCACAAATATTTTTTTAATTTAAAGACCGTGAAATAAAGCAAAAACATAAAAATACATAAAAAATATCTATAAAATTCTGCCTGCAAAAAATATATTTTGCAGGCAGATAAAAAAATTAATTATTTATGGCTTTAGATTCATACAAAATAAAAATCAATGCCCAGTAATGTTAATACATATAAAGTAAACTTTTATTAAAAAAATTTAAGGTTTTTAAATGATTTGGAATTCAGTTGGAGCATTTTTAAAAATGTTAGTATTTTGATTTTTTTTAACAGACATTATTCTGCCGAAAAATTCTTATTTTGAATTCTAACGTTCTTCAGTTGTACTAAATAAGGACAAAAGTTATTCTCACTTTGTATATAGAGTTAAAAATTGAAAACAAAAAATTTCGTGGCTCGAGGTCCCTTGTTGTCTGTTCCACCCACACCCCTCTGTGCTTCCAGCAGGAGGCGCTCGCTGACTCTTATCTCCAGCTCCGGTCATTGAACTTGAGTCCCCTTCGAACACTTCACTAGAAGACTCCTTTGTCTCTAGACGCAACTTCGCACCGCTCCATACGGAGCGTCTTATTTTGTCACCGCAACCTTTTACTATGTTAACGCAAACTCAATACTTAAATTGTAAATATTTTTTGTAAATATAACTTTTCGTAATTTATCTCAGTTTCCTTTTTAACGCTAAGCACCGCACCAACAATCAATCGCAACATTTGGAGGCACTCGACGAGATCCAGCTCAAGGAAGCCTGAGATAAGTACATTTTTTTCTTTTGAATCAAGTTTGATTTTGGTTTCACGAAAGTTATATACGCATCCGCACCATTACAAGCATAATGGAAAAGAGAACAAATGATTCGGCAGATGATACTGCTGCTAAAAATGCTGAGAGAATTGCAATTAATCTTCGCGGCAGAGCGAAATCAGCATTAACTAGAATTCACAAGTATATCAATGACGAAAACCAAACATTCAACAAATACGATTTAAATAACAAACTACAAAAATTAGAGACAATTTATTCTGACTTTGACAAAGCAGACTCAGATCTGCCCATTGAACTCTCCGAAATGGAAGAATTTGAAGATAAATATTATGAAACCAAAGCCAAACTTCAAGAAGCTCATGAAAAATTATGCATTGATAATGTAAATGATCCGAGACCTATAACAAATATTTCTAACGTTAATAATTTTAAGCTGCCTAGAATAAATATTCAGTCATTTAGTGGTAATTACAAAGACTGGCCTTCATTTAAAGATCTATATTCATCATTGGTTCATAATAATAGTAGTTTATCCAATATTCAAAAGTTTTCGTATTTAAAAGGTTTATTACTTGACGAACCGGCAGCGATAATTAAACACATACCAATTTCGGAAGCTAGTTACAAAGAAGCTTGGGAAAAACTGCTTACTAGATACGACAGAAAGAAACAAATCGTTTCTTCTCTCGTCAAAACATTTTTTGATCAACCATCTATCAATCATGCAAACGCATCCAATTTACGCAGCATAGCAGATGTCTCAGATGAAGTCATTCGAGGACTTAAATCCATCGATGAGCAAGCTAACTCAAGAGATATCTGGCTAATTTACATATTGTTGCAAAAGGTTGATCAGAAAACACGCGAAGAATGGTCGCAACAATCTGTTAACAATGATTTTCCTACATTCGATGAGTTCCTTGAATTCCTTAATAATAGGTGTGCTTCGTTAGACTTGTTCCACGAAAATGAGTCTTACAATAAAAAAGAAAAGTTTAATGTTTTTAAACCTACATCTAACAATCCAAAGTGTATGCTGTGTAGAATGCCTTTCCACTTACTTTTTAAATGCCATAAATTCAAAGAAATGAGTGTGAAAGATAGAAAGCAATATGTTCGCATAAATAAACTGTGCATTAATTGTTTATCAAACAAGCATACCGATTACCAATGTAATTCCACTTATTCATGTCATTTCTGTAAAGAAAAGCATCATTCTAGCTTGCATGAAAATATGCAGAATTATTCCGTTTCTGCTTCCACTTTCGATTCAAAGGGCTCTACAAATCGGAAAAACGCACCTGCTATTAGCGACGATCATCCCAGTACATCAAACGAAACCAACACTGTTTTGTTAAATACGGCCCAAACTTCATTCGCACTTTTACCCACAGCATGTGTCATGGTAAAAGATTGTACGGGAGAAGCACATACACTGAGAGCCTTATGTGATTCGGGTAGTGAGTCATCGTTCATTAGTGAAACTTGCATGAATATTTTAGGAATAAAAAGGAAGAATGCTAGATTTCCTGTTAAAGGGTTGTCTGGAAAGGACCTTGCCATGACTAAAGGGTGTATAGCACTTGACTTACTTTCGATTCATGAACCTGGGGTCAAGCTGACTGTTACAGCTTATGGTTTGGATAAATTAACGGCACCTCTGCCTGTTTCAAAGATAAAAGACGAACATTTCACGCACTTAAAAAATATTCAACTAGCTGATCCAAATTTCAACACGCCGAATAAAATTGATATGATTCTCGGATCAGATATTTTCTTTTCGATGTTACTTCCTGGTCAAATAAATTGTTCTCAAAGTAATTTAATTGCACAGAATTCGATTTTTGGTTTTCTGGTTTCTGGTAAATTGCTTGACACAAGCACAAATGCCGATTCAATATCTAGTTTGCATATTTACGAAATAAATATTGAAACGGAGCTTAAACGATTTCCGGAGTTAGAAGATGTTCCTAATTCTAAAAATATGATGCTTACTCCGGAAGAACAGAATGAAACAAGTTCGAAAGAAATCGAGGATGAATTGAAGACTGAGCAAAGAGCTGACCTAATCTTTACCCATCACCTCCACACTTCAAATATTTTAGTAGATGAGTTTTTCGAAAAATTCTCTTCCTTGGCTAAAATAATTCGCATTCTAGCTTACTGCCAAAGGTTTATTAAAAATTGCAAAAGATCCGCAGAAAATCTCCAAGATCAATCTACGACACTCACCTTTTCAGAAATCAAACAAGCCGAAGAAACAGTTATCCGTTCTATTCAAAATAGCTATTTTCATAAAGACATAAAATGCATCAAAAATCAAGAACCTGTACCAAATAAAAGTCAATTACGCTCCCTTTACCCATTTGTAGACGAAAACGGTCTCTTACGGGTGGGAGGTCGATTACAGAACTCTCAACTACAATTTAATCAGAAACATCCTGTTATTCTGCCGTATCAACATAAGTTCAGCGAACTTTTCATCAAAGAACGGCATGTAGCCTATCTACATGCTGGCCCAACATTGTTAGCGCACATCATACGGCAATCATACTGGATCATTGGTGGAAGAAAATTAATTAATAAATGTATAAACAAATGCTTAAAATGTCACAGATTCAAGACTTCCACAAAAACACAACTGATGGGTAATTTACCTAAGGCTCGAGTAACTCTGGAACGACCTTTTTTCTACTGCGGCATTGATTACGCCGGTCCAATCTCCATGAAGTTTAGTAAAGGTCGAGGTTCTAAAACTACCAAGGGATATATAGCTTTATTCATTTGTTTATCGACTAAAGCTGTGCATCTTGAAGCAGTCAGTGATTTAACAGCTGAATCATTTATAGCTGCTCTTCACCGTTTCAGTGCTCGTCGTGGTGCCCCTCGCCACATTCATAGCGATAATGCTACCAATTTTGTGGGTGCTCGACGAAAACTCAACGAAATGCAACAAATGTGGCGCTCATTGCCTGAAAATGAATCAATTGCTCACCACCTAGCCAACACTTCTATCGAGTGGCATTTCACTCCACCTGGTTCTCCTCATTTTGGAGGAATTTGGGAAGCAGGAGTCCGCTCAATAAAATTTCACCTTAAAAGAGTGATGGGAGAAACTCTCCTAACGTTTGAAGAATTATCAACTCTACTCAGCCAGATAGAAGCTTTACTAAATTCACGACCTCTTACATACATTAAAAACTCGGATATTGACTCTATTACCGCACTTACTCCATCCCATTTCCTTACAGGAGATATGCTTACTTCTGTACCTGATCAACCCTCCTCTTCTCCTTCACTAACCAACAGATGGACGCTCGTCCAAAACATGAGAAGAGGTTTCTGAAAACAGTGGAGGCATTCTTATTTGCACTCCCTACAACAGCGGAAGATTTGGCAGTCCTCGCAGCCGAATCTTAAAGAAGATAACATCGTACTCATAAAAGATGATGCTCCTCCAGGTTCCTGGCAACTAGGAAGGATCCTAGAAACTCATCCTGGCAAGGACAATCTTGTTCGAGTCGCTACAGTTAAAACTCAAAACAACGTTATAAAACGTTCAATCACCAAACTTTCTCCTCTTCCTTTATATCAGGACTAAGGTCCTGATAGGGTGGGAGAATGTTCCACCCACACCCCTCTGTGCTTCCAGCAGGAGGCGCTCGCTGACTCTTATCTCCAGCTCCGGTCATTGAACTTGAGTCCCCTTCGAACACTTCACTAGAAGACTCCTTTGTCTCTAGACGCAACTTCGCACCGCTCCATACGGAGCGTCTTATTTTGTCACCGCAACCTTTTACTATGTTAACGCAAACTCAATACTTAAATTGTAAATATTTTTTGTAAATATAACTTTTCGTAATTTATCTCAGTTTCCTTTTTAACGCTAAGCACCGCACCAACAATCAATCGCAACATTGTCTTAATTTTATGATTTTCAACATTTAGCTATGATGTGTTGAGTTTAATTTGTGTATTAGTACATTTATTTACTATCCAGCCTTCATGTTTTGACGGGTGCCAACTAGTTCAACTTAATCGTTGATGGGTGGTGGGGTTGTGGCTTGTTCTAGTAAAGCATGTCCTGTAAAGAAAACTTCTATTGAAAGGGATTTTATTTGAGCCTCTTTAATGAAATGGATGCATTAAAAGTTTAAAAAAAATTAATGGCCCTCAAATATTTCCATAATCTGACAGATGGCACAAATATTGCTTACTAATCCTATGGAACGTCTGTCACCGTAAATGGATATTCACGTCTCGAAATTAGAGTAGGCTAGCAAGCTTTACAAACACATGACCCCGCAGCAAGTTATCTATCATCTCCGGAGCCACATGGTGTGTATCTACGCACAATACTGACGTGTGAAGCAGATCTTTTCATCCCGATGATATGTAGGTAATTGCAATTAGAACAATGCTGCTAATTCGAGCTTTGTTTGAGCTTCATCTCATCACGAGGGCTGATGGCTTAATAACATACAGGAAGGAACAGCTGTCTAGAACTGTATGATGGCTGTTAGATATTTCTTTTGGAAGGTAGATAGCGTTATGATGATCCCGAATCAACTTTTCCGTGTCAATTTGCATGAAAATGAAATTCGAAACTTCCGGAGACCGCTTGTTTAGTTTTGTTTTATGGAAAATGCTTTGTCCTCTATTAAAGACGTTGTAGGTTGTGATAAAGAAAATACTCGGAATTCTTGGTGAGATTCCTTTAAGCGTAAATGAACCATCAAGAGTTCCTGCTTGACATTCTTCTGAATTCATTGTTTGATGTTAAACACAAAAGGTCGTCATCTTACACGCATTTTTTTGTTATTATTTTACTCTTTTAGATATAATAATGCTTTGCCTTATACAATGTAACACCGGAATATTTAAATTTAGTTTAAAAAATTTGAAAACTTTCACTGCAGTACGAAAACATGTTATTGTGAAATACTAAATTTATGGCTAAATCAATGCATGAGGTTCATTGGTGAAGATCGTGAAGTGGTTCCGCAGTTTAATAGTTAGCACATCGGTCCATAAAATAGAGACTTGGACCCGACTCCTTTGCGACCCTATAGGATCGCAAAGGACTCGGGTAAAACGCTTCAAACAGCTATAACAGCTATAGCTTCGCTTTTAATGGCTTATAACGCTATATTTGCATATATTCTCTTATATTAGCTTATATTCGCTTATAATGCTATAACAGCTATAGCTTCGCTTAAAATAGCTATAGCTGTTTTGAGCGTGCCAAAAAGAAAGTGAGTGTGTATCTTTAGAAATGATTCAGTCGTTATAGTGACCCAAAATAAAAATATATAAGTGATTTCAATAGGAGAGCCCCAAGTTCCAAACTACTCCATGCTGGGGAAAAAGCGAGGTTGTAGTGTTGTTAATTCTGTAATGACCAGTAAACAATGATACAATGATCTGAAAGAACGGAAGACCAATCCTAAATTACTTTTAAAACGAATTCATCAAAAATGTATGAGAGGTACAAAGACTCAAAAGACTTTCCTTCTAAGCTGTTCTAGAAGCAATCCACCGTTATCCATAGTTAAGTAACATTTTTAAAATAATGATATAATAGTATTAAATAAACTTATAACATTTTTTATGATGATTTTTACTCTTCTCTTTCAGGGTTTATGCACGATTTCCATAATGCGTTCTCGCAATTTCATAAATAATTGCATTTTATCTTTCTGTCGATCTTTTTGTATAATAACTTTATAGAATTTTTTTTACATTTCATTCATGTTTAATAGTTTACCTACCTTTAAAAAAATTCAACGGGAAATATTTGGAAATACTGCGGCAAGTACTTTTGGTTAAAAGTCTACATAATTTAGTAAACCCAGTTCTGTGCATGCATAATTTTTTTTTCCATCATGGTAGCGTTTATAATAGCAACTTCTAATGAGATCTGTTGTGACAAAATTTACTATGAGTAGTTTTTTGTAGTGTACCACATTGAAAAATTGACAAATAGAGTCATAGGGATAATTTTAAAGTTGCACAGGTGCGTATCCACACAATATGCATATAAATAATGGTATGGCTAACAAAGTCCCACGCTTCTGATCCTGAACTCCAAAAGACACCATGCATCACTAAATCAATCATTCAAACTAGTGTTTATTGAAACAAAAAATATATATATTTCTTATATAACAGTTGCATACAGACAAGCCTGCAAAGTACGAGGGTAGTATGATAAGTCCATGCAAAATCTGAGAGATGGCGCCAAGCACTGAAATTGTTCGTGCTCTCACATTGAACATGCTTCAAAGGCATGCATATCAAATTGTAATCATATTCTGCACCTTGACTGAAGCCATTTTATTCAGCTAACTTTTGTTACTGCTCCCACAATGGAGAAAAACGAGTTCTTCTTGTTGATAAAAGATTACTTTTTAAGGGGCAAAACGGTGGCAGAAACTACATCCAGTCATGATATTAATATTATGGCAATGGCCCAGTTGGCAAAAGCAGTGAGCCTGAGATCTGAAAGTCTCTGGTTCGATGCCGGTCGCTGACAAATCCACCGCCGTGTACGCTAATGGTGGCTGGTGCACGAAAAACCTGTCTTGGCTGCAATGTTCTCCAAGTTCTCAAATTTACCTCTGGAGGTTGCGAAGTGTACCTGTCTCGTCACTTGACTCGGTTCAAAATTACGGGACCGGTCCTTTAGCCAAGTCGGGCTCCGATCCTTGTGGTGCTATTAGAAACCGGAGTCGCACCACTCTGCCTAATAGCCTCTATGGACTTCACCTGATATACTGTCGGTCAAGGGGCATAAGCCACAGCCCAACACATATTACGGCGATATTAAGGATAAATGTTATGGCCAACTGCACCTCTGTTTAGAATGATTTACGAATGGTTTGTTGATTTTAGTTGCGGCCGAATGCTTACAAGTGACGCTAAACGTTCAGGCCACCCTGCTGGTGTCACTTCACCAGAAATTATTGCAAACACCCATGATTTGGTGATGAAGGACAGAAGATTTAAGAGTGCTTGAGATTTCTGAGGTTGTTGACATCTCACTAGAGGGCGTATATGATATTTCGCATGCATATTTAGGTTTGAGAAAGCTGTCGGCAAGGTGAGTTCAGCCTTCGCGGGCAATCGATCATAAACGTGAAAGAGTGACCAATCCGAAGCACAATCTGGAGCTGTTTCAAAGAAATACAGATGAATCTTTTCATCATTACGTGACTGCTGATGAAACATGGATACATCACTACTAGCTTGAAACGAGAGAACAATCAAAGTTGGCCAAAGGCTGAAGCAGGTGAAAGCCAAAACGGTTCCATCAACAGGAAAGGTTTGAGGATCATGGTATTATGTTTATTGACTGCTTGAAAAGGGGAAAACAATCCCCGGAGACTATTAAGCATTTTTTCCGGATCTTTTAAATAATAAAATTTAGAAAGAAAGGCTGCAGTTAGTGAAAAAGGGATTTTTCCCCCATTATGAAAGTGATTGGACTCATTAATCTGTGATTTCGGCGGCAAAACTTATAGAATTACGGTACGAAAATGTTCTCCACTCTAGGTATTTTCTAGATTTGGTCACCTTGACTGTTGTGTACCCCCAAATGTGAAAAAATTCTTGCAGGGAAAATTTTCTTTGAATTCCGAAGTAATTAGTCAAACAAAGGCTTATTTAGCAGCGTTGAACAAGTCTTACTTTATGGCAGGGATAAAGAAGGCTTGAAAGTAGTTGAACCATATGCATCGACCTTTAAGGATTATGTAGAAATAAATAAAATATTTTTCTAAAATAGACGTCGTTTTTCACGAATTTTTTCATAGACTCATCAAACAATTCTTGTATGTTCATATATAAACACAATCGAGCGCGGAGTCTAACATAATTAAACCTCTGAAAATTGAGGTCACATGCTATAAAAGTCCATTTAGCAAAATTGTCGGAACGGTACAAAATTATCTGCTTACATTTTTCAAAAGCAAATTGAAACAATTAATGAAGACATATGAATAAATATTATTATTACATCCATAAATAAAAAAAAGTACAAATAAAATATCTAAAGACGGATGATTCTTACTTGCAGTCGTGGAAACGGCATATAGCTCTCCGCTAAAACTGATACTCCGTTTTAAAATAGAAAACGAACATCAGGTTCGCTGAAAACTGGACGGAATGGTATATCTGTGTGAATCCGAGTGAGAAGCGAAGTCTAAATAGAGACCTGAAAAAACTGTGTTCTAGTTACTGACGAACAAAAAAAATTAGCATGAGATGATTAGATTCGGTTGTGGGAAAAAAAAGAAAAATTTGAGGAAAAATCGAAGAGTAATCGACAGTGACAGGTAAAACAGCTAAAACAACTTTTTCGAGGACCTCTTTTCTTAACTGGGCAAATGAAAGAAATTCTCCCGATGCAAGTGAAAGAATGGAAGATTCCGATACTAATTCTGTGGGATGTAAACTTAAATGTTCTTTCAAGACAGACATTAAATATTTAATTTTTAACAATAATTTGCCAAGAAAAGGGTTCAAACTCTCTCCTCTGAACTTCGACTACTTGATCTCCCGGAGATGTGAAGGAACCTCATCGTATCTCGTAACTCTAGCAAATTCGTATTAGTTCTGGGTTACGATTTATCGGGGATGGAATCCTCCTTATTTTTTACCATGTTTTTATTAACTCCCTTTCTTGTTTGTGTGTTTGTTCAGTACAAATCTTGCAATCGATTTTTAACTAACTTCCCGACTAGCTAGACATTTAAAACTTTTAGAATAGCTTAGAACACGATGACAATGCATTCTTTTAATACTTTTAGCCCTCTTTAAGCAGAATTGACTTCATTACTACCTTGTTTTTATTAACTCGCTTTCTTGTTTGTCTGTTTGTTCAGTACAAATCTTACTGGACAAACTGCAAGTGATTCACAAAAGCAAGTGATTCACAAAAGCACTCATGATGTCAAAATGTAAAAAGCATTCCCCTCCCCTCACTGTCCCATTTGTGTGTTTATGAAAGCAAAGAATCATCGAAACGAAGTTAGAGCCTTATTATACAGAACCACTCGAGTGGCGAACGCGCGCCACAGTAAAGACCACCATAATCGATTTTTAACTAACCACCATATAATCGATTTTTAACTAACTTCCCAACCAGCTAGGCATTTGAAACTTTTAGACTAGCTCAGAACACGATGACAATGCATTCTTTTAATACTTTTAGCCATCTTTAAACATAATTAAATTCATTTTCAGTTAATTTTGTTGTCGGAAAATTTCTTAGAATTGCTCTGTTTATTACGCATTTGATCATTTTCTTTAAAGTTGATGGGATAATTCATCAAAAAATTTTTTTTAAGTATTTATTAATGCATAGAATTATCAAGTTTATATGATTCAACAGAAAATTTAAAAACGTGGTACATAAAAAGTTCTTTTTATCTTCTAATTATTGGTAATTATGGCTATTAGTTATTGAAACGACAAAGTTAGGCAATTCCCTCAGTGCTTCGTATCTTTTAATTACTACAGTCTACATAATAGAAATGTAGCGAAGGATTCACTTTTAAATACACAACAAAGAATCCAGGGGTGATCACGAAAAAAGACTGCTAATTAAAATTAGTATTTGACTAAAAATCTCAACAAAGCTTATCCTAACTATATTTCCTGTTTATTATCGCAAACTTCCTCGGAATAAACTTGCATAACAATATTTAGAAAGTTAATAGCTGATGAATTTAAATACATTGGTTGATAAGGAGAGAAGTGATTCACAAAAGCACTCATGTTGTCAAAATGTAAAAGCATTCCCCTCCCCTCACTGTCCCATTTATGTGTTTATGAAAGCAAAGAATCATCGAAACGAAGTTAGAGCCTTATTATACAGAACCACTCGAGTAGCGAACGCGCGCCACAGTAAAGACGCCCGGGCTGGTCACACCTGTGGCGCATCCAAGCCACAGCAGTGGCCCGGCCTAGCTTCCGTGTGGCTTTGTCATGATTTTCATTTATTTATTGATTTAAAATTTTGAATTTTTTGTGATGGTTAACCATATAATTTGTAAACAAAATTACATCATAAAATTCCTCATAAAGTTAAAAATTTTTTTTAATTTAAATTTTTTTTAAAAAAAGTGAGGTAATTTAAAATCCCTATAACTTAAAATATTATTTATCGAATTTCATTTAATCAAAGTTTTTTCATTTAATCAAACAGAAATATATAAGTTTTAATTCTGATTCAGCGTATTTTAAAATATTAATTTAAAAAAAATTAAAAATATTTAGATTAAAAATTTCTAAAAAAATGATGTAACTTATTTTAAAAAAATCTTATTTTTAAAAGTAAATATTTTTTTAGAATTTTCTGAATCAAAATTAAAGTAAAATAATTGAAAAAGAGATATTCCAATTTTCAACCATTTATCTTTAACAGTTCTTGACTTATAACAATTTAAAGACGAGAAATGGTGAAAATCTCATCATTCCAAAAAACGCATTTACAGGTTTAAACAAAGATTGATTACTATAAGAACGTTGTAAAAATAAAATTAATATCTCCTGTTCTAATTAAGATAGAAAAGCAGCATGATTGAAACGTAATTTTAAGCGGAGAAGAACACAGAATTTTTTAATGCAATAATTTCTTTTCGAAAATTTGAAGAAATTTGTGTCCTGGACCCCATTAAAACTGCAGTAAAATTGTTGAATTACTAAAAAAAAAAAAAGAAATACATAAATGTGGTTCAAACTCAATGTAACTGATATTTAGAGGTATCAAACGTGTGATAACTCCAAAAAATAGCTTCTCAACCATGTGGCCTGTGGTACTGTGATTATTGGCGCAATATCCGAAGTAGAAACTAGTGGAATGAATGGAAGATAACCTTCTTGCAATAGGTAACCGTATGTTCAAATTGGTGCTGAAAATTTTATATGAATATTTTACGATTTAGTTATTAATATGGAAGTGGATGAATCAATGTATTTTTTTCAAATGTTCCTAAACAGCTTCTTAATTTGTTTTATTTTACAATGGTACACTTGTTAGGACAAAAATAACGAAAAAAATTTTTAAATTCTTAATAATAAGACATTATTCACAGGAGAGTGCAAGATAAATATGAGTTTATTGATTAAGATTGAGAACAGAAATATGTTTACATTTTATATGCTAATTTAATGAACAATAAGCAAATTTAATACACAGCTACTCATGCACTTGAATTAATCTGTTCCAAATTTTTGAAATACCTGTTATATGTTATATTCATGTCTTCTTTAAATTCTGTTCTACGTACCATCATTTTATGAGCAAATTAATTAACACTAGAAAGACGGTTGCCGTCATTTTGACGGTTTCGGACATACTATTGAGCGCTATGTCTGTATTTATGTCCTCAGGCTTCTGAAATTTTATGACCTTTTTCTAATTTTACGCGAAGTATGCCCACACATTTACAAATTTATAGTCGATATTAAAGAGGGGGAGAAAATGTGTTGTATACCTACTAAGACAGAAAGCCGTCAATTTGACGGCAATATATAAAACAGGCAGAAATCTTTAAAATAATACCGGAAATATGTTAGTTACTTTTTGTCACTTTCCCCTTTTGCAAATAAGAAATATTGGCTCTTCGGAAATATTGGTGTTTAAAAATAAGGACTGCACAAACCATGCATATATATTTAAGGATAAACCCTACCAGGTTATCAGCTCGCTATACCTGCATAAAAATATATCTATATATATACTAATTTATTATACATTGGTATGAAATACGTAGTTCAAAATTTAAAGTATTTAACCATAAAAAAATTGAAATATTTTAAATTCTTGACTTTATTTTTAACCGTAAAATTGACGGTGTTCAGTCTTTTTAATAGGAAAAAAATTCCTGTCTTTCTAGTGTTAAAAAAAACTTTATTTTTCCATTGAGTAGTTACATATTTTTTACTTAATTATTATTAATTGATTAAAAAATAGTAAAAGAATTCAGATAAAAATAAAATATTGAAACCAAGTGATATGCTTTTACTACGTTTGAGTGGTTCTTTTCAAATTTATGTATTATAATACCATGTATTTTTGAGGTGTTTTAATTAACTATTTATCTAAAAATAGAATAGAAGCATTATAGAAGTTAAATTTTGATTTTTTTCCCTAATAAAGCTTTTACAGTGAAAACAACATAACACTTTACCAAATTCCTACTTGAATTTTTTTTATCTCAGCATTTTCCTACCATCTCCATCAACCTGATTCGAAAACTTCACTCAACCTTGACTCACATTTGAGGATACAATTGAATTCTAACACGTTTCTTTTTCTCTTTTACCTCTTTGTTTGAAATTACGAAGAACAGTCGATTTTTTTCTTATATTCTCTGTATAAACAGAGGCTGTAGTAAGGTGCTTTTGGTGTATAACCGTTTCTTATCAACTTCAATATCGCGTATTGTTAAGGCTTTTTGTTGTTCTATTATATACTCAAATTGAGCTGGAAAAATAACACACGAGCTGTCTAAATTTTTTTATTAGGTTTGTAGATCAGTTAGATAGCATTCTGGGAAAAGCCATAAGGGAAAATTAAAAAAAATTACTATCACAGCTCTAGCTTTTGATTTGGAGGTTATTTATTTTTTTCATTGGTGAAATGTTAGAACAAAGCCAAGTGTGCGGCGTCTTTGAAACTAAAGTGTGGCACTGTCAGTCGATTGTTGTTTGCTGTAGCCACCAAATCTAACGTTATTTGGGTCTGAATTTTCCTCAATGTTCCTCGCCAAGGAATAGGATGAATTTCAAACAGGAAATCATCTGGTAAAGTATTGGAATTTCCAAAGGGTAATTGGGATTTCCTCACACTATCATGCATTAATGACCATTTTAAAGGTATGGTATTTCCCTTAAACTTTTCAATTATTGCATTAATTAGGTCATGCACATACCTTATTTCATGCATGGCCAACTTAAGGATTTTCTAAATTTATCCATTTTTGTACATAATAAAAAGGAAGTTTTTAGGGGGCCTTGTATAATATGCATTTTATCATCGTAGAAAAATTTGAGATAGAAGACATTTAAGGGTGCGAAAATGTTTGACAAACAATTTCGCACCCTTAAATGTCGCATTGTTTCAATTGTGGTTCAAATAACAAAATGAAACAGAAATAATTAATTAATGATCAAGCTCAAAGAAATAAACTATAATGAGTTTAGCCCCTTATACAGTAGTATTCTAATCCTCTAATTAGAGTTACTCGGCCAACATGAAGTAATTTTTTTTCGGTAGTAGCGTTTCTATGCCATTTGTTGCAAAAATGCTTTAACCTCTACTTACAATAATAATTAGATACCTCATACCTGAGTTATCCAGAATGGAGATATGAGGCATCTAATGATAAAAAACAATTAAATGATAAAAAATCCTTTATTAAAAGTTGTAATACGTTAACATACATGACCGATCCCGGAAGCAGTTGAAAACAGTTTGCCATACGTCCATACTACTAACTAGGCTGCCAAATGCCAGATTACTCTCCTTGATCACGTACATCTACAGCCAAATGCCAAAACTTTGGTCCCTTTACCAAAGCTGAGAGCTAGAGATTAAAGCATTGGTCATCTTGCACTTGGACAACCATGCATTTTTATATACTTTAAAAACCCGATTACGAGGTTTTTAGAGTACAGAAGGTCATTCGCACTTTATGCAAACGATTTTGTAATTTGTTTTTGTCGTTTGAATTTTGAGATAAAAATTCAGCAACTTCAGAATAATCGTCTACTACTGTTTTGTTTTGATTGGAATGTAAAATAAACGATTTATTTTGAAAATGGTTCGAAGGTTACGTAACTGCGCTTTCCGAGCAGAAATATTCGTATCAACAAATTATATAGCTGTGTAAAAATAGCAGTTATGACATTTAAAAAAAAGTATTTCTAATATATTAGATTTGAAAGGAATAAAGTGTAACTGAAGGTAAATATGAAAACATGACCGCGAAACCTCATCCTAAGACTGTTCGAATGTAGGTAAATATCAAGAAAGTGAAGTTTCTGATCCTAAAAGAATATCCCCCGACTCAAAGATCCATTGCATTGAAACTAGGAATGTCTTCTGACACTGTAAATAAAATCATTCATAAAGATTTGAAGTTAAAAAAGATGTTTAAACCTAAAGTTCATCTGTTTTTGCTATAGCATATTGCTGAAAGAAAAACAAATTGTAGAAAATTATATGAGAAACTCCTGCTGAAAAATGGAAATTTGTAGTAACACTTGATTAGGCATGGAGGATTTAAGTGACTGCAATAAAAAAAGATCAATTTTCTATTGCTCAACTCATGGGAATGACCGTACGAAATGGCTTCGTCAGTGTATAGAAAAGTTCCTAAAGAGATTCATGATAGTTGCAGGATTTTGTTACAACGGCAAATTTAAAATAAGAAAATCTCAAGTAAAGCCAAAATTAATTCACTCTACTACCAGCAGAATATTTTAGAACCAATTTTTGAAGAAGAAATTCCAGCCTTACATGGAAAGGACGTTGATAAAGTTGAGCTTCATATGGACAAAGCCTCTATTCACACGTCTAAATCAACTGCCGCTTATTTGGCAAAGAAAGAATCAGAAAGAGGAATAAAGTGTATCCCATTTAATAAAATACCTGTAAAATCACCTGACGCTTCTCCAATGGACTTCTGCGCTTTCGGTTTATTAAAACGAGCCTTACGAAACCGGCATCCAAGAACAGTGAACGCACTTTGGAAAACGGTCCAAGAGGAATGGGGTAAAATTGACATGACAGTACAAAGAAAAAGTTTACTTTAATGGAAAATTCAAGCTAGAGCTATTGTCAAGAACCATGGCTATCAGATAGAAGCAAATTGCCGCAAAAAATACGGCATTTATGCATAAAACTTAACTATCATAATCGTTTCCATAAAGGGCGAATGACCTTCTGTATATAAAAATACGAGGTAAGAGATCTTATGAATAATCCCAAAATCAACTTCTTACAGCACAAAAAAGCCGAAAACTAAGCGACTAGACGTCTAGTCGCTTAGTTTTCGGCTTTTTTGTGCTGCCATTAAGTTCTTTGCACTGATTAAGAAGCTCCTTTGTAGCTTCGAAACGGCCGTATGCAAAATAATTGTATCTTACTGCTATTTGTGCTTTATTTACGTTGGATTTCCTGTTTATTCATCCCAGGTACGTCTATTCCTTAGCCAGGATTCTAACCATAGGCCCCTTGGGGAAGCTCACGATACTAACCACTATATGACACGGGCGGCTTCATGCAGTCACATATACAAAGAACATTTTTTCTAAAATTTGACGAATTACAGAATAGATAAAAAATAAAAGTAAAGAAAATACTCTCTTGTAATATAAGATCCAAGAGAGTGGCAGTTGATTCAGTAACTAACCTCTAAAAATTGTGCTTTATATTACCATATGATCGATACTGGAAATACATTAGTAAGAAATTTTATTATTGCTTATTATTTTATTTACAAACTCAAGACTGACTTATTTGATTGAAAAAATAAGAAAAGATTTATTCTGGTGTTGTTTTATTTACAATGTGTCTGTTTGAATAATTAGCATGCCATTTAAATATGTCGTTATCTGTAAACATCCTGTGACCGAAGATTTGGTTTTCAGGAGTTCTTGTGTAGATGTAATGTTGTTGTTAAACGATTAGTTATACAGGATAAGAGGGAAGAATTTGGGAAATTTACAGGAATGTATATTAAAGGTTATCTTTCGGAGTCAAATATCTATATTAAGATATATAGAGTAGTTTAACATTGTTATAGTGTTATGCCAGTATAGATAAATTTACTTTAAACATCTTTTTTTAGATGAACATTCTTCAAAAGTTAGTACAAAATTATTGATATTTGGTTCATCTAATATGTACAGATGTATGTGAATGGGATTTATGTATCTAATTTTATTCATGCCTTTAGATGGAACTCATTATCATTCACTCACCGGAGGAACATTGGTTAAATGGGGATTTTTTTATGAATTAATTGATGAGTAAGATTAGATTTTGTTTCATCAAATAAAGTACATCCTCCTAAAGAAATTTTAATTTTATGTTTTTTTTACTAAAAATTAAAATTTTTTGAAGCTAATTGTTTACACATAAAGAAGCATTCTACTAAAGTGTATTTTCATTCAAAATTATGCATACAATAAACTCCAGAGAAAAGTACATTATTTCAAATTTCGTCGAATGCGAATTATAACTTTAAACCCTTCATAAGACTTGCTCTACTCGTATATTTTGCGCGTATATTACAGCCATGGAAATAAGAAAAATATTTGCGAAATTTTACTTTCTTTTTTTCTCTAAAAAGCTTTCATAACGGTTTTTACCAACCCTTTCTTCAATCAGACAATTTCCTTGATTTTGAGGGCAAGCGAGTAAATGCGAAGCGAAAGTTTCTTATCTCAGCGGATTAAGATAACCATCGAATTACATAATGTCTCTCCACCCTTTCAGAACAAAGTACTTTCTCTGAAAGTCTGGCATTCACTTTTTAGCAGGCTTGCGGTCAACCTTGGCCCGTGGTTACAAAGAAATAGGAAGAATATGTTGACTCCGCCTCGGTTAATTTAACGTCTTCATGACACAAAGCATCTTGGGAGAGACAACTACTGTGTGTTTCGTACACAATATAATTCCGAGTTTGCGGCCACATTCAGAGTCTGGAAATAAAACTGGTGTCTATGTGTGAGTAGTTTATTCTCCTGGTAATGGTCTGTTTGGAATAAATTATAAGGAGGTTGAATGGATTTAAAATAGTGTTTGTTTTCTTACTCTTTTTTTTATTGTAGCATCTTACGGAGTTCTCACTATGTAAAATATATCATGCACGCATTGGTTTAACATTTAAAACTGGCCACTTGAAATTCAACAATATGTTCTGCTAAAGTAGAAACTGAGTTTAACGGTTTAACTAGTGACTTCGCATGGTCAACCTTATTTGCAGTAAGGGATTGGTAATAACTATGGACTTTGAACACGTCATCATTGGATTCCTGATATAACTATGGGAAAGATGTTCAGTAAATTCACGGAAGTAAATTCATGGAATCTGAATTCAGAACATCTCGTAGCCTAACAAGGCCCAAAACACTCCTTTACTAAGCGTGGAATTATCAAGATTCATCCGAAAATCTAATAATGTTTCTTAATTTTTCAATACGGAAGCTAACAAGAGATGAAACCTTTGGAGGATTTTCAACGCATGGTATTAAAACATATCCATTTAGATAATAAGTGTTTAAGTATCCTGGATACATTCTGTTTGATTTAGTGGAAATAAATGACAGAAGCAAACGGGGATTTAATGTCAATTCAATATTTCATTGGTGAGTGGAATATTAAACTGTCGCATGAGAAAACGAATCGAATTCAACTTTTTTTGAAAATCAGCCTTTGAATGTTATCCTCTGCCTTATATTCCTGTAAATGTCTGTTGAATAATTTTGTTTTCCTTCTAATTGTTTCTGGCAATTTCTGCTTAATTGTATTAAGATAGACTATTATTTAGTGCATGGTGGTCACGACGAAAATGTTAGCATCTGAAATGTTAAGTTTAGACTTCGGGAAATTCAGATCTATTACAAATATAACCAAAGAATGATGGGAAAACCTGCGAATTGGTTACGTACTCCAAAAGATCAACGATGTAAAATTATGAGGATGACGAATAAGCTATAAAAAATAAAAAGGAAAAGCACCAGGACACTTTCCTGTTTACCGTATCGAACCCTATCGAATAAAAAGCCCCAGGACCCTTTACTTCTATTTTTTCGCACCTGCTGCTTACCGTATCGGACTTGAAGTAAAGGAAATACTTCAAGCCAGGGCTCATTTTCATTCAGTATGTCCGAGGGAGCCCATCAACCTATGTATAATTGACTACATCTGCCTCAACAACCATTCAGAAAAAATTAATTACTATGGTATAACAATATTTACAGTGATAAAACCAGATTCACACGTTAGAAGTGGGAGGGCTGTTCCAGTTTCCGAAGGAGAAACTTTTATATCTGGATTGGGACGAACAGGTGATGAAATTTACACTGAAATTACCTTTTTTTTTTAAATACTGATTATTTCTCTCCTAGGGGATGTGTGATGTCTTACTTGGTACTGCATTAGGTGGTACGAGTAAAATGTATCACACACTTATTGCTTTAACATTTAAAACTGGCCACTTGAAATTCAATAAAGTGTCCTAATAAAGTAGAAACTGAGTTGGACGGTTTAACTGGTAACTTCACATGGTCAACCTTATTTGCAGTAAGGGGTTGGTAATAACTTGAGCTTTTGAACACGTGATCATTGGATTCCTGATATAACTATGGGAAAGATGTGCGAAAGGTTAGAAAAACCCTCGAACATTCAAATCTCTGACAGATTTAAATCTGTCAAAAATTTTCGAAGTGAGGACATTCAACAAAAGGGGGGTGTTGAGGTTGAATTGTGGAGTACTTACCTGGCTATGGATTTATTATTCAAGTCCAAGCTTATAACTTGAATGTTTATCATATGTAGTGCTAAATATAATTACGTACATACTTTTATGAATTAATTACAGCAAATTTCTATATCGAAATATTCCTTGAAATGATACTTAACACTATTTCGGACGTTAAATAAAACATTAACCAATACCGTTTATGAGTAAGCAGTACTCTTTGCGTTCAGAATGGCCATAAATAAAAACAATGATAAAAACTCTATATAACATAATATTGAAGATAGTATATATTGAAAAAATTCCTATTAAAATAATAATATCAAATTCCTATTACAACAATTTAGAAGTCATCTCTAATGGGGTTCGCTTTTGAAATGGTTGTTCCGATCCTAGTCTTAATGTCTTTAAGATCAGTACGCGTTTAACGTTCTTCTACCCCTAAATATAAGACATATTCAAAGGCCTCTAGCATAAATTGAAGTCAAACCCATTATCGTGTTCCCGAGACTATTGATGGCTAACTTGTGGATACATTTACGGACACTGACCAGTTGGTTATCACGCAGTGAGAGCTCTTCGAGAATTTCGGCAACATAATAGCTTATTTAAACATACCTATTTAGTGTTTATGACCTAAAATGATAATTATAATTGGCGACACGAACCGTCTCCAGCAAATATTACTCTCTTAATGGGGAAAAACTTCCTCTTATTACTTAAAATGATGATGCTAAGAGAAAAGGGTTGAATATGCATGGTTGAATACGCTTTAACATTTATAACAAGCCACTTGAAAGTAAACAAAATGTTCTGCTAAAGCAGAAACTGAGTTGACCGATTTAACTGGTGAGTTCCCATGTTCAACCTATTTGCAGAAAGGGACTGGTAATAATTGGAACTTTGTTGAAAATAAACTTTTTCTTTTTAAGAAATCAAGCAGATTTGTGAACAAACGATAGTTTATGCTAAAAGAACATACCGGAAATGAAAGATGTTATAGTTTAAGAATTAGGATCCTTAAAAATACAGCTGTAAAAGTAAACGCATTTAGATATCAGAAGTCTATAGATATTTGATCTGTTTCATACATGCGATCTATCATATGGATCATTTATCTATAATGTATCACTAATTTGTTTTACTTCTAATCAATTTCTGTAGAAGTGTATTTTATTTTTATCATGGCTGATATTTTATCTTGAGTTATAAAACTCGAAATAATGAGTCTACTAATTTGAAATAAAAAGGTAGCTGTAATTTTATATTAGTAAAATAGAAAAGTCATAAAACTCATTTTTAGCTTGATAATGTAAAGTAATACATAATGGTCTTAATGTAGCTAACAATGTCAGTTACTTCATGTTAGTGAAAAAAAGGGTTTAATGTCGAACGAAATAGGAGAATAAAATTATTGAAAATATTTAGACCTGTTTGTTTTAAGTATTTAGAATATTTATTAAAAAATCTTAAAGCAAGATGATAATATGTAATATACAATAGAACTATCCCTTGTGAATTATATGGATTAAATGTATTTTTTAAGAAATATGACTCACGTAGAAGCACTATTACTTATTTTTTTTGCAAGTGCAGATACAAATAACTTAAAGTTTAATATAAATTTTATATTACTTGAAAAAATATGCCTGCTCAATGATGAATACATTTAAAAATGCATTGTTCGAGGTGGCCTTGTGGTAGCGTGCTAGCTTTCGGTACTGAGAGTGCTCGGATCGAATCCCGACGCCCGCCGTTAAATACCTCCGTGTCTAGGCCGGACATAGGCGCATTAAATTCGTAGACCGAAAGTCGCTCTATGAAGATCAGTGAGGGTGGGAGAGGGGATGATCCCCCAGATGTCGTCCCTGGGGGATGCTGGGTCAAAATTGAGGTGGCAACTAGCTAAGACGGACCCTTGTGGTGCTATTTAAAACCGGAGTCGCACAGTTCAGCCCGTAGTCTTTATGGACCTGGTCTGAAACTTCCAGCCAGGGGGCATAAGAAGCAACAACAACAAAAATGCATTTTTTTGAACTGTTAGAAAGTAACTTGAAATTCGAAATATTGAGATTGTACTGTTACTACTAAGAGAGAGATTTCAGATATATACCATGTTTTATAATTTTAAGTACGTTATTTTTAAGGATATGACAGCTTCAGTTCCCTTTATTACTACAGATAAATGAAGCATATATAATTTTTATTCGCATGATTCACCTTAATTGATCCACATGGTACAATGAAAAAAAAAATTCCCGTCAGGAATTTTAAATGTGTTCTCCCCGTTACCATAACCTCAAGTTTATTAAAATAGCGTACTTAGGTAATGTTTTACAACCTTAAGGCGACAATGGACCTTCAGATTAACAAAAATGTGTCCCAAAAAGATTTTTTTTCTTTTAGAAAATGATTCTGCAACTCATCAGCTTTAAATTTTAAATAACTACGTTGATCCAATCATTATTAACCGAGTTATAAGTATTTTTTCAAATGTAAACAATGGAAATGTTACGTTAAATTAAAACTTGAAATGGTATTTTCTCAAAACAAGTTTTCATGTCGTTTCCGTAGTTCAAAATATTCCATGAGTCATAATTTTTCTTGAATTTTCATAAAATTTCATAAATGATTATTTATATACGTTAGAATAAAACTTTGTAATGAATTCACTATACTATTTTAAAACAACTTAGAAGTTTTACAATCAAAAGCAATTTTTGATAAAATTTTGCATAAAATGACCTATTTTTATCCATTTCTTTTCTAGTTTTTATAAATATGACTGTAAATAAAATGTTCCTACTAACTTTTATTATAACTATATAAAGCTAGCTTAAGAAAGAAAATTAGATATCTGAGACAAAAATTGATGCGCATGGAGCATTTTTAAATAGAGTAATTAACAAACTGATTTTAAATAATATCTTAATTAATTACATTCTGATTTTTTTTTTAATTTAGCATTTTCATATCTAAACAACACTGTATAAGTATACAAAATTTCATAGCAATTGGTTGATAAATAAAAAAGAAGTTTTTCATGGTCGTTGCCGCCTCAATAACGTTATTTTTAAGGCTATGACAGCCTCAGCTCCATTTATTACTACAGATAAATGAAGCACACAATTTTTATTTACATGATAGTTTCAGCTTAGTTGATCCACATAGTACATTGAAAAAAAAATTCCCGTCAGGAATTTAACGTGTTTTCCCCGTTACCATAACCTGATGTTTATTAAAATAACGTACTTAACGTAATGTTTTACAACCTTAAGAACGTTATTTTTAAGGCAATGACAGCCTCATCTCCCTTTATTACTGCAGATAAATGAAGCACACAATTTTTATTCACATGATAGTTTCAGCTTAGTTGATCCACATAGTACAGTGAAAAAAAAAAATTCCCGTCAGGAATTTAACGTGTTTTCCCCGTTACTAAAACCTGAAGTTTATTAAAATAGCTTACTTAAGGTAATGTTTTACAACCTTAAGAACGTTATTTTTAAGGCTATGACAGCCTCAGCTCCCTTTATTACTACAGATAAATGAGGCACACAATGTTTATTCCCAGCTTAGTTGATCCGCAAAGTACAATGAAAAAAAAAATTCCAGTCAGGAATTCAGCGTGTCCGTCCCGTTATCATAACCTCAAGTATATTATTTTCAAAGATCAAAACAGCCGTCCTTGGATTACCCCGCACTCTATGCTACTTCCCAAATTTAAAATTTTTGCATTCTTCCCCCACCAACCTTGGCCCGCAACCCTTTAGGAACGTAAACACGTAAAGAGAATACATAATAAACCTCTCCTCGCTCAATTTAACTTCCCCCTGCAACACACAAAGAATCACGAACAAAATAACCGCGGTTAACGCACGTATCTGATACAGCGTAACTCTCCCTTTGAACGGGACATTGCCTAATCCCCCGGGACTCTGGCAACGGAATGTCCGATCTTTTCCAACATTTCCTGTATAGGGTCGAAACGGACAATGGAGCATGGCACTTACAAAGCCAGAAAAATGAAACTGCCTTATCTCCCTCTCTCCATAACAAAGAAGAAATATGGAACTTTTTTGTTCGGAACCTGGACAGCGTTTGTAAACAAACTTTTCCAACCCAGTTAGGGCAATTAAGGAGGAAACGAAAGGCAGTTCATTAGGAGGAACGATACATACTAATTAGTGAGTTTCGTGATCGCAATCCCGAGTGGACTGGATCGTGTTGACGTTTGGGGTAACATTAAGTTGGGATTGTCGTCGAGCAGAAAATTCTGGAGTAACTGGTTCTGATTGTTTCTCCAATATATTGTGCTATTTCTCTCACTTCAAAGTCGATATATATATATATATATATATATATATATATATATATATATATATATCGACTTTGAAGTGAGTTACTCTGTTTAACGACTTTCAAGGGACCGTGAAAAATCTTCCTTAAGTAGAGATCGTCCTTAAACAGAATTTGTGAAAAAATAACATTTTTTCTTCATTCTTTACAGGCTTAGGACTGTCAATATATTTCTTAATATACTGGCGTGTTTAAAAAAGCTATTTTTATTAACATTATTATTTTATTCATAATTTATTTTAAATTACATTGAAAAAAGACTACAAACAATACAATAAATTAGGCTTTAAAAAGGTCAAAAAGTGTTGATTGCTTCATTTTCGCCTTGTTTTCTCTATTCTCTTTTCCAGATTTTCTAGAATGTTAAATGTGTCATTTTCCATATTCGATGTAATACAGCGTCGTAGAACATCTACAGCAGAAGTTGCATCTGTATAAGACGGTGGCATTGTCTCGTTTTCCGTGTCTTGAACTTCACCTTCTTCGTCCGACACTGTGTTTTCTTTTACTATATCTTCATAAATTTGTTCTACATTTGTGTAATCTGTTGTTAAAACAGATTCATTACAATCTTGAATTGAAACATTCTCATCTTCAACTAGACTTCTCCATTCTTCAGGGGTAATGTCATCTTCGTTCATTTCTACATCCGTACTTTGCAGTTCCACAACAAATTCTTTGTGAATTCCAGCAAGGCGAAAGCAGTTTTTTATTGTGGATGAAGAAACTTCTTTCCATGCAGATGTTATCATGTGCATTGCTTCCAAGATCGTAAATTTTCTAATTTTCATTCTGTTAGCCGCATTGTTTATTAATGGATGCTCTTGATTCATGAAATCATTGCAGGACGGCCTTATCGAACTCTTTTGATCGACCACATTAAATTTTCCGCCGTTTGGATTTGGATCCCAAACCAAATTTTTGTGCTGCTTCAAGAATTTTCTCATTGCTTGCTAAAATGCCTTTTGAGAGTAGACTCGGGTAGCTGAAATTGTCTTGCGAACTGAACTTTTGATATTCCAATACTTTCTTCCCACTCTTCAATATTTTCACCTTTTCAAGTAGCGTAAGATGCTTTCGCTTTGATACAATTTTGCTCTGCTCACCTCATATTCATACTGGAATGAGCTCCTACACACAATCATGAATTCTCTAAACATGAACACCTTCTTCTCGGAGAGAGGACTGCTATCGGACATTTAGTAAGTCACATGACAACAGATGGTAGTAACAATAGAGTGATTCAGCTCCTGCATTAAAAGCTCCATGAAAGAATATTCGATATTCCGAGATCCCCCCCCCCCCGTTCTTCCCACTGCAACAAGTCTATGATAGCAACATTGTAAACATCAAGGAAATTCCGGGTCTGTTATTGAAACCAAACTTGTTTTCCCCCACAGAAAGTTCCCCTCCTGCAGATAAAATGTTGAAGAAAAAGTTTATCATGTATGACAAATCGTCGTTAAACAGTAACACCGTCGTCTTTAAATAGAATTTTTTTACGTCGGAGGGGCTGGGACTGGGCAATATCGTCTTCAAATAGAGATCGTCGTTAAATAGAGCGTCGTTAAACAGAGAGCCAACTGTATATATACAGTGCTCAATTTATAGAAATAGAGGTGCCGGAACTTTAACCATCCGGGGTGTGTTATTCCATATTTTTGGTCTGAAAAAAAAAGAAACCTTTGGTTATACAAAAACTTGAACATTTTACTTAATTCCAAATTTTATTTTGCAAAACGAGTACAAAAATGTGTTGCAGTAAAGTAATAAAATCAGTATAAAAAGCATAGTTTCATGATTGTTTAAGTTGTCTGCCCATCCTAAAAGTCCAAAACTTCAACATATTTTCATCATACTTCTTGTCTCTTGACCTCTCCTTACTCTTGACGGCTAATGCTGAATGGTGTCCAGACACAAGCCAAGAGTCAACATAATTAGCTAGGTTAAAGGCACGAAGAGGAGGTCTATTGATCTTTACAAACAACAGGCCAGAAACTGTTGCAATATTCAGTGAAGATCTCAGTGGTGTGATAAGGAGGATCATCTGTGAGAAACCACTTTCACATTCAATCTATGATATGGCTATCGAATCCTTAACCAGAGTAAAATTTGATTAAATAAATGTTTTTAACTATCTTAATTTCTCTTTTCCCAAAGAGAGGTACTGGAACGCCGTTCCGGCGCTTTCCGCCTCAAATCGAGCCCTATATATATATATATATATATATATCGTAGAGAGGTATTACTTAGCTATCTCAGATCCTTTATATATCCCCAAACGGAGTTATACTTATTTAGCTAAGTAAATAAGGTAACTGGGTAATATTAAACTATAATATTTTCTTCTATATTTTATTCTTAAATCGGAAAATATATGTAGAAGATGATCTACTGAAGCTAACTTAAATTGAAAAAAATATTAAGATTTAAAACCACAAATTCTATAAGTAAAATTTTTTAATATAATTAACGTTAAATCATATAAATTATAACGCGCTTTTCTGTTTATTCATCTTTACGCTCCAAATATAAAAAATATTCATTTAATAGTAATATTTTTATGTTTTTGAAATTCGAAGATATTGACTTAACATCGAACTATTTTAATGTATTATATTTTGTACAGAGTTGTGTCCAGATATTATTAAGTTTTGTAAATGATACACCTGTATAGACTGTTGTGATACGACTGTGTCATGCGTTCATTGCCTGGAGTTTATAAGAAAATTCTAGAAGACTCAAAAAGTGCCGTAGTGAGCATAACTGGAGCTCGGGGCACGATACCTTTTTGGCACCCCCCCCTTCCGAAAAGCTTATAGAAATATAATATATAGAATTAGTTAAAAGGACCATTTGGCGCCCCTCTGCGAGTGGCTCCCGGGGCATGATAGACCCTCTGCCCCCCCCCCCTTCGCTACGCCACTGCTCAAAAAAGTATACGGTTTTAGGTTCTCTGAGACGTGTTATAACTTGATACAAGCTGTTACGTAGTCCATTTTTCCGCTTTTGAATTACCTCATTCACATACATAATACATAACGTTTAAGGCAATCAGTTCTTGTCCAAGGACGATTAAACCGTGTAATTCCTTTGAAATCTGAAAATCATTTCTTTTATTCTGTACTGCCGCGTTTTCTTGACACATGTTAAAGTAAGGTAATGTATTGTAAGGAAAATAAAAGTCGTGTTTAATGCCTTGAGAATTTTTCTACAACCTACGTGAAATTTCCTAACTGTGTTTGGCTTATCGGGTTATTTTGGGGAAGATAAATAAGTCCCAACATGTGTTTAAAAAGTTATTTATGAAATTCATAGTAGTTTAAATCAAGCTTTTTAAAAGGGATTGCCCTTTACAGGTCATTAGTTAGAAACATGAAAAAAGGAGTAAAACGCTAAATGCGTTCACTTAATAACTCTTATGAATTTGTATGTAACAATGTTACTTTCCTCTTTTAAAACTTGAATTTTATGTATTTTATTAACATAGTTAATTAGTTTGTTGGAAAAACCCTTTTATATTGCTAACTTTTAAGTAGAGGTCTTCCACCTTTCACGTTCGCGGGCCATACCAATAAATTCACAAAGTTCCTTGGGCCACTGTGAAATAAGTAGTATAGGCAGATGAAAAAAATCTATTATTTGCAAACGAGCTTCAGCCTTTCAGATGATTGCTTGATTTGCTTTTTATAGCATGATTATGAAGGATTAATTCCTTCTAAACATGTCACTGAAGTTTTGTGTGTGTGTGGTGTATTTTAAAAAGTATTTTGTGCCTTTAAAACTATAATTAATAAAAAAATGTTTTTATTTATTATTCACTACAAAGAAAAAAAAGGAGTTGAATCAATGAATTTTGTACTTTATATTGCATGAAACAGAATGAATGCAGGAGGACTAGATGCACGTGAGGTTCTGGAAAGAAAGAGCCTTGGCATGCTGCTTTTTGTGTTTATTTCATCTTAAGCTTCTGAATTAAATTACCAGTTTATTATTTTGATAAGCATATGTGCCGTGGGCTACTTATCCTCGTGCGTTTTTGATCTTTTTTGGTCTGAGAGAATTTGCCGTTCGAAGGTTTTTTCTTAAAATCTATCAAACTTTCGTTTTACTTGGTTGAAATGTATCGGCGGGTCATCCGTGGCCCGCGGGTCACGGGTTGAAGACTCCTACTTTAAAGCTTCTGCAAATGCTACAGTATCAAGCGTTCACTTTAACTATTGGAAAATTATCTAGTGCAGGAAAAAGATAATAGCATGAATATAAAGTTATTTAACATATTCGCTGCCCAGTGGATAAGGCATCAGCCTGCAACTCCAGGGCCGAAGGTTCGATTCCCGATTTGGTTGTATTATGGAGTACTTGTCAATCTTCTGCCTGCAAAAGGAGCCTCGTCTAGAAAGAGGGGCTCCTCTTGCTGTCCATTGCCTGTGTGATTGTTTGTACAGATCTACTCCGATTTTAACTCATAATTAACCTCAGAAAATATTCGAAGAAAAAATAATGAAAATTGTAAATGTATTGTTTGTAGCATATTAAATGTCGTCGGAGATTCAGAACGTGTAATTTGTTGTACCTAAAAACAGTAAGACCGTGGCAATGAAATGGAAGTCGGTCCTATCACTGGATTTCGTATCCCAACGAATATGGAAATAATTTGCAATAAGGGTTTCCTTTGATAAAGAAGGCGTTTGAAATTTTGCCAGTCACTTTCTAGTATTTAATTAGATCATTGCAGGCAAAATTTGCTGGTCCAATCTCGTTTCTGAGACACATTGAACAGAAATCTTTCTGACAAGATAGCCAAAATCCTCGGCTCCTCTGCTTCGTTAGAACTCTTATCGTAATTAACTTTTTTCTCTCATCCGCAAACCTTGTAAAAATTTACTATCTTTGCTTTTAGAGCAATGGTTACGAGCACCTTAGTCAGAAATCAGATATTAAGAAAGATAATGGGTGTTCTGATACTTTTGAATACTCAGAGTATGTAGCATTTTCCAGGTTTATTAAACCGGCTAAAAATATCACTTTGTGTGAAACCATGCGTAGTAATTTTTTTTTATTTCTAGTAGAAGAAGAATTGCACACAAATTTCCCAAGTCAATACATCTCTCTATCTCTCTTTTCTTGAATTCATGCGTTTAAAACTCTTCCTTATAACTCTCATAAATAGTATCAGCGAAAGCTAAAGATAACACAAGGAGATAATTTAAGATACTGGCATAGTCATCCAAACAAGTTTAATTATTGTTGATAGTTAAACTGTTGTGCGTGGTTTAGAAAATTTATAGTATCAGCTAAGCGTTTATCTAGATCTTGCAGACGAAGTATTGTTCATTATTGGGGCTGAGCATCCATAACCAAATGCCAGTTGTTAAATAAATGTCGTTAATGAGCTTGCAGAATAATAAGCCGACTGTATAATCATTGGCTAAAAAGAACTTTTGGCTTTTTGAAGTTTGTTAATTATAATTAAGTTAGAGGGCTAAAACTGAGTCGAGAAATAAGGAGCTTCCATTGTTTGTACTTTGATAAGAGGAATGCGTGACTCGGGCATGCTAATTTGGATAACGTAAAGAACAGTGTACAGAATGAGGTATTTCAAATGTAATCACGATAATCTTTCTTTTCTATTATTAATCTTTGAGATAACATTATTAACATAAGTTGATGAAATAGTTTTTTTTTTGTATAGATATTAAATTGTTATTAATCTAGTCAAGTCGAAATTACTTCAACAATAATTTCATACATATGTTGCCTTAAACTGGAAAATTTGATAAATCCTACGGATTACAGGTACTTCCAGCTGTTTCTCTTTTATTAAAACGCCCACTTAATTAGTTTATTAGTTTATTGCATGCCTGTATTTCTCCATCAGAATAACTGTTATGATCAATGTGCATAATATTATACTGTATATATCATAATGTTAAAGTCAGAGGTATATTTCATGATGAACTAAGATTGTACGTTATAGTATTCAAGGCATAATATTCATTACAACACGGACATACTATAATTGTTACGAAACTGGCTTCGAAGGCTATAGTCTAGCAGATTCTCATACCTAGCTGGTGATCCTTACAGTGGTGCCTGCTTGTGGTAAGAACATTAAAGGACAGTTTAATCACTGCATCTTCCTAGGAACCGAAAAGAGGAGGGATGTTTTCAAACGAAACTTTGTGCGATGTGAAGTTTGTCAGTTTCTGTTTTTCTTTTGTAAATTAGTGTAAGGATTAATAATTTGCACGGAACAATGTTGACTAAGGTTAAAAAGATCTTTGCGATATTCGTAAAGCACTATGAGATTCTTTGTTAAGTAGCGTTGTTTAAACTATCCTTTTATTTTAACATTATAATACAATTAAGTAAAGACTTCTCTTGCTAGATGGCGTTCGTAAATTCCTTCTAGTTTTAGTGCCAAGTATTTTTGATATGCTATGTGTGAATAATCTGTTTGTTACATTCACTGGGAGTACGATCACAGGTGACGCTGGATGGAATACAGAGGCACCAACGGGTGTCATAGACCAGAATACTGCTTTATAGGTTTTTCTTGGAAGTATACTATCCTACCAATCAATAACCCGTCTCCTCCTATAATTCACCACTATCCCATTAGGCCATCAACTCCTTTTGAGTACAGGTTGAGTGAAGATACATTTAATTTAATTTAATTTAATAGCTGTTTTAAATGATAACTGTCTAGATTAAAGATTTGTATAAAAAAATAACACAATCAATTTATAAGTTGCTTAGTAAAACGGGAAATTTCTGATTTTCAGGAACGAATTAATTCAATTTACATTAATCCTTATTGGCGGCTGGTGTACGAACAATCTGTCGTGGCTGCAATGTCCTCCAAGTTCTCAAATTTACCCGTGGAAGTGCAGGGTCAAAAGTTTCCGGTCTCGTCACTTGACTCGATTCAAAATTAGGGGACCGGTTCATAGGGGGAGAAGCTGGTCCACCTATATGGTGCCCCATAATAAAGAGACCAGAAATACATAGGTGATAACAGGCGAATGTCTAACAACAAGGCCTCCGCATTGAAAATAAAAATTACTCCTTATAGGAAAAATTTGTTCGGTGCTCGTCGCTTTCGGTACTCGTAGTGTCTTCTAGAACCAATTAACGAGGCACCACTGCATTATTAAGCGATGCCTTATGTATAACTGAAATAGGAGTTACCCCATCGACCTGTTCACACTAAATCAATCGCGTTGGGTAGCGTTAGCATTAAAACTTTTAACCAATCACAGAGCTGAATTCATTAATTACGTGATACGTTAAACTAATAACATTTGATGTCAACGATCTCGGAGCCAGCATAGTAACTCAACGCAACGCTGTGGATGCAATGTGAACGGCCTTTTGACTACTCGCTAGCGTTTCCAAACATCCGGATTTTCTATAAATTCAGTTATCGGATAGTATTCTTAAAATTATCAGGCATATACTGGATAACCGAAAAAAGTAAAGAATGTTGTAAATATTACTTTTATTGCTTTTAAATTTTGAATTACAAAATTTTATTCATTTTTTAAATTTAAATAATAATATTTCAAAAATACTGAGACATTCAGTGATGTGCATGAAAGACTAGATCTAATTTTCACACAGAAATTTCCAGAAATGGAAAAGGCTTTCCCCGAATCTCTTGAAGTCGGTGTCACTGTTTTCAGTGGTTTTACAGCAATTCAAGATTTTGTGTTCTCTTAGAAGTTCTTTTGAAGATGTTAAATTTCTTCTGACATCTCTGATTTCTAATGACATCCTTCCATGTTTAACGTTGGACGGGTTTGAAATGTGTGAATTTAGTTCTTGATGTAATTATTTTTCTGGTTCACCATGAGATGTGAATACTTCACACAAAATGTCGTCCTCATCCTCCAGAATGCTGTATAGTCTCATCAGGGAAAAATCTCTTCATAAGAGTTGTATCAAAACTTAGAACAGATTTTGTATGAACATTTGACGGACAAGACATTTCATTAAAGACGTAATATTGTCATTTTTTTCAAGAACCAAATCTTGTGAAATTGGCGTTTTCACACTTCATGCGAATTTAATGTAAACTTTTGTTTTAACGCTCAATGTGTTTTCTTGAATGCATTTCGCACTCTAATTTCCCCAAAATTTCCCAAATTAAAAAATAATAAGTCGAAATTCAAATTTCAGCACCAATTTTATATGAAAAATATAAAAAATGTAAATTGCGGTTATCCGGAAAATATTGGACGGATATCGTATACGGTTAAGAATTCAAAAACCGCGTATAACGGATACGGATATATCGGTTTTGAAACCCTGTTACGAGTAGAGTCAGGCTTGCTGAAGGAAGCCTAGTGTGGCTACCATAACTGTTAAATAAGTTACGAGCAAAGTTTTAGGAAGTGGATCTGTTTCTAGCATTTCTCTTCAACACCCAAATGCATACGAAGTTGTTAGATTTTGTTTCCAAGTCCATATGTTTACAAAAGGATTATTTTCCAAATGATTCTGCGGGGAGCATTTCAAAGTCTTACGCCCGAATGACTGTCGAAGGTTGTCTCCTCAATGGTGCCTGGAAAAAAAGAAATAATGTCCATTGAAAGAATCACTATAAGAGAAACATAATAAAAATAAGAAGAGTAGTTGACACTTACTAGAATACACTATAAATATTATTTTTATTCGAAAAACAATGAATCAGAAAGGTTTCAAGTTAAAAAATTTTTGATAAAAGAGAAATTATTACATATGAGAACTAAGCATATCCAAACTAAAGCGTGGAAGGTATTTAAGGCTAAATGTGGTACGTACCTGTAGTCTCTCACCTCCCAAAACAGTTTAAATTGACATTCAGTTTTAGTCAGAAAGGGTCGAGCATGATCAAAGATCATACGTACACTGGTGAAATAAATTAAGAGAATTTGCATATTTTATCGAATTTCATGAATAGAACTGAACTGAATACAAAGCCACTGCTTCTAGACAAATATGCAAATCTTGTACGCCAAATACGTAAGCGTACACGTGTGTGTAGACGGAGCCAGTAGAGAAACATGCTTTATAAGCGCGCGCAAGTTAAGACGCATTTCGTTCGCTAGCACACCTCGGCAAATTTCTTGGTGTTATTTTACAGCAATCGGTTAATTTCAAATTGTAACAGTAAAAATGAGTAACCAACAACGTTTAGATGATGGAATGAAGTGGCGAATTGTGGGGAGGCTAGAAGCAGGCCAATCTCAAGTCCAAATTTGTAGAGAGTTCAATTTAACGCCCAGCGTCGTGTGTAACTTATGGAAACAGTTCCATGATACCGGATCTATCGAGAGAAAGCCTGGGCAAGGTCGTCCAAGAGCCCCGACGGCCAGAGAAGATCGCCATTTGTCGATTATAGCGAGGCGTAACAGGAGTGCTACAGCTTTTCAGCTCTCTCGTGACTTGTATGCAGCCACAGGAACCCATGTATCAAGGGTGACTGTTTCAGGGATGTTCGCCTTTTCAGGGATGCAGTTGGCCCTGAGTTCATTTTAATGGACGATAACGAGAGGCCACATAGATCTCTTCTGGTCGACGAATTTCTAGAGAGTGAGGATATTCGCCGGATGGATTGGTCAGCCAGATCTCCAGACCTTAACCCTATAGAGCATGTCTGGGACGCTCTGGGGAGGGCAATTGCAACTCGCAACCCCCCTCCGAGAACCATCCAGGGAATGAAAACAGCGTTGATGAACGAGTGGGACCAGTTGCCACAGGAAATGATAAACTGCCTTATCTCAAGTATGAAATTACGCCGCGAGACCTATATATCTGTAAGAGGGGACCATACCCCCTATTAACTCATATATTAACCCAATATTTTGTTTATTCTGCAACCGCTGTTTCATACCTTCCGACTCCAATGAGTGTTACGCACGATTATGCGTGTGTATTACAATTATTGAATGGTTATTTGTTTTGTATTGTATCAATGTATGTACATATCAAATTTCATTAAAATCGGTACAGTAGTTCTAGAGATAATCTACCAAGTCTGCAAATTCTCTTAATTTCTTACACCAGTGTATGATGCAATAATAATTCCCGCTAGTTCTTCCCTATGAGTGAATGCAGCCTGAAAAGTTGACGTTGGCATGCACCTCTGTCATTTTCAAACAACATTCGGGGACAAAAGGGTTTCACCATGACTTATCCCCAATTACCCGTGAAACAAGGTTCTCAAATTATTCACTTTTACAGGTGACGAAGTTCATTTCTAGATTTTCCAGCTCACAATGAAGAACTCCGAACCTTTCATGAACTGAAGATACAGCCCAATTATAACTGTAAGTTCAGAATGCCGGTTGATACTTTCCGACCTATGAAGTTACTTTGATTTGAATCTCTCCTCCGTTGGCGTACGTGAACTCCCTTTCTAGACACTACAATTTTCTACTAAAAGCCTTGTCGTTTCATCGTCTATACACCGAATAATACCAAACACGCATGCTTCGAAGTAATATGTGTGTGTGTTTACTCACTTCTTTAGTTTACATAAGAAAAAATGAATTTTTAAATGTTTTACTTGCCAGTGTATACCCATGGAATTTTCGCAAAGACAAATACTTGAATAAAGAAATAGCATTCCTTTGGCAAGGCTCTATACATCAGCTCCATGCACTAAAATTATTTCGTACGGAAAATGCGGTCAAAGTCATTCAAAAGCGTATGGCCAACTGTCAGCGTCAAATTCATTAACAAGCTGTTAAACGCTTTTCTTTTGTTGGGCCGTTTCTCATGCATTATGATAACAATTATAAGTTCCTATTACTGTGCTAAAGGTCTTTATCAAAGGAGGTTTATCACCTCGATTCTTAGACAATTGTTTGTAGGTTCAACTCTAGATTTGCGAAAGTCTTGTTTTACAAAGGATTAAGTTAATTAAAGTTTCGTTAAGACCACAATGTTCCAATTAGATTAAGTGTTAGACATAAGATTATCACTTTTATGGTGTTGACAGAACTCAAGGGCATTTTTTACTTCCTAAATTTGAAACTAAATCTCATTTATTATCCCATTAAGTAGTATTTAAAAAGAAGTCCTTCATCACGTTATAATAAAACCCATTTTAAAGAGTTCTTGCATAATTATTTCCATTTGTTAATAAAATATTTTGTTAAGGAAATATTGGTAGAAGTTTCTGTGGAAGCATTTATGAATTGATCCAATTTTATGTTAGAGCTAGAATTTTGTAAACTTGCGCTCTATTACTCTTATATTTTGTCACTGCGATTTCATAAAAACAGTGGTTTACATTATTCTATAAATTTCATCTCTCTGATCACCTGTTGTAAGAGCACAGAATAAGAATGGAATTGGATGTTCTCTCACGTTCTCATTAATTCTTTATTAAATTTTCAGACTGTGTTAGCAAATGGTTTTAAGAGTAAAGTATAATTTTGCAAGAAATTTTCTTTAACGTACTTTTGCAACCGACCCAGTTTTTTTCCTTGCGATTTCTACTTTCTATTTTGAGAATAATTTGTAATAATATTTTTAGGTAAGCATTGAAATTCAGGGAATGTTTTCTTGAAATTTTTCTGCTACATTGATTTGCACACCTTTCAAGTTACAGAACACTTTGCTTGGCGCTTTTAACAATATTGTACTACAAAATATTCAAGTAAATGTTTAAATTTTCATCCTTGTATTCATATCGACCATACAGGACATTTTACAAAATTGGTCACCATGGACCACTAGAGCCAGAAAAAGAAGAGAATGTTGTTCCTTGTATTATTTCATTAATATACTTTGACTTCTCGAGCAGCTCAAAAAAAGGATATTTTATTTTAATCTTTATTTTTAAATTGAAAAATATGTAAAAAGCGTTTACTTTTCTGCTAAATATGTGTTTTTATTTTCGGGAAATCTGCATTCGGTTCCAATTTATTAAAGTGGTCCAATTTATAATGGGCTCAGTGGCCCATTTGGTAAAGGCAGCGGACTAGTGATCTGAAAGTTACTGGTTCGATGTTCGTCGCTGACAAAACCCACTGCCGTGTACACTAATGGCGGCTGGTGCACGTAATATCTATCGTGGCTGCAATGTCCTTCAAGTTCTCAAAATTACTTCTGGAGGTGCGGGGTCAAGTGTTCTGTTCTCATCACTTGACTTGGTTCAAAATTACGGGACTGGTCTTTTGGCCAAGTCGGACTCTTACCCTTGTGGTGCCAGTCAAAACAGGAGCCGCACCTTCATCGCCCATGGCCTTCAGGACTTGATCTGATATTGCTGTCGGTCAAGTGGCATATGCAACAACATTTATTAAAGCGTATACATGACTGAAGAAGCTTGTATTTACACCAGCATTGGAGTTATTTGAACACAGGGGATAAGAGGTGTGTGCAGAGAGTCCCTATTCTAGCCGAAATTTAGCTCTTTCATATATTTATACTTTACTAGCCTATGGAGCCATACTTATTAAATTTCCGCCAGAAATGGTTCCCCTTTGACCTAAAATAATATCGACTGTCAGAGTTTCGCTCTTTTATGGAATCAGTTTCATATAGAAACACGTCAATGAGTCGGAAACTGAAATCTACATTCTTCCACATCTAAGCAATGGCATTTTGTGTGCAATGGGAGATACGCTTTTTTCCTGATTAGTTAATTTTTGTATCGTGATACCATGATGGTCATGAAGAGTCTCTCTATTCTAAAAGAAAGTAACTGCCGCTGCAGCAGCCGCCGCCGCCGCTGTCAAAAGCTTGTCACGCTATCTCCTCCGAAACCGCTGGGGGTATGGGGTCGAGACCGATATCAATCGATGCAGAACAATGTGGGGAAGAAAGTAAGACATGTCTCATATTCGTCGGACTTTAAGTTTTTTTTATTTTATGTTTTGTGGGAAAATATTGACTTTTTCATATTCAGATTACGATAACTCGCCAAAAAAGGATCGTAGAATTTTTTTTTTTACTATCTAAGACTACAGACATTTCTCCTTTAAACAAGACCTCATTTGTTTAAAAATAATTTAAAACAGACTGATATTTTTATTAAAACTGAAAACCCACTTTTTGGAAAAATTTATGCGTTTCGAGATATATAAATTCGATGCTCTCAGACTTATTATGTTACAAAGAAAATATTTATATCAACTGGAGGATGAAAGCTTTCTCATTCATATAAACTTCATTTCAAGTCTCTATCTTAAAATTTCGATTTTTAATTGAATTTTAAAGAAATACTTCAAAAAAATCTTCTCATTCGCTTCCTTTGCAAAAGGACATGAAAGAAGATCCGACTTTTCCCCCATACGGGCTTCATCCATTTTGCCGGGAGGGGGGGGGGAAGCTTCAACTGTAAACAACTATTGAGTCATTCATTCACTTGATTCACCAGAGGAGCGAGCGTAGCGAGCCTAGGGGCTAAGCCCCTAGTCCTTGAAAAAATAAGTCGGCATTCGTTAAATTTTAAATGGGCTTTTAACTGAACTTTTAGAGAGATTACGAGAGTAACCAACTTACGTAGTGTCATGTTAATAGGTGTATTCATCTTACGTATCGGAGGGGGGGGGATCTTCAATCCCTTTTCTTTTTGGTATTTTATAAAACAGTATTCAGTGAGAATACTAGAGGGAAAAATTTCTGTTTCTAGCATCCATGTGACAGCGACTGTAAAAATGCAGAGGTGAATGGAAATGTGATTTAAAAACTGACACAGCAACTGTATTAAGGTTAACTGAATGGTAAAAAAAAATTTAAAATAATAGTAATTAAATTTAAAAAATATTATAATTAAAATAAAAAACACTTGTTCCATAAAAACAGTAGAAAATAGTAAATGTATTATCAAAGGTAAGTAAGTAATATCGCCGCCGTCCACACCCGAAGGTTATACGGCCATTCAATAATAAAACTAATCATGCCGACGGCAATCCAGCCCAACCGGGTCCCGAAGTTTTTCTTTTTGCAATTCGTTTACCTGTCTTTTTTTAAATCTGAGGGGCTATCAACCTTCCCCTTGTAGGGGGAAGTGTATATTCATAAGTTCCTGCATAATATTCTTGATGTACCTTCTACAATAATAATCCGTAAATAATTTACTAGGGGCCCAATCTTGAAAGGCCAAAGGTAGGTTTTTTCGTGCTTCAGCCCATTTGCTACAATTGTATATACAGTGCTTTATAGTTTGTATATTGCCACACTCACAAAGATCTGTTTTAGCAAAAAATCTGTTTTGATAGACTCTATAGGAGTCTATCAAAACAGATGTTCAGTTATTGCTTGATTAACAAGGAAATCTGCCGACATTCTTTTCGTAGAAACTCTAGGGAATACTTCAAATACTTTCCTTCCTACACTGCTTCTCTCCCAATTTTCTTGCCATATATTTATGTAATAATTCTTAATTTTATTCTTAATCTGTTCTTTAGTTAATTTATAATTTCCTGTGATTTCATTCAGTGTTGTTGCTTGTTTAGCTGCTGCGTCTACCATCTCATTTTCATTAATGCCACTGTGGGCTTTAACCCAATGTAAGTTTACTGCTATCTCATGACTTTCTATTAGGTTTTTTATATTTTCAATCCTATCTCGCTTAAAATAATATGCGCATATAGCTTGCAGTGTACTTCTAGAATCACTGTATATGTCGATTTCCTGTATTCCTTTACTTATAGCATCAGTGATGGCCATGTCAATGGCTTCAACTTCGGCGCTATAGGATGATGCATTATTAGGTAGACGTTTAAGTTTTGTTTGTTCTAAAACATTAAGGTTGTAACGTGTACACGCCGCACCAACCCCTTCGTTGGTTTTTGAGCCATCAGTGTAGTATTAAATGTTCGATTTTGATTCCATGTTATATGTCCATTCATATTTCCTCATTTCACGTACTTTCTTTAGAGGTCGGCTTTTTGTTTCGCAATTCTGCGCGTTCAGTACGATGTCTCCTAATTTTATTTCTGATCCTTTATTGTAGATTTTATAGATATTCTTTTCAATTTTAGCTGTTAAGTCTAATGGTATGCATCCTGATAGAACGTGGAGTGCATCCGTCGAAACTGTTCTGTAACATTTAGTTAACATTATTAAGAATGGTCGTTGTATCTGTCTTAATTTTAAATCCATTGTACGTTTACCATTATACCATGACTGCACTCCATGCAATAGTATCTTTTCTATAACAGTTAAATATAGCTTTTTGACAATCTCAGGTTTCAAACCCCACGTACTCTTACTGACTCTATTGATACTGTGTTGAAATTTTAATGCCTTATCTCTAATATTATTCATATGAAAGTTAAAATTTAGCTTCTAGTCTAAATAAATTCCTAAGTATTTAATATGCTCATTGTATTTGATGTTCTCCCCTTTAAACTTAATCGTGGGTCTCTTTGTGACTTTTCCTTTGTGTGGTATTATTATGTAGTTGGATTTTTCGACACTAAATTGTAGTTGGTTTTTCTCTGCCCAGCTCGAACATTTTTCCATTCTTGCTCTCGCTATCTCTGTAAATCTATATATAGCTTTACTCCTAAGCAGTATTACTATATCATCCGCAAATGCCTGTATTTTGTTGCCATCGCCCACATTCTCTAATAGCAACTCATTAATAATTAGTAACCGCAGGATTGGCCCAATGTACGAACCATGTGGTACGCCAATATTATATTCCCACTCTTGTTCATCATTTATAATTACAGTACGGTCTTTCAGATAATCCATTATTATTTTCCTTAAGTTAGTATCCATTTCAGTTTTGTCAAGTTCTTCCTTTATTCTTTTTATTCTAACTGAATTAAATGCATTTTTCACATCCAGAGCAATTAAGCACGTATATTAGCTATTCTCTTTGTTTTCTTTAATTTTATCAAAAACACTATTCAATGCTTCTACTACTCCCCTATTCCTCCTAAATCCAAATTGATAAACAGACAATAAACTCATACTTTCAAGATGTTCAGTCACTCTATTGGAGATGATTTTATCCAAAACTTTCCCCAAAATGGGGCATAGACATATTGGTCTGTAAGAACTAGGATTTGAGGGGTCTTTACCATCTTTGTGTATGTATACCACGCTAGCTTTTTTCCATTTACTAGGAAACTTTCCTTCCTGCCAACATTTATTGTATAACTTAGTCAAAAATAGGCTATCTATATTCATGATCTGTTGAACTATACTCTGCGTAAATCAGTCAAAACCCGGGGTTTTTTCAGGCTTCAATTCTTGTATTACTTTTTCCACTTCAATATTTGTAATTAATTGCTCATCCTCAGAATTTACATAATCATAATTTATATGCTCGTCTTCTCGTTGAAAATGATGTGCCGCTAGAATTATTTTTATTTCTTCTTCTTTATACTTAATATTTCCTTCATTATCTTTCAATCCTTCTGGTGTGATTATTTTAGTATTTTTATTCTTTATCAAGGAGTATATATTACCAAACGTATCCTTAATTGTAACTCTTTCAACGAATTCATTAAATTTATCCCTTTTTGCCTTCAATATTTCTCTTCTATACTTAGCTCTCTCTAATTTATATTTAATTTGTAACTCAAGGCGTTTCTGATCTTCCATCTACTTCTGATATAACCTTCTAAGAGCTCTTACCTTACTTCTTATTGTAGTCAAATTAGGATTCCACCAATATGCATTTCTTCGTGGCTTTCCCCTTTTATAGCTACAATTTTTACATAACAAGTCTAAGTCGTAATTTAACTGTGATACGCATTCTTCGCTATTTTTATCTATCAATGCTTCCCTCCATTTCTCCGTTAATTTCCTGAGTTTAACCTGAAAGTTTATCCATTGGATCAAAGGTATTTGAAAGAAAAGAAAATTGACAACAGACTATAGTAGTAGGCACATTAAATTACGGTTGCTATTGACAAGAATGTAAAAAGAATTGCTTGAGTTGTTGTTGTCACTTATGCCTCCCTGTCCGGAACATGCCAGACCAGGTCTCGACTGTAGGCAGAAGAATATGGCTCCTGTTTAGAATAGCACGACAAAGGTCGGAGTCCGATTTTAGCCAGGTGCCATCTCAAATTTTGATGGAGCACACCCTAGAGCTGACATCTGGATGGCTCGTACCTTCTTCCACCAATGACATCATAGAAGGACTTTCCGTTCAACGGATTTAACGTGCCCCTATTCGGCCTAGACACGAAGGCATTTAATGGCGTTCGTCGGGATCCGAACCGAGCACCTCCAGCTCGAAACCCAACGCACTACCATTAGGCTACCTCGGGTCCAGAGTTGCTTGAGTTTGAGGAGTAGGCTCACGACGTTCTGACACCTGTCGCAATTTTAAGTTTACGCTGCTCGTTAGATCTAATAGATAAATAGCGGAGGGAAAAAATGCTGAGTTATTTAACCATTGCACGTCCACATCTGTATGAGGCCATTTTCAAACAAGTCAGTCTACGTATACTCGTCCGATTTTGGAACCCCATTTATGGCATTCGAATTCCTGGTCATTCTGTAAATTACACCACTTATTTGCATTTGAATACAGTCACTGGACCATGAATTTTTGAAGTTGTGTCGTGACTTTAAACTACTTATTTTCCACTCCAAAATAACTCTATGATTATTTTATTTGGTAAATTTTGCTTGACATTGGACATATTTAGCTCAAATTTTAAGAAACTATCTATTCGCGAATAAAACCGAAAAGTTCCTTTGTCGTCAAGATATGAGGGTTTAAACACATTTGAAAAAAATATTTTAAATTTTAACGTTTTATCTATGAAAAAAAATTATTTCTGGTAGTCACTTCTAACGAAACTTCCGCGGATTATTAACGTAGGATTACTTATCGTTGCTTACCTCTTTTTTTTTTTGGGGGGGGGGGGGCGGACACATTTTGGTACTTTTCTGTTTAATTGTTTTACTGCTACTGGGGCGCGGTAGCCCAGTTGGCAAGAGCAGCTTGCCACTGATCGGAAATTCTTTGGTTCGATGCTCGTCGCTGCAAATCTACCGCCGTGTTCACTAATGGTGGCCGGGGCACGTAAAATAGGGCGTGGCTACAATGTCCTTCAAGTTCTCAAATTTACCTCTGGAGGTGCGGGTTCCAGTCTCGTCACTTGACTCAGTTCAAAATTACGGGACCGGTCATTTAGCCAAGTCGGACTCAGACCCTTGTGGTGCTAATTCAAAACAGGAGCCGTATCTTCATCACCCATAGCCTTCGGGACTTGATCTGATATTACTGTTGGTCAAGGGGCATAAGCAACAACAACAACAACACTGCTACTGGGTTTGGCGCGCTGCCAAAAATTATAACTTGCGACAACGCTGAAATTTTGCTTTCCGCAGGACCGTTATTGAGGAAAGTAATCCTACGTTAAGAAGAGAAAAAAGTGTATAGATTACAGTATCAAATTGATAACGCGACCACGATATTTTAAAATATCAAGAGTTATATAAGCTCCATTTCTTTGTATCTATTAAATTGATTTACAGCAGTAATAGATAAGTTATGAAAAAGTGTATTTTGATCCTTCCATTTTTTTAATACGTAGAAAAGTGAGAGCAGTCGATAGTTTATGCATTCCATATCAGATCTGCTATCGATCGATCATTTTGACAAAGAAAAGGAAACAGTGGCTAAAGGTGATGAAACTTCTTCCCCGAGTCTTTTTCCTTGATTGGTCCGTGATATCAAAAGTTCCATGTTACAAGAATGCAGAGGTATTTTTTTTTAAAGTTCTTGGCCTATATTTGATAGCGCTCTATAATTGCCAGTATTGTAGGATCTAAACAGATTGCGCACAGGATGATATCTGGGTCATATTTTTCAAAAGAGGATTTTCAAACTTCGTTTCCGATGTTATTAGAACTGTGTTTGAATATATGAATGATAAATCATTTATGCTCAGCAATTGTTTGACCATAGAGCAGTTGGAGACTAAAAAATGAAAGCTTTCTGAAACTGATGTTGATTGAGTACTAGTCCGGATGATTAAAATATTTTCATCTACAGGAAACCAAGGCATTCTCATTCTCAATAAAGGAAAAATGATTCTAGTTACGTTAAATATATGTAATCATACCACAAACATACAGATCTTATCTAAAACTTGTTTTCATATTATAAAAGGAAAAAAATTAAGGTTTATTAATTTACCTGAGATTGAAATATTTTTTATGAATTATAGTACATTCAATTGCTTTTTTACCCTTGTTTTTTAACCTTTAGATCAGACGTCCTTTTGACCGAAGAGTTAAATTAAGATGCTTTGATATTTTTCCATTGATACTGCATTGAAAGTACTCCCTAAAAAAGGTAATTTTTTAGATACTATCATAAGCTAGAGTTTGTTTACATATATAATTATGGAATGACTAGCATAGAACCCCCGTCAAAAATGGCGGAATGTTGATCAGAGTTTCCTTCTCATAAGAGTTCATACGAAAAAAAAACATGAAGATTCTATTTTTTCAATGTAATGATACACAGCAGTATTTATAATAATTTATAATAATTACATAATAATTAGCAAAGTGAAACACAATTTAATTAACATTAAAATTAAACATTAAAAATGTAGTTATTTAAAGGGAATATGAAAAACCATGGAGTAGAATGAATTCGAAATTCAAGAGAATAACTCAATTAAATAAATGATCCTTTTCAATGGATATTTTAATTTGAAGATATTTCAAAAACTAAACGGTTTTGAGCTAGGGTGTTCACTTGAAATTTTCATATTTTTTAAAGGGCTTTCAAAATATGTAATTTTTGTGGTATTATTTTTCAAGAAAAATTTCAGAAAATGGCGTCGCAATGTTAAGATGTTCCCCACTTGGTCCGTCCCGGAATGGTTACCTACATTTTCTACTCTAGGCTTTTTTATAAGTAAAGATGTCTCAAGGATTGTATAATAGATCTCATGAATATGTAAATGGGATTATTATTATAACAATCTAAGTTATGTGTTTCGTACTACTGCTGCCATCTTGTGAGGAAATTCAATCTTTTTAAATTTATCTAATATATTTTATTTACTACTGAATTTTTACATTTTTGTCTGTCGTTATTTTATGGTTATAATTTCAACTTTATCGCATTTTTATGTTTGAAAATGCTTCTTTACATTTAATGCTTTTATATACTTTTATGTTTTGCAATTTTGAAAAGTTCTTGCTTAGCATGTCTTCCTCCACTATTAATATCTCTTTACATTAAATGAATTAATAATATTTTTTGTACATTTTCCGCATATTTGCAATAACAACAAAAAAGATTCGCACGTTCTCGCAAGTTTTTGTTGTTATTTTCGTGTTAGTTTTCCCCGAAAAAGATCAAATATTTATAGAACTGTAAACTAATATTTATTTTAAAATACATCACTTTTGTTTTCAACGAAAAAAAATCATTCTTTTCATAGATGAAAACTTCACACTTTTTGATCCAAAAGTTAGATAACTGATATCGATTTTAAAGCTGTTACTGTAAAATTATTTATCAAGATTAAAATGAGGAAGGTTAAGTACTTATGAGTGAAATTAAAATACTTCTTCATATGTTAGAATAGCAAATTATTTGTTTGTTCCAGCTAACATTAATTTTAAACTGCATTTACGTTTATTCTGAAAACCGTTGTAATGCCACCTCTATATAAACACACTTCTATTTCTTAAATCACCTCTAACTTACTTAAATCATTTGCACTGAGTGAATTTCCACCTCAAAAGCGCATTTATGCCATAGCAAAAATGTCGAATTCAGATCTCGAGAGGCTCTTTTTAAAGTTCTTTATAATAGGAATAGGCCCATAAATCAATGTATCAGATACATCTGATATAATACTGAAAAATTAACTACGCAGTTAAAAGTTAAAATATCGTCATGCTTTTATATATTTTATATATATATATATATATATATATATATATATATATATATATATATATATATATATATATATATATATATATATATATATATATATATATATAAGCGTGTGGGTGTGTGTAATTGCAGAAACACAAGGCAATGGTTATAAATTTTTAGCTTTCAGTACATATAAACGTTAAAAATTATACCTCGTCGTAGTTGAAAATTATACCTTATCATATATATATATATTAATAGCTCATCGTTGGTATATTTTGTTTATATTACGACCTTTTACTAATCCAAGTAAGCGGACTGTTTTTCGTCTTTTATACGAATAGTGAAATACTACACTTTAAAATATTCTTTTAATCTTCAATTAGTTACTAAATTTACCACTGTGCAATGTCTCTAAGATCTGTTTAAAAGTTTTACTCATATAGAGTGGTACCTGTGTTGTATTTTTATGCTCATTAAGTTTCTGTTAATGATATTTGCATAGCGATAGGTTTTTCTTTCAGTCTCTCAGTATTTCTCAGTATTTCTCTTTGCATTCTAATTATAGATAATGAAATTTATTCTTTGCGTATAAATAAATAAATAAAGAAATAAAGAAATAAATAAAAAAATAAACACACACACACACATATATATATATATATATATATACATATATGTGTGTATTAAATTAATATAAATTAAGTTTATTGTTATAAAACCATAATTTAAATTGCTGTCAAAGGTATTTAGATTTTAACATATGTACAGCAGAAGCATATGGTACGTTCAGTTAGACTTTTAGTAAAAAAAATGAAGCATCTCGCCCATTTAATTTATTTATTATTGTTTTTTGCCCAAGTGGATAATCTATTAATCCATAGTTATAGGTTTACTATTTTATTGAAAATACCATGCATTCAAAGTATTTGAATATTGAAAATAACTATGTATAAATAAAAATGTATATTTACATAATATTACAGAAATTTTCTCCATTTATTTTGAAATATTAGCGTTTTTTGTGAAGTGGCAATCTAGTGGGGTTTGAAGATCAGTGGGATCAAAATATATATAAATTTTATTTGAAGTAACATGCATTAAGACTTTCAACGTTGCATCATACTACTTACTATTTCCTGAATTAATGTGAGGGAGTTTCAAAAATCTTCGATTAAATTTAGAGTCATTTTTACTTTTATAAATACTCGATCATACAAAAATTTATTATTATAGATTCAGATTTCTGGGCATTTGGGCTTTTGCAATTATTAGTTTTTCCTTTAGCTGAAGGAGACGCGATCTTTTTCGGAAATTTTGTTTTCTTTAAAATAATAAGTGTGGTCAGTTATATTAATAAATGATACAAACATAAAACAAATGGGCTTTCAGAAACCGATGACAGTACGAATAAATAATGAAAATTACAGTACTGAAGTAGTGTTTTCAATTACAGATTTTTTGTTTCATTGTATGTATTGTATAGAGTCGATTATTATCAGAGTTTCGGCAAGTTCAGTTTTTGGATTTTTGCAAAGCATTTCATACATGTCTTATTTTTTAACGAATTTTGTTTTTATTTGGGAAATAAGTGGGCATTCGTAGCGAGGAATTGTAGAATTTTTGTGGGTTTCAGAAACATAAAGATGGAAGAATATGTTTTAATGCTTCCATTTCTTCAATCTACATCTGTTTAATTTTTACATCTGTTAAGGCAATTACCTTTTAAACATATTTTTAATTTGCCTGATCTAATAGGTTCAAACGACTTAAGACCGGCCGTGCCCTTTAAAGTATTATGATGATCACACGAATGACCTCTTTTGATGAAAAATCACATGCAAATAATATTTTCAAGATTTTATAAAATTTTCCCATTTTCCACAATTTGAATAGGGAAAATCTCATCAAACTGTACTTTCATCCTCTGTGAAAAATCTTCTCATAACTTGGTTTTTGTTAGCTATATTTTAGGCCAGTTTAAAAGTTAAATTAAAATGTGACAGAAATTTTGCTTAGTCGCAAATTTATAACTTGGAAAATAGACGTAAGAAATCAAGAGTTTAAACGTTTCAGATTATACAGCAAATCACGGCGGATAAAATTCCAATAGGTATAGTGTTTGAAATTTCCTTTCAATTGTTAACTGCAGATGTGTATTTTTCCCCATCTGTTTCTTGTAAACACCGCCTTTTCATAGGGTAAAACCTTGCCCGTCGGCAGAAAGAAACGCCTGTTAGACTCTTCCTTGTGGCAAATGCCGATATTTGGCGAAAAGTGGGAATGTTTCGTGACAGTCTCCTCCTCACGGCGCGGCAGGAGGAGAATGAGACAATACATCCTAGGGAAGAGTATGAGATCCCATTGACCTTCACTTTTCTCACTTTCCACCCGGATGGATTAATGGCGTCATAAAAAAGGAACTCTTCCCGAGTGACCACTTTCTCAAAGATGTTCTCTCCGGAGGAAACCTATACGAGTTAAGTGTAGAAAAAACGATAAACTTGTAAGGCGGTTTTCATGACGTCATCGCTTTCACGAGTAACTTGAAAACTGCGACCCCGTGTTCGGTTTTGGGCTGCATTTGGCAGAGCATATTTCTGATAAGATACAAAAAAGCTTTAAGAATGACTTTCACGAATCTTCAGTGGTATGACGTCATACGGCGAGACCGTATTACCCCGTTCTCCTCAGGATTTTAAATATCTCGCAAATCTCGCATTCCAATATTCTCCAATATTCTCTCAAAAATCTATTCCTTTGAAAAAATGTGGTTCGCATAAAGTTCCTTGGTGGTCGAATGAAATTTCTTGCATGCGGAAACGGTTGAATGCTGCTAGAAGGAGATATCAAAGAACTAAAAATTCCTTTTTAAGGGAAATTTATAGAAAAAGCTATCTTACTATTAGGGTTAAATACAATTTAAAACTTGAGGAAAGTAAATTAAATTCTTGGAAGGATTTTCTTGCTGATATTACTGTGCAGAATGTTTGGAAGAAAATTTATACTTTTGGGGTTAAAACCAATTTTGCTAAAAGGCTTGAAATCTCGGGTATCGAAGTTTCTCCTGGTCATTTTACTTCATCTTTTGGGGATACAATTGATGCCATATTGAAGAAATCATTCCCTCGTGATTTTCAATTGCAGGATAGATCTAGTCATAGGTCTTTGCGTGACGAAGCTGAATTGGTGTATGACGTCGATGTTGATGTTCCTTTCTCTAGGGCGGAAGTTGATTGTATAGTGGAAAACTTAAGTTTAAACAGGGCTCCAGGATACGATAGAATAACAAATGAATTAATTAAGAATTTGCATGGTAGTTGTCCTTCTGTGCTGATGGCCTTGTTTAATGCTTGTTTAAATCTTGGTGTTTTTCCGAGGACCTGGAAGAGAGCAAAAGTTGTACTTATTCCTAAAAGTACTGAGCTATCGAGGACAAATATTGATAATATTCGATGCATCAGCTTACTTCCTTGTTTGGGTAAGTGTCTTGAAAAACTCTGCATAAATAGACTTAACTACCATCTACGACGATCCAGCCTCTTGAGTGAGGATTGTTGTGTCTCACACGTTCAAGGACTACATTCCAACTGAGTTTTATTTACAGAAAATATACATTTACATACAAAAGGACAAATACAGACACTTAGCACCATCTGGTGTGAAAAGTTAAAAACACTTTGTAGCATTTATATATATATACCAACACTCTCCCCCTGCGAAAAGGGGTTTTATCTTTTCAGAACATTAACAGCACATTTACATTAAACATATATTCTTCAATGAGAATAACAATTTATCAAATGTTACAGCCTTGGTTAAGAAATCAGAAATCATCTCATTAGTATTCACATATTTAGTCTTTATAGTATCATTTTCAATGAGATCTTTGACAAAATGGAATTTCAGATTCACATGTCTAGTTTTATTTGATGACTTACCACTATTTAACCAATCGATGGCTGATTGACTATCACTATATAAGACTACAGGTCTCTTAACAAAATTTTCACATTTTAATTCAGTTAACATGTTTAGAGTCCAAGTTAATTCTCTTGCAACATCGGCGATAGCTAGCAGTTCTGCTTCACATGTGGATAGTCCAACACATTTTTGTTTTCTACTTTTCCACGTAAGAAGTGAATTACCAATCATTATAACACAACCTGAAAATGATTTGCCTCCCTCAGCATTTCCCCAACTGGCATCTGCGCAACAATTTAAAAATCCATTTTCTCTGTCATAAAACAAAACTTTATTTTTTGTTGCGTTTAAATACTTCAAAACTCTTTTAGCTAATGTATAATGCCTTTTTTCCGGTCGTTTATTAAATTGTGATAAATAGCTAGTGACAAAAGCGAGATCTGGGCGAGTTCTATTAGCCAAATATAAAATCTCACCTATTATTTCCTGATATTCAGTCTGATTGACTAAATCATCCGTGGGATTAAAACATCTATCCTCACCTTTAGTTATTGGTGTATTAGCTTTCTTACAGTTTTCCAATCCATATTTATTTATCAGAGATTCAATGTAATGCGTTTGCGATAAACTAATGCCATTTTCATTTTGTAGAACTTCTATACCTAAAAATTTGGAATTTTCTGTAGTTTCATTTAATACAAAAGTTTTTCTAAGCTTAAGTATTATCTCTTCACATAATTTAGAATTATTTGAAAATATTGCCAAATCATCTACATAAATACAAATTGCGAAAAAATCAGTTTCATTACTTGTAATAAAAACACAATTGTCAGATGCAAGCTGGTTGAGGCCAATCCTTTTCAGTTCATTTTTAAGTTTAATATGCCAATTTCTACCAGATTGTGGTAAACCATATAAGCTACGCTTTAATTTACATACATTGTTCTTACCAAATTGTTCTTCATAACCTGGTGGGATTTCCATGTAAACAGTTTCTTCAATATCGCCATACAAGTAAGCTGTCTTGACATCAAAAAATCTTACAGATAAATTTAATTTTGCAGCTAATGATATCAATAATCTAAATGATTCTATATTAACAACAGGCGAAAAAGACTCTGAATAGTCTTTATTTTTAATTAAATTAAAACCTGCCGCTACGAGTCTTGCTTTATAAATTTCCTCGTCATTAATTGTTTTAACTGAATAAATCCACTTACTTTTGATTATTTTTACATTTTTAGGTCTTTCAATTATTTCAAAGACATCATGCTTATTCATTCACTCTAATTCTTTTTGCATCGCGATTTTCCACTTATTATGTTTAATGCTATTCATTGCTTGCTCATAATTTTCAGGTATTGAATTATTTTCCTCCCGAGTAGAGTTACTTAAGGCCAAATTCGCCGTTGACTTATTTTTTATACGTTCGGAACGCCTTAATTTAGGTGATAACTCATGATTTGAGTTTTCCACTCTTTGATCGTTTGCGGTTTCATTTTGTAATGATTTTGTGTCATTAATTTCACTTTGATTATCTTCACGCGGGTTAATTTCTGTTTCTGCTTCTAAATTTGAAAAATTGAACTGACTCAGATTTTCAACATTCCATAAATAGGATTCCGAATTTTTCGTTATGAATTCGCTGCCTTTTAATTTTTCGTCAAATTTAACTGATCGTTCCTCAATCACTGTATTTTTTGCGATGTCATAAATCCTATATGCTATTCTATCTCTGGAATAACCCACAAAAATTCCGCGTTTCCCTGGAACATCAAATTTATTGCGAAATTGTTTAGGAATATGATAATAAGCTACACAGCCAAAAGTTTTTAAATAACTTATTTTGGGTTCTTTACCTGTCCATATTTCCATCGGAAGTTTATTTTTATATTTGCGCGGTGTAATATTCGATACATGAGTACTGCAGGATATGGCTTCCGCCCAAAATTTTTGAGGTAGTTTACTCTCATATAGTAAGGTTCTTGCGCTTTCTACTAAAACTCCTATAGCCCTCTCGGCTTTTCCGTTTGATTCTGGGTTGTACGGTACTGTTTTTTCATGAGATATGCCAAATTTCAGTAAGAATTTAGTCATTTCCTTATTCACAAATTCTAATCCATTATCGGTTCTTAAGCGTTTGATTTTTCGGCTTGTTAGGTTTTCATACCTTTCTTTAAAATTTTTAAACACATCAAATACTTCATACTTATGTTTTATAAAATAAGAAAAATACATACCAGAATAATCATCTACAAGCATTAAAAAATATTTAGAACCACCCAATGAATCAATATTTATAGGACCAGCTAAGTCAGCATGAATTAATTCCAAAACAGAATTACTTTGATCAATATTAATTTTGCAATGTTTTTTACGAGTTAATTTACTGATATTACATGATTCACAATTTAAAATTTCAGATTCTTTAACATTTATATCAATTATATCTTTCATTTTAGACATATATTGAGGATTCAAGTGACAAAGTCTTTTATGCCATAATTCATAATTTTCTACATTTTTAACAAAGTTACACTCTAATAATTCAGATGAATTATTATCAATACAAGGTTTCATTATAATTTCTAAGCGATTATTTACTTTCTCAGCTTTTAAAACAATTTGACCAGTTTTGCTTAAAACCAAAACATAATTATCATATGATTGAATACTATAACCTCTTTCCATTAATTTAGTCATGGATAACAAATTACATCTTAAATCAGGTACATAAATCACATTATCAATAGTTAATGTATTTTCAATATTGTTTACAAATGTCTTAGCTTTAACTTTTCCTTCGCCAATAGATTTTAAAACAGAATTCTTACCTGCTAAGTTAATATGACCAACATCGGAATTAAAGTTTTCAAAAAATTTAAGGTCCTTGCACATATGTGAGCTGCTTCCAGAATCCAAAATCCAAATATCCTCACAAGTAGCGTCGGAATGTTCTGGGTCTGTCATAAGGGCAAAGTTCTGATTTTCGTTTTCAAATGCTGCGTTCGCGAATCTCATTTTTTGCTTGTTTTTGGTTTTGTCGTTAGGTAATGTTCTTATCACGTTGTCGGGTGCATTTCCACTCCTGTTTCCTGTTTTATTCCTGAAAAAACAATTTCTGGCTATGTGATTGGATTTGTTGCAGATCCAGCAAAGTTTTACGTTTCTATTACTGTTTTTAACATGGAAAGCTTCTCCTTTTCTGGATATGGAATTTGAGTTCATTTTTAAATGGGTATTCTCTTCTTCGCGTAAAATTTCTAATATTTCATCAATTTCTTTTTCTCTTTGCGTCTTCAATATTTCTCTTATTTTCCCGAATTTATGGTTAAGTCCACGAACTGTGTAGTAAACCAGTTCACGTTCTGAAATGTTCAAACCAAGTGCGCTACACTTCATAGAAAGTCCCCTTGCTCTGGCTATGTAGTCAGATACATTTTCGTTTTCTTGCATTTCTATATTCTTTAGCTCATTTCCAGCATCTATCTTCCGGTCTTCATTTTTTCCTGTGAAAACCCTTTTTATTTTTTCCCATAAATTTTTGGCATTGGTTTCTTCTGCAAATTGGAGACTCTGTTCATCTGAAAGTGATAGCAAAATATAGGCTACAGCGTCATCATTCTTTGTTTTCCAATCTTCTAGTAATTTTAAATCCTGTGGTCTATCTTCATAGATAACATCTATTAATCTTTTTAAAGTTAAAATTGCCTTGATTTTCATAGACCAGAGTAAATAATTTCCACTATTCAACAACGGAATGCTTTTCATGTTATCCATTTTCTTCGCTATCGTTTAAACTTTCGCTTTAGGAAATCTCACAGTTGCATTTTGAATTCATCGGCGACCGGATGTCGATGCGACTGGCTCTTCGAGGAGAAAAACAACCACGAAGCTCTGCTGCCAAATGTTGTGTCTCACACGTTCAAGGACTACATTCCAACTGAGTTTTATTTACAGAAAATATACATTTACATACAAAAGGACAAATACAGACACTTAGCACCATCTGGTGTGAAAAGTTAAAAACACTTTGTAGCATTTATATATATATACCAACAAGGATCAATATGGATTTACTCCTCAAAGGTCAGCTGAGGATGCTTTGATCCGCCTATGCGATATTGTTAAGCAAGGAAAACGTAAGAATTATGTGACATTTCTTATTTTCTTGGATATTAAGGGTGCTTTTGATAATGCATGGTGGCCTGGTATTCTGCACTTGCTTAGATGTCTTAAAGTTCCTAAGAATGTTTTTTACGTAATAAAGAGTTTCTTGCAGGGTCGCTCAGCAGATCTTACATTGGGAAATATCACAAAAAATTTTGTGCTAGAAAAAGGCTGTCCTCAGGGGTCCGTTACGGGACCTTTTGTTTGGAACATTATTATGAATGACTTGCTCTGTAATATCTCAAAATTCCAAAATAGTTATAAAATTGCTTTTGCAGACGATTTACTGATTATTGTTCAGTGTAAAAACTTTGATGATGCCTCTGTTATATCTCAAAATATCCTGGACTACATTTTTGAATGGTCGGAACTTTATAAGTTGGAGTTTAATTCTTCTAAATCTAAAGTTATGATGATACATAAAAAATCGAGGCCGGCTCATGGAATTCATTTAACTCTTGGGAGTGAACCTATTGAAGAAGTACAGCAGATAAGGTATTTGGGAGTTATTGTTGATAATAAACTGCAGTGGAAGCAACATATTTCTTACGTCTCCAGTAAAAGTGAAAAAATTCTTCTTGGTTTATTGCGAATTGCAAAAAACACTTATGGGGTTAAAACTGATGTTCTGAAATTGATTTATAATCAGGGTATTGTACCATTGATCTCTTATGCTTCAGGATCATGGGGACACTCCTTGAGAAAGAAAATAAATAGTAGACTTCTTAGAAGAATTCAAAGAAGATTTCTACTTCGTATTATTCGGGGTTATAGAACAGTTAGTTATGATGCAGTCTTTGTTATTTCTGGTCTTCCGCCTATTGATTTAATTATTTTAAATAATCTTGAAGTTAAGAGGAGCCATATAAAAGACAACGTTTGTAACACCCTGGATGGGAAGCTTCCTATTTCTTGTTTGCCGCACCCTGCAACTAGAAAACCTATTATAGTTATTAACTATGCAGAGGATGTTTTTCAGGAGTATAAAACTATATGTTTCACGGATGGTAGTAAGCTAGATGGAAGTGTTGGTCTTGCTTTTGTGATTTATGAAGATGGTATAGAGAAGGTTACAGCTCAGCATCGATTACTTGATGAATGTTCTGTTTTCCAGGCCGAACTTTTATCCTTAAACCTGGTTGTAAAATGGATTCAGGATTCTTTCCGTGAGAGTGAAACGCTTAAATATCTTATTTGCTCAGATTCTCTTTCTTCCCTCTTTCTTTTGCGTAATACAGCTTCTACAGAAAAGCTTGTAGTAGAAATTCACTCAATTTTGCACGAACTTGAAAATGTTGTTGAGATTCATTTTTCTTATATTCGGGGCCATACTGGCAATCTTGGCAATGAAAGAGCGGACCAGTTAGCGAAAGAAGCGACTCTTCAAGAGATAGATTTAGTGATGTCTGTCCCGGAGTCTCACTGGAAGCGTGTCGCTAGGGAAAAAACTGTCTTGGACTGGAATACTGAATTTCTTGCTTCGTCAAAGGCATTGTGGACAAAAAGATTTTTTCCAACTATTTTTCAGCGTTTAAAGTGTAAGCACTTTTCAACTGACTTTAACTTAACTCAAGTTTTAACTGGTCATGGAAATTTCAAGAGTTATTTGCTTCGTTTTAATTTGGTGACTAGTGGACTTTGTGCTTGTGGTGATGCTGATGAAGATGTTGAACATTTTCTTTTTCACTGCAAATTACATGCGAATGCCCGAGATATATTAAAGGCGGACCTGAGACGTCTGTCCATTTGTTGGCCTCCTGTTCTTTCTGATCTCGTTAAGAGTGTGGAAAGTCTTGCTGTCTTGCAAAATTTTGTTTGTAATTTAAATGTTTAATTTTTCTTGTTTTGTGTTTTTCACTTACTTCTGTAAGCCTCATGTTATACCTTGTGGTGCATGAGGAGATTTCAAATGAAACAATAAAAAAAAAAAAAGAAAAAAAGAAAAAAAAAATATTCTCCTCGGGATTCTCGAAATTGCGAGATTTTCATAAAAATCGTCACCGCTTTCATGCTTAATACGGAATCGGCGCCAACGCTATACTTTCGGATTTCTGGGCAGAGATCTTTTGGATTAATAGATCTTTAGGTTGAATGAATGGTGTGTCTAGAGCTACTAATTACCAATTAGGTGACGAAGAAACGATAAACTCGTGCGGCGGTTTTGGTGACGTCATCGCATTCACGGTGGACCTCAATCATGCGTCCCCGTGTTTGTTTTTGGGATGTATTTGGCAGAGCATATTTCTGTAGGACTAAAAAAAAAGCTTTAGGAAGAATTTAATGAAGTTCTCAGTGGTATGACGTCATACGGTAAGATCTCTAGCAATATGTTGTCGTGTCGCGCAAGAGAATAAATTTTGTATCTGTTTTATACACGCTTTCTATAAGTCCCTATATGTATTTCCTCTCTTACAATGATATTTTCTCTTTAGTAAAATTCACAGTCGTATTTTAAAGATGGTGAAAACAACTAAACCGCGTTGAAAAAATGGGTAAGGAGTGAAATTTAGAAATTTTTAAGAATCCACAAAGTTTACCCAGTTAATTTTCAGTGCCTGAAACCAATATGAATTCATTTCAAGTTGAGTTGGCGTTAGCGGTTCGGACTTAACGGTATGCGAATTGAACGAGCCCATACCCGGCCTAGACACAAAGGTATTTAATGGCGTTCATTGGGATTCGAACTGAGCCCTTTTCTTCAAAAGCCCAACGCGGTGCCCATTTCAAAATGCAAAGGTAACATTTATCTTTTAAACCGAGTTATTTATTGTTTTCAGATGCTTTGTCTTTTTTCATGCATAAAATATTATATTCATTATAAACATTCACAGACAACAAACGTTTCAGTAAAAGGCAACAAACAGCTTTATTGTTCTCTTTCCTACAGAACATTGCACTTCGTATAGTGTATTTCGTGTACATTCGTCGCTGACACGAATACATGCCTATTGCCCATCTCGGAATGTTTTAGAAGCTCAGATGCAATGTGATCAATAAATAGGTAACGATATCATGGTGATGGCCCCCAGACAGTCCATCGAAACATCGGCAAACACTGAAGCCCTCGCAATTCTACGAGGTATCTGAAAAATATAATCACCTTTATTTCTGAAAAATACACAAACATGAAATTTAGATACAATATTGAAAATGGTAGGAATGGATGATGAACATATGATGTACAAACAGTATAAGACAGTGCGTGTAGGTATAACAGTGTTAGAGCGCAGTTCAGTTTTTAAATATTTTAACATGTATGAACTGAAAGTTATGAAAGATGAGGTTGCAATAACCTATTATAAAACCTCGTAGTGGATTTTTAATGCTCGGTTTTAAAAATGCTACTGTTTTCGTTTACTGACATTATGAAGTTATTAACGACATAATTAGTTGGAATGATAGCCTGTACAGTTATTTTTAATCAGTGCAGTTCCTTTGGTGATTTAGGTGTATAAAATTCATGAATATATCTTCTGTACAGATGCATGGAAACCGTGCTTTTGTTGTTGTTGGGGCCAATGCCCCCCTTCCGGAATATGCATACCAGGTCCCGACTGCGAACAGAGGAATGCGGATCCGGTTTACAATCGCACTACAAGGGCAGGAGTCCGGCTTGAGCCAGGTGCCACCTCAGTTTTGACACCCCCAGGAGCAACATTTGGAGGACTCATAACTTCTCTCACCGACTGACCTCATAGTAGGACTTTCCGATCTACGAATTTAACATCCTCGTATCTGGCTTAGACACGAAGGTATTTTAGGGCGTGTGTCGGAATTCGAACTGAGTATTCCCAATCTGAAGTCCGACACGTACCACTAGACTACATTGGGCCTTGTAAACCTTTTAACATGCCTATTGACATTTTCAGACTAAATCAAATGAAACATAGCAAAATTTATCAGAATAATAAATGTGAAATTTTTTTGTAACAAAAAAAAAATTGTAAAAGTATAACGCATAAATCTAAAATCCGGTATATCAAAATTTCAGTATTTATGGGGACAGTTTAGTTAATATTCAAACCAAACTCGATGGATTAATAGTCTGAAATTTTAATGACTAAATATAGCTTCCATTTTTAAATATATTTAATATTTTTTCAAAATATTCTAAATTATGGAGAAATAAATCCTCTTTACATCCATGCACCATTCTCATGAATAGTGTTCAAAATCACGATTTAAAATCTCGACTTGTTTTAGGTTGCTATTGAGTACAGAGAGAGCTATTATCATCAATAATTATAATTGCATTTTTATAACTAAAATGTATCGTAATCATGGATTAACGTCGTGACGGTTCTTTTGGTTTTGTTGAAATTCCGGGATTAGAAAAAAAATAATTCTTCTTCAAGAATAATTTTAGAGAGAAAAATCGTAATATCGTGAAATCGTGAAGTTGTATATGATTTAACGTTCAGAGAAAGATTTTTTGTTAAATACTAGAAAAAGTTTACAACTTTTGGTTTTTTAAAGAGCCTAGATACGAGATACTATATGAATTATATTCAGTTTACAACAGAAGTGATTATACAACTTTCGATAATTCCTAAAAAATACTATATATAATTTAAATTAGCCATTATTAGTTCCTGACTGTAATCAGCTAATATGACAATGAATTTTAACTTTTAAGTAACTAATATATATTTCTTTTACATTTTTAAAACTTCTCCGAGATTTCTAACGGTCGGTGCCAAACTGTAACATATTTTGAGAAAAAATTTAGTAGACAGTATTTTTACAGAAATAAACGGAATAAAATTTTTTTGAATAACGTATTAAACAGACTTTAGAATTTACATACATATCTTTAAGATGTGACCAATTCTACCCTATATTTACCTCTTAGTGAACGTATCCGTAATGTTCAGCTCCGGCATACAGGGGTACAGTGTGAGCAATTGGCACTACTTGTTCATAACCTTGATGAGCGATGACCGGAGCGTGGTGACCCCTGATGTCGTAGCTGTGGTGATAAGATCCGTGGTCTCCGAGGGACTTTCCGTGGTTGGAGTAACCATGTGCGCCGTGTTGGCTCTTCTTTCCGTATTTGGCATAGCCGTGGGCGCTATCGTCAGCCAGCTTGTGACTGCCTTCGCTTCCGTGGTGGGCGTGCTTGTAGCCATGGGCAGCGTGAGAAGATCCTTTGTCGTGGTGGCTCTTGATTTTGTCGTAAGCGTAAGCCTGAAATACGAATTTCAAGTTCGTGAAATGTGAAAGCCCTGACCTTGGTAAATTCCTAAACTCTTTAACACTAGAGAGACGTCTGCCGTCACTTTGACGGTTTTGGCCATACTGTTCAGTGCTATGTCTGTATTTATGCCCTCAGGCTTCTGAAATTTTATGACTTTCTCTAATTTTACGCGAAATATGCACAGACATTTACAATATTATATTCGATAGTAAAGAGGGGGAGAAAATGTGTTGAATACCAACTAAGACTGAAAGCCGTCAATTTGACGGCAATGTAGAAAACAGACTGAAATTTTTTAAATGATACCCGTAAAGGTTGCTTTTCGTGTCTTCCCCCTTTTGCCAATGACATGAATATTGACTCTTCGGAAATATTGGTGTTGAAACATAAGGACTGCACAAACCATGCATATATTTTTACGGATAAACCATACCAGATTGTCAGCTCGGTATACCTGAATAAACATATATCTAAATAGATACTAATTTATTATATATTGGTATGATATAGTTCAAAATTTAAAGTATTTAACTCTTTAAAAGTGCATTAAATATTTTAAATTCGTGATTTTATTTTTAACCGTCAAAATGACGGCGTTCTGTCTTTTTAGTACGAAAAAGACTGACCTCCCGTCTTTCTAGTGTTAAATATACTGTCTAATGAGCGTATTTTCATGTTCAGGAAAGAAGGATTTTTGTAAAATAATCGCCAAGATGGAAACCAATCTTTCAAATCTTTGAAATATTTATAATCTCAATTTGAAATACAACTTTTGGTTAGCACTTTTATTGATTATATATAGGGGCACTGAGCATAGGATACTTTGTTTTGTTTATTCAGTGCCGCCTCCATTTATCATGAAGATGTCCGCGCTTACTCATAGCGATTTTTGTTAGCTTCTTTATTAATAGGGGCACCCAGAAGTTGAACCATCACTGCGGGAACACCTTATCCCACTCCTTAACACCTTATGAGGGACCTTATGAACCTGGTGATCACCTTATAGGGGATCACCTCTGTGAACACATCCATGTCTTGACCATGAACTCACGTCCACGCTATGGCAGAATTGAGATGCTACCCCCCCCCCCCCTCCCATACAATTGTTAAATATTATTGTTGCATGATAGATATTTCATAAACTTTTCATGTTAACCTCCTTCAGTTATTTAATACGTGCAGGACTATTCTTTAAAGTTTGGAACAACGAATCGATGCACAATATTTTATTTTCAATAATCGCCACACTTTAATTTGATAAGGTTCTCAAGAGAAAGGCACTGTTATTTTACAACTAACTCAATTTTAGACTTTTTGGAAAAAAATACTGTTGAAATTTATGACAACTGTTTATATGAAGTTTCATTAAATTAATCTTAATTGAAATATAGATGCATTAATAATTTGTTAGATACTGACTAATGTCAATGTAATGTTTAGCAATTAAAAACTTTCTTATCAATTTGGTAATCCTATATATTCACAAAATTAATTTTCGTACTGCAAGAAATAGAAATAAAATAACTAAACTAATTTCTGAATTGAAACAAAATAATTTAAAAATTGTAGCGAAAAATGTCAATAGTTTTATAATCTATTAAAAAATAACCACGTAAAAATTTAAAACTTGAATAACCCGTCACTCTTCTTTTAAACGCCCACCTTCATATATACAAAATAAAATTGAAAAATTTCTCACCGTCTCCAATTAACTGACGATTTATATTCGTTGCGATAGATAGATATAGGTGTTGCATGCAGGTAACGTACAAGAATACGAATTTAGTTGAAATGATTCTATTTTTCCTCATTCCAAACAGCAAAACTTTTTATCCGGTTCCACAATTTTGTCTGCATCAATGAGTGGAAAAGGGTTTGTGTGGGGCTATATGTGATTTTTTAAAAAGCTAAGTGCGCAGGTAATCTGCTTTAAGTCTCTTTAGTAATATGATACATGGGGAATTCTTTGAGAATGATATTATAAGAGAGGTTACGTAGAAACCTCCATTCATATCGTCAATGAAGGCTTGAACTGTATTTGAAAGAGTAAATCGTTTTAAAGAATCCTAGATACCATCTTAAGAACATAAAAGAAAAGTATATGGACCAATCGTGTGTGAGATAGCGGAAAAAAAGTAAAAAATTTTCAAGGTTAAGTTTCAGTTGGAAACACAGTTGTACCGATGAAATAAATTCTCCAAAATTAATGATTTGAACCCAAATCAGTAGACAAAATGTCTTCATATACGTATGTTAACTTACATTTCATAAATTCAGGGAACATTTTATGTGCCACTCGAAGAAACATATGCAGTTCTTTATGTTCATTTTTTCGATGGACTTTAAATGTTGAACCTCAAAGTTGTATCTCTACATCATTTTCTACCTAAGTATCACCTTTATCGATAACGATTTTATAAATTTTCATCTGAATAAAATATGGGAACGATACCACAATTTTAAACGCCATTTTAACTCGTTATAACTATGTTTCTTCTCACTTATGGCTCACTTATTTATGTTACTTGAGATGAGATTAGTAAATTCCCTTCAGACAGTTGCTTCTGATTTATATTCTCTGATAGTTTGCTGCTAGAGATATTTAATTTTGGCTTAAATGATCTTCGAGATTGATTTAAATCTTCCTATAAATAATGGAAAGTTTTTTTAAAAATTAATAACAGTTTTGATTATTTTTTAAATTTTTCGGTCTGTTTTCAAATCCCGCACAATCAATATTCTTTTTAAAATCTGAACTTCCTTCTTTTATTTCCAATATGTATGACATTTCCCTAAACTGCCAGCTTTTATTAAATTAAACCAAACTTTATTGCACTAAAGATTGGTACCTCCCGGAAAATATACAAACTTTACCGTTGTAAGTTTTATATATTTTCATGGTAAGTAGCTTCCTGGGTTCATCTTTCCTATCAAGCTACTTTCAAAAGCACCGTAACTAAATTATTTTATATTTAAACTAGCTGAATACCCGTGCTTCGCTGCGGAGTACATCCAAATTAAATACAACGGTCAATGTATGCAATTAATGCCAAAGAAAATTATAAAATATGGTAACGGATATTTTTATAGACAAAATAATGTAGAAGAAAATATTCAAATTAAATACAATGGTCAGTGTATGCAATTAATTTGTAGATTTAATATCCATAAAACATACTAATATGAATTAGACTCTCTAAAAACATGCATGTCAATTAGTCTAGTGGTTTAATTTTATCTTTTACCGTATTTCAATATTTTTTTGTCAATTTATTTCGTTGTTATGCACGTGATGCAACATTAATTTAAAGTATCACAAAAAGAAAAGAAACCACGTGATCAGCATTTAATAAATTAAATTCTAAAAATTAATCTTTAAAGATTCACCAAAAATCAGAAAATGGAGGTAAAGATTCGAAAAATATTTGATTTTAAAGGAATTTTTATGATCTTTCTCATGATATAAATTTTATAACCCTCAGATTATTGTTTGAAATGCACACTTAAAAGAATGTTACAAAAACAACTTAAAAATTTAATTTTAAAATATCTAAGAAAAATTTCTCAAAAATCTTTCTTAGTGCACCCCTACACTATAAGAAGAATCACCATGCAAAATTTCAGCCCTTTAGGTCCAGCGGTTTGGTCTGTGCGTTGTCTGTCAGTCAGTGAGTTACGGAACTGTTTTATATATATAGATAAGCTTTTACCGGTTAGTAATGCATACCTTTAGAGAATATTAAACATTTGGATACGAGAAATTAATTTTTTTTTCTGAACCCTCCATGGAATCGTTCATTACCAACTCCAGAAAGACTGAGAGTCACGGCTCTGTGGATCACAGGCTTACCTTCTCATAACCATATCCCTTGTTTCTTTCGAAGTAACCCTTGTCGTGATGCTTGTGATGGGAGTCGTGATGAGCCACTTTATCATCATAAGCTTTGTGGGCGGAAACAGCATGGTGACCATGTTTGGCATATCCCTCATCTCCTACTTCCTCCAGGGCTCCGTGGTGTCCGTGTCCATGAGAAGCATGGGCAGAATCTTTGTACTCATGTCCCCCGTGTTTTAAATAGTGTCCCAGAGAATGCTGGGAGTTGGCACATGCAATGCAGGCGAAAAGGACAAGGAAGAGCTGTTGGGAGAAACGGAAATTCAAGACTTTAGCGTATTGAGCATTAGAAATGCACGCCGGAAAACTTTATCATCAATTCATTCTGGAATAGTATTATCGGGGCACAAAATACATAAGTACCATAACTTTGTAATGCGGGCGCGGTGGCCCAGTTAGCAAGAGCAGCAGGCGAGTTATATGAACGTCCCTGGTTCGATGCTCGTCGCTGCAAATCAACAGCCGTGTTCACTAATGGTGGCCGGGACACGTAAAATAGGCCGTGGCTGCAATGTCCTCCAAGTTCTTAAATTTATCACTGGAGTTGCGGGGTCAAGTGTTACGGTCTTGCTGCTAGACTGGGTTCAAAATTACGTGACCGGTCATTTAACCAAGTCCGACTCCGACCCTTGTGGTGCTAATTTTAAACAGGAGCCGCGCCTTTCAGCTCAATAGCCTATTAGGAACTGGTGAATGGAACCTCCAAGCAGGGGGCATTAGCAACAACAACAACAACACTTTTTAATGCAGTATTTTACTTCACGGTGTATTCGCTTTTGTTATTTATCAAACGATTAATATTAGTAATTAGTTAATATTAGCAATTAGCAGTTTTTAGCTTCCTAAATGTCACTTCTGTTGGTAGCCCTCAATAATGTATACGGGAAGATACTTGGAGGTTGCGATTCAATTAAGTGCTTTAGAATCATTTTAAAAACTATTAAAATTATTTCATAGTCTGAAGGTATTTTCTTTTAGATTTCTTTAAAGTTCAAAGGGGCATTATTCAAGAAAGTAATTAGAAATAAAACTTTATCAAAGCGCTTGGTTGGTGGAATACTGGTCTTGAAATTTGGAAAAGCGAGTTCGATCCTCGTCTCTGGCAAGCGGTCGTTGCATTGGCCTCTGCCTGATAGAAATTATTATTACGGACCATTACTCAAACACATAACAAATTTTCAATATGAAAAAAATTAAGAAAAATAATGTCAAACATTAAAATCAAATTTATGCATAAAATTTAATCCATTAAAAAAATAAATTAACTTAGTATTTGTTTGTATTTATGGAAAAAATAAAGTAATAAAGTAAAGTGTAAGCTGTAATAATAAAGGAAGACCGTCATGAAAAGTTGCGATTAAATAATTGATTATGAAAAGTCACTCTTGTGATTTTAATACGGCGCTAAGGATGTTTGTGTGATAAAATCAAGTGATTGTAAAAGTTTTAATCTTTTATCTAAGGATAAAATGAATGTGAGGAATCCTCTGATTTATACATCAAGTCCGTACATAGCCCATGTAAAATTTCAACTCGCATCCCCAACGCATCTGTAATAAACACGAGACAAACTGTTTTTTAAGTTATCTCGTGATAGAAAATCGTGGCTAAGACCAATCAGAGAGGTATGTTTTCCTATAGGAGAAACCCATAAAAAGTGTTAGAACTATATTTTACTTGTAATTCCACTTACGCATTGTAGAGAAACTTTTAGTTCTCAGTATCATCGGGGGCATCACAAAGACAGTTTGCAATTAAAAAGTTAAAACCCCTGAAAATATTCTAAAAATCAACAGAAAAATGAATATCAAAGTTTTCAATAAAAAAATTTATTAATATATATATATATATATATATATATATATATATATATATATATATATGATTGATTATCACAAGTTTTTATAAACGCACAGAAAATTAAGAAATATTTTATAATAATATACTTCAATATGCTCAAATGCTATGAACTGAATAACAGTAAAAATGAAATATATTCATAATAAAATATTAATAAAAATGTAATTTGTGAATTGATCCCCGAGATAATCACACCCAATCCCCCTTCAAGATAAATTATTCGTTACTACCCCCTGCCTTATGATAAACTATTCGTTATTTCGAAACTAGTTGTCAGCCATTTATTTTTATCGTGGATTCTAATAAGCTACAAGTTCCTTTGTTGAATTTTCCTCGAGTTTCTTATGAGTTAGAAACGTAATTTATCTTTCTTTAATAATTAAAAAAATAATAAAATGTAATCGTTGTCTTTATACAAATGAGAAATATTTTTAAAATATCGAAGAATTCAAAGACCAAAATGTTAAATTTCTAAATACATTGAGCGTGCAACTTAAGTAAAATTTTACGCCTAAATCAAATTATTTAATGAACAATATGACAGCACATTAGCTCGAAAATAATCATAGAAATAACACAAAATTTAACGTCTATAATGTCGCTTTCGAAATTATTCAAATAAAGAAAAATTATTATGCGATGCTAACGTTTGACCTCATAACAAATATACCCCATAAAGTAGAGTTAATAATTTTTAGCAACCAAGAAAGACCTTAGAGGTAATATTTGCTAAACTTGTAGATACTTTTTTACCGATATCAACACTAGAATAAGAATGATTGGTATGTCTTAAAAAGGGAATTTGCTACAGTGCATTTCTAAATTTTTAGTTGTAAGCCCATTCTGACCTCATAACAAATAAACCCCACAAAGTAATGTCAATAATTTTTAGCAACCAGGAAAGCAAAAACCTTAGAGGTAATATTTGCTAAACTTGTAGATACTTTTTTACAGATATAAACACTAGAAAAAGAATGATTGGCATGTCTTAAAAAGGGAAATTGCTACAGTGCATTTCTAAATTTTTAGTTGTAAGCCCATTCTGACCTCATAACAAATAAACCCCACAAAGTAATGTCAATAATTTTTAGCAACCAGGAAAGCAAAAACCTTAGAGGTAATATTTGCTAAACTTGTAGATACTTTTTTACCGATATCAACACTAGAATAAGAATGATTGGTATGTCTTAAAAAGTGCATTTGCTACAGTTCATTTCTAAATTTTTAGTTGTAAGCCCATTGATACATAAAAACTTATGTTTAGATGCATTTATGCATATTTACAGGAAAAATAACTAAGCACATACATATATGCACACACATAACTGAAACAAAATTAAAAAATTCCATTAATTAATTTGGAAAAACATAACACTTTTAACACATGTGAGAATCTGTGGGTTTCATCTTTAAATCAATTAAAAAGATTTATAAATATTTACACATATTATTGAATGCAGACTAATGGATTTTAGTAAAGCAAGACTTGAAAAAGGGAAAAAAACGATCTATATTTTCTTAAAATAGAAGAATCTGTACCTATTATAACCCATAAGGCCTGGAGATCTACAGAAACGAGTTTGTCAGAATTAAGTAATCAATATTTTTTGGGAAATATCATTCGTGTGGTCATCACCAAACGAATTATTTCATTACCGGATATTTTAAATAATTAAGTTTCATAGTAATCACCTCATAGTGTCTAATTTGACAGAGGTCCTAATTATTCTAAGATGTATTTATGCTTCAAGAATACAAGTTTGTGCATATAAAAGGTTAATTGTCTACCTTAATTGCTTAAAACATACACGCATTATGAAGATTCTATGTCCGTATAAAAGCTAAATTGTGAATAGGTTTGATCAATAGAAGCAAAGATCTGAAAGTTAATAAAAATAGGGGAAGCTCTAAGAATAAAGCATAAAAGAACTTAGCTGGATTTAAACCAAATTAAAAATTCTGTCTTTTAAAAGGACTGTTATCAAATTAAATGATTTACACTGGCGACATCTACTGGTAAATTGTTAAAGTATATGAAAGGTTGATATATATGATATCTAATGTTACAAAAAAAAACCCAGTTTAAAACTTTTAAGCCTGTATAAAGAAAATTTGTATCACTTCTCTTTAATACGCAAACATTGCATACCCTAAACTGAGGCATATTAATTGTTTTCCAACGGCTGCATTAATAATGCGTGTTTGTTCGCCTACTGCATTAACATTCAAATAAATAACTGGATTAGAAAGAACAAACCTACCATTTTCATGATTAAGACTGGTGTATCCGTCGAAACACAACTCGAGCTGTGAAGGTTTCTGTTGCTGAGTGCTTATATATACAGTTCTTTTTGGTACAACCCAAATTCGAGATTGTCGCATATGTATGTTTTCGTGTCTTACGGGTATTTAGAACGTGCCTTTAGTCGGTCGGGAAACAGATTTGTTGCTTAACGAGATAATATAACTAATCTGCAGTTCTCGTTCTTTCTTCCTCCAAGCGCCATTTTTTTTTATCGCTGTTCCATTGTGATTGTTCTTTTAAATGTTGGCATGAATTTTATGCGATCAGAACCTCTTTTTTGCTGATGACATTGTTCGGGAGAATGGAATGTGGGGTTGTTCAGACCGGGATTAAAGCGAATGTTTCTTCACCTTGGTTACGTAACTAAAAAAAAACAAACATTTCGCAAAGAACCACAGAATTCATTGGGTGATTTCTAAAGTATGCGTGGTCAAACCATTTCATTGCGAATGTAACTGAAATCTATTGTACGAAGGAAACTTAAATCCTCTGAAATGTCCACAAAAAAACTGATCTTACTGATAAAGAGCAAATTTCTGGGTTGAATCCATCATAATCCAGCACCATTTTTTATGAATTATGTATAAGAACATTATCGTGATACCCCAAATATAAAGAAATACTAAAAATTCAGAAAAAAATGAAACCACGAAAAATATAAATACTATGTGACCGTAAAAGTTTTCTATAACCTATTTTAATCCTTCGCCATGGGGTATTTATATATCTATCTATCCATCTATCTCTCTCTCTCTCTCTCTCTCTCTCTATATATATATATATATATATATATATATATATATATATATATATATATATATATATATATATATGTATGTATATATCTATAATATATATATATATGGGTATATATCTCTAGACTTGTATCTATTTTGAAAGTAAGTATACGTAAAATTCAACTATTAAAACTCTTTAAGAATTCACTCTTTAAATAATTTATTTACTCTTTAAAGAATTCACTGTCCTTTGAAACTAGAATGAATTGTCATAAGAGTAAATAATAATGAAGAGTGATTTCCCCATGTTTAAGATACAGATATCCTACAAGATATATATCGTACAAGACTTCAGATAATTTTAGTTTACAGTGTTTAATCTTGAAATTCGTTGAAAGTTTGCATTTTAAAGATTTAAAGAAATCGAGTATGGAAATTGCAGCAGGATAAATAAAAAAAAATCATTTATGTTTCGAACAGAATGCTTGAGAACAACCTCTGTTCTTATATTTATATTCTGCTTCAGTCAGAAATAAAATATATTAGGCCCGGTGTGTTTAGCCTTATGTAACAAAGTATGAGAATAGCTTTTCTAATCAAACAACGGACTGGTAATAAATAATGTTTCATCCTTCTTTCAACGGTTTTGATAGAAAATTGAAAATAACTATTTCATGTGTCACGATATTCCAGTACAGGAAAAAGCTGATCCAAATATCTTGCTAAATCAATTTGCATTCAAAAATCTTGAAACGAGAAAATATTACAATGAAACAGGGAAACTGAACAGAATACACTTCATGAAATCTTTCACATAAAAGTGCCTCTATCTGTTTTGTTTTATCTTGTAATCAGGGATACGTCGTTCACATTATTTGCCATTTAGACAATTTTTATATTAAAAAATCATGATATTAAATGTCAGAGACATCAATTTTTAAGAGGAATTTGAAAAAAAATTGTGAATGAGGAATAGGTTTAAAAAAATATAAAATCAAAAATGATTTCAAGGGAAAAATTAAGATTTTCTTTCTTATTTTTTCTTAAAGCATGATTGGAAAATTTGTGAATTTTTACATTTACATTATAGTTTATAAAACTACTTCATATCTACATTCTACATGAAAGAATTTTTACTTTTCGGGAAATAAATTTGAGAATCTTTAATTTATTGCTTTGCTATTGACAAGAAATAATTTGTAATCTGTCCAACACAATAGTTCCCAATAGTCTACTGTAAAATTTAAATATTTACAATTAGATGCCCTTTTACTTTAATTGAATACTTCGCTTTGTGTGTGCAAATTAGTTTAAGAAATGTTAAGACAAATTGTATTCTGTTACTGAAAAAGTGCTCACTTTTTGTTGTGGAGAAGAAATAAGTCGAAGGAAAATTTTCTTAAATCAACACTATTTTATAATATTTGCTTCTAGTTCCTTGTTGACACGTCCTTTTCAGGCTGAAGCGCTAGAAGAGGTTATTTTACAATAACCAGAATTTTACAATAACCAGGAGACTATCGTCTCCTGACAGATTATAACATTTGGACATCCTGTATGTACCACCCCTTTAATTTACTATCGTTTTAAGGTGCTTATATCTTCAATGTTACGTGCTTGTTATTTATGCTACCTTATTGCTCTACGTTGAACGATGATTATGATCTAAACATTTAATTTTATTTGACGGATGGAGACATATTAATATAAAAAATTTCCATTGAAGTTGGCTGCTTAATTTCTATAGTTATAGATATCTTCTGATAACGGAACTAAAATAGAAGAGGTTTTCTTCATCTTTCACATTCTGAATACCTTGAATATTCCATTCAAACTGAATGCAAAAGCATATTCATCAGATTAGAATTAACTGGTTAGTAAGGATTAAGGTTGATTGTTAAGGATATTTGATTAGTAAAGATTATTAGTCTAGATTTTGACAAAAGACCGTAATTGACTGTAAATGCAGACTTACGAGAAGAATATAGAAAGCATTCTTCATATGTGTGCATTACATATGCATATATTCATAAATTACTGTCACAGTGCACGCATGTTGTATGCCCCAATCAATGGTTCTGAGAAAATTCGGTTTGAAACAGTGAGAAAGCGAAGTTACTTCCGACAGTTATGTGGGATCATGCTCAGTGTTTTCCATTGTTCGGACTTACAATAATTGAATATTAAGGCGTTTAAAGTGCTTCCATAAACGGAATTAACATAAAACGGGAAATGAGTTTTTTCCCGTTCCTAGGTTGATCCTAGGTTTCTGCTGTCCACATAAATTGCATGCAAAATATTATAATTTGTATAGAAAATAAAACAAAACTTCACCTGTTTGAGACTAGTTTGATTTTTTTTTTGTAGGTTGCGTAAAGAGGTGAATCTTTGAAAGTCCTGGCATAATGACAAGTGAAGTGAAAATTTGAATGGACAGTGTCAAAAGTAAAAATTAAGATGCTATTAAATACATCCCGGAAGAAAAATGCAAAGTAAAGCTCACCTCTTATTAAATAGAATCCTATCAAATAATAATATAACCAATTTTTTTGATGGAATGATTGAAAAACAAAGCAGTGTGCTGAAATAACTTCCAGGTGCTTTAAATGGCTACCAATTAATTTGAAATTATTCGACACTTAATGTGCAATTGTCATTACCATCTCCACACAAATAGGCCGACTGAAGCTGTAATTTCTTTTCGACCTTTGCAGAGATTTTTAAATAACCCAATCCAAAAATGTTTAGACGTAGAAGACGTGGTTTTTCTCTCCGAATGACTGCAGTTAATTACCAAAATGGCTGAAAATTAGTCAACTCAATTCTAAGTTCAAAGATATTATTACCACAATTCTGTCTTTCAGAGTATGATTAATTTTTTTCCGTTGTAGAGCTTTACAAAATAAAAACATATTTATGTATATAACAGGTGTTTTATTGTCAGGAAGGTACTGTATCTTACAGTATCTAATATGTAGGAAAAGGATATGAATGTGGCGAAATGTCTGTTTTAAGCCTTTATATCTGAAAGTTTTCAATAAATCCATCAAATAAGAGGTATAATATAGAATTAAAGAAAGATAAAATTGTGTTCTCTAACTCAATTTTCTTCTTTATAGATTTATCTAGCAAAAAAATAGAGATGCAATACACCGAGGAAAATTCACTTGATTCAATACTTTGGAATTTTGTTTTATATAACACAATTATTGAAGAGGAATAAAATATAAATTAATAAGGAATAAAATTTTATAATAAAAATTTAGATAAACACTTCTCTTTTATAATTTTCTAAGAACTGTAAATGTGTACTGTAAATGGCCTAGGGGAAAACTAAAAGGCCCGAGTCTTCCACAAAATTTAGGCCTGTTATATATAATTATAACATACTTATCAAAAATGGCCTTAGTTATTGTGTCCTCTGATATTTTGAGGCTAAAATTTTATTCTGCCTAAGTGAGTTTTTGCATAAAATAAAAACTAATGTACCTATTAACTTGCGAAAAATACTAAATTCCTTTTTCTTAACTTTTAAGGATGTCTCTACCTTTAAGCATTCTAGTTTTTCAATAACCATAATCTTTTATCTATGAGGAAAGTAAGATGAATAACCTGAAAAATATCCATAGGTGAGAACTTAATATCTTTATGACATGTAATTGATATAAGTAGTGCTCGATTCCTAGACATAGAGGTTACGGAACTGTGACCTTCCGGGGTATATGTGGGGTATTTCAAATTATTTATATAATATATATATATATATATATATATATATATATATATATAATATTAAAAACTAGTAATTTCTTAATTCAACACTCTTAACATTTAAAAACTATTAATTCCTCACTTTACTATTCAAAATTACAAACCCTTTTTTAATCCCTTAAGTTATTTAATTCCCTTTGGGCATTCGCGTTAAATTCCATTATTACAGCCTTCGGCAAAATCATTAAAGATGGCTGTCTTTTTTAAGTAAAGAGACGCTGCGCGGCGTCAGTGCAAGTTTAAATCAGTTCTGCACATCAACAACAACTTTAAACCAATCAACTATTAAGACACACCCTTTAATCACGCGATGGACTGAAGTTTATATAACACTTGACATCCGGAAGTAGGACGAATTCCTGTACTTTCTCTTGCTGTATTCATACCGACGGAGCGGTCGGTGATCTCAATAAAAATGTAATCCGAAAAGTTGTGTATTGATTTGTGTTCGAGGGTTGAGATGAAATGCGGGAATGGATTTAAATATTTGTGATGCACGGCCGGGCGACAAGTCATCCATTTTAACATCAAAACTATGCCACTCGGCCCTTCTTTCGTCGGCCCGTGCCCGTGCTGTTACATATATATATATATATATATATATATATATATATATACACTGCTCAAAAAAATTAGGGGAGCAAGCAAAGAAGTTAAGAAAACCGTGCGAGACAGCCACGTATTATGGATATTACACGCGTATCAATGCGCAATACAGAAAAAAAACGTAAAAAATTTGTAATTAAGCTTTAATTCTTTGAAAATATGGAAAAAACATGAAAAGATGATTTAGGGCAACAATTTGGTTACATGTAAACGATTAAAAAAAAGGTATTGTTTAGAAATGAAGCAAGATATTTAATATGGCGTGTGGTCTCCTCGAACAGCTAAGACTGCTGCACACCTGTTTTCCATGGATGCGATGATGTTATCGATAAGACTTTGGGAAATACTGTTCCACTCCTCAAGAAGTGAAATCTCCAAGTCTCGGAGAGTAAAAGGATGCCTTGGTCTCGCAGCAATACGTCGCCCGAGCATGTCCCAAACATGCTCGATTGGATTCAGGTCAGGAGAGCACGCTGGCCATTCTATACGCTGTATTGTTTCAGATTCAAGCATGTTCTCCACAAGACAAGCTGTATGTGGTCTGGCATTATCATGCTGGGAAACAAAGGAATCTCCAATGGCTGCAGAGTAAGGTATGACATGAGTTCTCAGTATCTCGTCTGCATACCTTCGGGCCATCAAAGTACCATTCCGAATGATATGTAAGTCCGTACGTCCACCTATGCTGATTCCACCCCATACCATAAAACCAGCTCGTCTGTATTGTGACCTTTCACGAACGAATATGGGGTTATTTCGAGTGCCCCTTTCCCTCCATACCAAAACACGTCGGGTGTCACACTCCAGACTGAATCGGGACTCGTCTGTAAACAGCACTTGGCTCCAATCATGTTGCTTCTAATCTCGATGTTCAGCAGCCCATCTTTTTCGGGCCGCACGGTGGCGTGAGGTCAACCGAATACAGACCATTGGCCTTCGTGCATAGAGACCTCCCTGATGAAGCCTATTACGAACTGTTTGGCTGGACACCCTTCGTCCTGTTGCCAAGAGCAACTGTCTTTGCAGCTGAGTAGCATTGTCCGTTCTGTTTCGACGAGCTGTTAACAGTATATACCGGTCATCAGTTGCTGCAGTGGCGCGTGGCCGACCTTGCCCTGGTCGATGTATAACATTCCCTGTTTCTTGGAATCGATTGTGTTTTCCCGGATTCAAGTCTGCCTATAATACGCCATGCCATGGATTCCGGTAAATCCCGTGTTTCAAGTCACCTTTTCTCAAAAAGAATAACTGAGCAATCGAATTTCACAGTTAAGGCAGTGAAACAGACGTTTCTGCAACATCCCGATTTCCGCTCTTAAGCTGTTTTTCTGGTTTTTGACGTCATGAACTTTGATTTGCATATGAAGTTTTCTTCTTCTGTTTCCTGCTAGGCTTTAAATTACGGATGATTTATTTTATGTTACTTATCGGTGTAAGTATTTGCGTAATTTCGTTAATACCATGTGCTCCCCTAATTGTTTTGAGCAGTGTATACACACACACACACACACACACACACATATATATATATATATATATTTATATATATTTATATATTTATATATATACATATAATTGGCCAAGCACACTCACTAACAACAGAGTAAATATGCGATTAAATAAATGTTTTTAACAATCGAAATTTTTTTTTCATAAAGAGAGGTACCGGAATGCCGTTCCTCCGCGTTTCGCCTCAAATCGAGACCTGGATATAAGGATATTAAATATCAATAAAGCCGTCAACTTGCAGAAAATCATGTGACGACAGATATCTCTGCATCTCTCTTTCGTCTTATATTTCTTAGTAATGACAGTGAAAATATATAATTTAAATTCACAGGTTTCACTGTACATACCTGAAGTTTTATGTTACACTAATGATTGCAAAAACATGTATTTTAAAATGAGTATGTGAGTCTAAAAAAGACGAAGTGAAAATAACTCCCATGTAAGACTTTTTGCATGCCTTAGATAAGAGTGAATGAGGTAGGACTCTTTCTGGGAGTGTATTTAAAAAAAACAATTAAAGAAATGAATGCAGTTTCATCTAGAAATTGTTACGATGAATGAGGCTTGGCGAAATCCTTTTCAAAATAATACTCTAAACAACGCTGATTAGAGTTCATAATAGATGAAACTTGGCCTTTGTTTTCTTAGTGCTTTCTACGTTTCACACTACTGAGTTTTGTTTAGGCTCACACCTTCAAATATAAAAAAAATACTATGTTCAGGGTCAAATTTTGAGAGATTTATTTAATTCCTTTAAAGGAACAATGCGTTTTCATGAAAAGTTTCTAAAAAAGAAATGTAGGTTTAATTATTTTAGATACAATAACTGCGTTTTTTTTCGGAACCTTCATGAGTCTCATTTTTCATATTAACAAAGGTGACGTGTTTAAATAACATAAGAGGAGGAAAATTAAACATTACGGAATTAATTTCAAACCTATTCTACTCTATTGTCTTTTCCATTCATAGTATTTTAGTAAACTTTTCAACAATGTTAATAGTTTTCCGTGTCATGACCTCAAAATATAGGGGGTATAAATATTCTATTAGATGTTAAATTGAAGGATAATGGGAAAATTTTGGGAAAATGGGCACTTTCGGGCTAAATGTTAGGTATAAGGATTTCCCCGGGGTTTCTCTGGCATTTAATGAAACTGGAAGTCAAGGTAAAACCTTAAATGCACGGAAATATAAAATTGAAATTTTCTAGGTCTGTGCACAGTCTGTGGATAGTGATATCCAGGAAAGTTAAAACTTATCAAAGCAGTTTAATTACGGTTCCTCTGAATATCTGAGGTGCGTAATTTTTTGTTTTGAATAGCTGCAAAATGTTGAAAAGATAAACGATTTTATTCATGATAAATCGGGCCTAATTTTGAAAAAAAAGGGAAAGGATCAGGTGAAAGGGAAGTAAAAATTATCATTAAACACAGAAGTTTTATGATTTTTCTTTCAACAAATTTTACAATCAAATATCTGTCATGATAATTTTACAGAAATTCCTTTGGTTTTGAGATGAAAAGGAATTTTTGTGCGCTAGAAAAAAAATCAATGATCCTTTATTACTAGAACTGGATTTATCATAATCTTTTAAGCAACAAAATCTTGAACCTTATGAAAACGTGAATAACGACTTTCCGTTGTTTAACTGCTTGATTATACCTTTTACGTGATAAGTATGATATTTTACTGGTGCGATTATTATCCATCTTCACGACAGTAGATGTGTTTCAACTATTTACAATACAATTCTTATTTCCGGTTTGAGAAGTATTTTATTTCCTACCACAGAGGAAAAGGACGTAACATTTGGCTTTATGGGTATAATGGAAATAACTATTTTAGAAACGAAAGTTCAATTATCGTATTTTCTTCAATATTTCAGAAATATGGTGTAATGTTTATAAAAATGGAGCTGTCAATAAAATTGAAAAATTATGTTTTTCATCGTTTAATACCTAAACTTTTTTTTTTCTTTTGACTGATGAAGTTACATGATGGTAGTTCATTACTACTACTCTAGATAAAAGATGAAAATTAAAATTAATAGCAGAGGAAAATCTCAAGAAAATAAACATTGCATGGATTAGAATAAATAACTTGTGAGATGTATGAGAATGTAAAGTTTAATTCCTGGATGATATCTTAATGATAAAAAATTGTGTTCATTGACAGAGAATGTATGATAAGTAATGCGTCCTGGAAGATATCTTAATGATAAAAAATTTTGTTCATTGACAGAGAATGTATGATAAGAGATGCGTCCTTGAAGATTCTATGTTCAGCTTAATGATGATATAATATGTGGGCTTGCAAGACTTAGTCAAAGTATCGTGTTCGAACCCCGAAAGATTCACGTTGGTAAAATGTTGGAATCTGAGGTGGAAAATGTTTTAATCATTGATATGAAGTAAATGCATGCTGTAACTGATCGATGGAAATCAAAATGAACTGACTGAGGAAAAAATTTAAGGGATTAAAATATATCGAATGAAGTAAAACAGCGTGAAATGAACCAAAATAATGATGCTTCATTGCCACTTTTTCATGCCTACTTGTCCAGTAAAATGTAGTATGAAAAACAAAATAATGGGATATTGTTCTCTTTTCTGCCACTTTTTCAGACAACTCGTGCAAACTTTCTCTCAAATTTATCAGATTATTTATTTATTAAATTAATGTTGGAATCTGAGGTGGAAAATGTTTTAGTCATTGATATGAAGTAAATGCACTCTGTAACTAATCGATGAAAATCAAAATAAACTGATCGAGGAAAAATTTATCTCTCTATTCTAAAAAAAAGTAACTGGCTCCGCCGCCGCCGCCGCCGCTGTCAAAAGCTTGTCACGCTATCTCCTCCGAAACCGCTGGAGTTATGGGGTCGAGACCGATACGAATAGATGCAGAAAAATATGAGAAACAAAATAAAACATGTCTCATCTTCGTCGGACTTTAAGTTTTTTTTTAAATTTTATGTTTTGTGGGAAAATATTGACTTTTTCCTCTTCAGATTACGATAACTCGCCAAAAATTGATCGTAGAATTTTGATCTTTTTACAGTCTAAGACTACAGACATTTCTCTTTCAAACTAGATCTCATTTGTTTAAAAATATTTTAAAACAGACTAATATTTTCATGAAAAAATTTAACACAGTTTTTCAAGAAATATTAACTTTTTCATCTTCAGATTACGATAACTCCCCAAAAAATGATCGTAGAATTTTGATCTGTTTACAATCTAAGACTACAGACATTTCTTTTTCAAACTAGACCTCATTTGTTTAGAAATATTTTAAAAGAGACTAATATTTTCATCAAAAAATGAAACACAGTTTTTCAAGAAATATCGTCCACTATGTGGGTGTAATATCGATGCTCCTCGAAATTTTATCTTACAAAGAAAATATTTACATCATCTGGAAGCTGAAAGCTTTCTTATTCATATAAACCTCATTCCAAGTCTATATCTTAAATTTTCGATTTTTAATGGAATTTTAAAGCTGATATTTCAGCAGTAATGAAACGCTCTTCGCATTAAGGGTGATAACAGTAAATAGATGGAAGCTGTTACATTGCCCGAGAATCACCCCTATGTATCTCGCTATTAGCCATAACAGAGGAGCGAGTGTAGCGAGCCTATGGGCGAAGCCCCTAGTTGAATGAAAAAAAAAACAGTGCGAAAGAAACCAAAATAAGGATGCTTCATTGCTTCTTTTTCATTCCTACTTGTCCAGGAAAATGCAGTATGAAAACAAAATAATAGGATACTGTTCTCCTTTCTTCCACATTTTCAGACAACTCATCCAAACTTTTTCTCAAATTTATTAGTTATCAGAACTTTAAATACAACTCTAGCAAGCCTGAAAACAAATCCTGGAACTTCCTGCTTGAGATGTTGGTCACCATATTTCACCACTAAATGAAGTCATGGTCTTCAGCATTAAATTCCGCGCATTGTTTCTATAATATTCATTAAACCAAGCTATTAATTAGCGCCAACAGCATGTTAACGTATTAAAATATTTCTATAATATATACCACGGTTATTGTTCAATGTTTTATATCGATAAATCATCGCTACTGTAAATTAACAGGAAATTAAATTATATATTGTATTCTCAGAAGCAGAACCAATCTCGCCGCTACTAGATTTGAATGCTCACCCAGCTTTTTGAGTTCACGATAACCACCTGTCTCAGTTTTTATAAGAGTTTTCATATCTAACGTTTCGATCTTTCCAATTCATTTTCAACAAAGTTAAAAAAAATATATTTACTATATAATCATTGAATAGTAATCCTAATTTCTATCTGTCTCACGGGTAAGAGTCAATATTAATATATATATTATATAAAAGACAGCTTTTTATTTCAATATCTTTATTGCACGTTGAACAGGTGGAAAGGAACGAATGAAGGCTTTCATGCAGATGGTATCGGCAAGCAAATGAGAGAGGGATAAGTGAGTCACGGATTTCCCGAATTTCAAAACGAGGTTTAGATCGTACGGATTGCTAACTACCCCGTAAAACAGCTTAATCACAAGTCTCGGAAAACAAACTGCGGGCAGGGGAGGATTTTAATAAAAGTTTCCGTTTTGCTGCGGAAAATGGGGTTTTGGGAGAGAAATTAACCAGCAGCCCACGATTTACGGAAATAGCCGGACCACAACTCCGAGGTTAAGTATGTCATATGTTGGATTTGGGAATATTTTCTGCTCGTCTGATAGTTAGTGTACACGCGATTTCAAAGTTTTGATATCCTATCCGACTGATTCTCGAATCAAGTTATTCATTTCTAGGATAAATGAGGATAAACTGACGTAATTTGATGTCGAAAGTAACAAAGGCTTAGAAAATGCATTTTAAGCGGGTCCGAGACTCAGTATTTTATTTAATTCATTTACTCGGATAATGACTTTTTTCCTTCATAGAAACTTATAAGCAATAAATATTTGGAAATTTAGAAGTAAAAATTGATAGTTTTAAAATAAATAATTACATCCCCTAACGTTCGTTTCAGAGCAATATCTAAACTTTCTAGAATTGCTCTTGAACTTAAAATAGTGGGTGACCAAAATACAAGTGATGTGATAAACTATAAAATTTGATAAATTTTGCAAATAATTTGGTACTTCAGGTGGGTTTATGACAAAATTTTTTAATTTTATTTACACACACTTCGCAATCATTTTTTCTTTCATCAAAGTCGTCTTGATACAGAGATAATTATACGAATAAAAAAACTTAATCAGTTAAAAATATTTTTTTAAAAATTTATAATTCAAAATTCTTTTAAGTAGGTTAAGTTTTTGTTAAATCTGCAGTACCAATCCCTCAGTTGCATATTTTTTTCCAGTTTGTACGTATGAAAAGTTTCAAAATCATTCGTCTTAAAGATTCCTAAAAATATTATTTAAAATCTTTTCACCACTTTAAAGAGATAAAAAGACCTCCTTTCTGAGCAATTTTTTAAAATTTCAGATAAACTTTCTCAGATTATTTATTTATTAAGCCGGGCAATCGCGGAATGGCTAGGGCGCTGGCATTTGATACCGGAGGTTGTGCGTTCAAGTCCCACTGTTGGCATGGGTGTTTATAACCCTTCGGAATCGGCTCTAAGCAGTAGATTCAGATCTAATTAGCCCTCGTGTATCAATAACGACCGTAGATCTCTCAACCAACTCAAAAAGTATTGATATAAAACCCCATATTGTACATCTAGTACAGTAAGCCCACTCCCTTTGTAAAGTTTTTAAGTTCTCAGCCCAATCAGAAGTGGAAAATTCGTCAATGCATTTAGATATTCCCAGCCTTAACTCGTCTCTATGTCGGACTTTTAACATACCCAATATGAAAAGTAAAACAATACGCTTACGTCTACAAATTGTTTTATTGCATTCAAAGTACAAAGTCAACACTGGTATTAGGCAACAGGTACAGTTAGTATGAGACGCAATTGATGTATATTATTTGAATAGCAGTATAACATGATTAAGCACACTAAAACAGTGTGCTTTGTATACATAACATTTTTTATTAGGGCAGGACATTGCAAAAAATACACAAAATTACTAGTAAAATACTGGCATTTTCGGTGGCAACACTTTACAGTTAATCTTATGATAAAAACGTAAAAAACAATGGAATCTGCCTGATCTGTATAATTAATAGATATGGATCTATGTTTTCAACTTCTGATAAAAATATTTCATTTACTTGGTCTGAAGATAGCTGAAGTGCATGTAAAATGGCAGCCTGGCGAAACAACTTGTGAGTTTTGCGTAAAACAGTGGTGAATAGTGAAAACTTTGTGGTTAAATCTTTCGTAGGAACTGAAATAAAATCTGTCAAAAAGATTTCAAGTATTCATATGTTTTAATTAAGTTTAAGAGATCATCTGTTTTTTGTTACACATTTCTCTGTTTTCCCCTGTTAAAAATACTCGTGTCATAATGATAATAACTTTTGCCATCTAGAAAACTAAACCGACTCATAGAATGATTCAAATACAAACAGTTCATCATTCTCTTTATTGTCTGGCTATGCCACTTTGCGGACCTATTTCAGATAGGAATTTAGAATTAGCCAGACTATTATAGATAGCACCAAGAAATATTACCAGCTTGGGTTTCTGCCTTCATTAACAATCTCTTATTCCTAAATATTTCTATCAAGTTTTATTAAAACCTCAACAAGCATATTATTTTTTCTTATTTGAATATGCAACTTTTGGCTGGAGATCGGTTTATTTGTTGGCTGCAATTAAAATAAAATATACTTGTAAGTATCAACACTTGAAGAACTATTCTTTTCACACGGGAATATGCGAGCTTTGATTTTATAAACTGCTTCAACTTGCTAAAGCTGTTATTTTCTCTCACCCCAAATTAAAATGGAATATACGATCTAGTTTCTTTCTTTATTAAGAAAATATAGCGCTACTGCTATCTTTCACACTTAGTATAATCATTTTCTCATTTAAAACGGAAAAGGGTTTTTCTTCCATAATTCCAAATCTGAGATAAATATAAATTATTATCTAATCCTGGAAACGTGTTTTGCGTAATCTCCCTTTCCTCCCAAATGATAGGAGGATTTTGTAATGCTACCTAATGGATATTTTCCCTTGAATCGCGGTTACGCTATGTTAGATAACATCAACGGTTTTCTCCAGAAAAGGATTGGCGCAGCATACAATGGCGAGGTGTGTAACTTCTACAGAAATTTAACGGAATAAAACATTACATCCTCTTGATGACAAAGGGCTCCAAAAGTGTGTTTTGAAACAGGGACATAATTATTCTAATTCATGGCTTGACTCGCCTCGGATACTCATAAAGAGATGTGGACTGGGAAAAACTAAATGAGTTTGGTCTAAATTTCTTTCACTGGAGTCACTGGTGAATTAACACACGAAGGGCTTCTATTTGAAAGCTATTTACTTTTGTTGGCTGCCCTATCTATAAGCACACGAGTTTCACAAAAAGCTTGGGAAAAATCCTAAAATGCCCCCAATTTTGTTTGTTTAAAGAGATTCTATTATCTAATGTTTACATCGAACTTGTGCATGCAGCCATTTTAAGAATTATGTAAAATTTAACAGTTCAACGGGAATAGACAAATCTGTTACAAGATAGATCCTTCTATTTAAATTTTAAAAAACTAAACTGATTCTTAGTTTTACACATCTGTCAAATTTTTACCTATCGTTCTAATAAGGACTTTTAAAATGAACGTAGAAATTTAATGTAACTAGAAATTTACGAAAATTGCCAAATGAATAAATTTGTATTGACTTTTACCAGAAATCCCAAGCATCTGACTATGTGTAGATAAAGATCATATTAAAAAACTTTATATTTTTTTATTCCCCGATATCCTTGGTATTTTGCAAACAGTTCTGGACTGTCATTACAGTTTCTCCACGTTTACACCAGACTGTCCTAGTAAGATTAAGAAGCGGGCTTACAAAACGCATGCCATTTGTAAGAGGAGCTAAGAACTTTTCAAATTACTCTTACTCCTACCCATGTTATTGTATGCATTTACGCATGTAGATCTGATACGCTTCTGATACAATACCACATTTTATTTTTAAATTGCGACAGTTCTGTGACTTGTTTTTGTTTTATTATTTTTGAAAGTGGAACTGCCACACCACAAGTCCAAGGTTCGACCCTGCGACTGGGCAAGGTCGACTCATGCCTTTCATCCCTTGAGTGAGTAGATAAAATAAGGACCAAGCATGCTTGCAACTTTGGGGGTTCCACGTCATTTTGACCACCTGACCGAGACATATGTTGTATGGCACCCCAATCCCACGGTCATGAAAGCGGAGATGGGCACCGCAGGCCTTGGTCCACAGTACTGAAAAACAATTCGGACTGTTGTGCCATGAGTTAGTTATTTTTGAAAGTACAGCTGAAACCCTTCAGTGTTGTTCAAACTAGCGGAACGCATTAAACAAATATAAAAAGTAAAAATATGAAAATAGAGGCATCACACCTGAAATGTAAAATAAATCTCAGAAAAATGCTTCAGTTAAATTCAAGATATTGCTAATTGCATGTGTATATTGTCAGAATAACAGCTGAAATTCTTGATGGTCATTGGAAAGTACAAGTAGTTGTGCTCTGACATGTATAAAAGACTATATTTTAAGTTTAATCAGCCAGAAAAATAGTTAAATTATTGAAAGATCATGCGATATTATCATGAATCTCACAGGCTGATTTTAATAATAGTAGTTTGCCGAAGTTGGGAAATTATTTTTGCTCATGAACCCACAGGAAAGCACTTCCGTACTTTATAGTTTTTATCTTATAATATTCCTAAGGAATATGAAATCTCTTTCAGGAAGTATTCCAGTTACATTTTTGATGTATTCTTTAACATATATTACTGCTAATTAAGTCCAAGCTATTACTTCTCAAAGATAAAGGGCATTTAGGCCATTTTGATATCTGCAGCTGAAAAGCGTAATTTCAGCCATTTATAGAAGAAAAAATTTATACTTTGGAAACTCTATTAGAGAAAACAAAACTTTTACACTCATAATTATGTATTTGTGAAACCTACTTATAACTTTAAAAAATCTTGTTCACTATTGTTCTGAGTGATATTTTAAAAAGGTATTAAAAACGAAATGAAAATTTTAAAAAAGCTTCCGTGAAGGAAATTTTAATGATAAGTTTTTATCTTTTGGTCAACTTTGAATGGGATATTCAGCATATCCACTCTACATTAACTTTAACGAACAAAGGTTTGTTAAGATCTAATAGAAATGGTATCAAACTTATAAAACTCAGGGCAAATGTAGTATACACGAAAAAGGAAATTAAAAAAACAATTGTTTCTCTAATCAAACTATCTGCAACATCAAGAAGCTGAGGGATAATTATTTGTAATACTGCTTGTCATTCGAAATATTCTCTGGAAGAAGGAATGGGCATAACAATAAAAGAAATTTAAATTCTTAGTAATACTAATTCATCTCTATCTCTATTAATTATTCCCTATTAATTCCTTTTAATATCGACAAATAGTTTCAGTAACTTTTTAGTTAGGCTGGAGAGCATTACATACGACTGTATCTAAATTCGAATTACAAATGTTAGGGTATAGCTGTATCTATAATTCCCGAGCTTTTCAAGGGAGTACACTGCTTACGATAAATACCCATCTTGTATATCATATGTTAATAAGAAAATTTTATTTACTAGTTATTTGTTTTCGACAAGCCCTCTGGTAAATGTCATCGAATAACCAGTTGAGCTTGAGACTTGAATCTTTCTCCGAATTATTAATATTTCCAAAAAATGTAATTAAATTACATTACTAAGTATTGCTAAAACCTTTAGACCATAAAAAATATTTATATTGTTATTCACGTTGTTATTGCAGCTTTAAATGGTTGTAATAAAATGTTCTGTTTTTAAAGTTAAGTTTTCCCTTACACTGATTTAAGGAAGACCACAACAATTTTTAATAATGCGTTTTATAGTTTGTTTCAAAAAATTATTAAAGGCTAGAGAATTAGATTTATGATACCTAACTTTGTGTAACCTGCTAAAAAGGATCAACAGAAACGAGTAATCTTTACTGATTTCTATTGGATTATACTGGTGCATCAGTGTGCAATTATTGATTTCTATTCATCTACCTATGCACCAGTATAGGCAAACAGAAATCAAAAGTCATATAGGAGCACCAGCCTACCAGTATATAAAAGTCTAGGACCAGTGGCTTTTGATGTGATGGCTGCCGCGTTTGCTAACAATCGATCAAAAACGTAAACGAGTGGACTTCGAGGCACAATTTGGAGTTTTTCAAAGAAATCCAGATTAATTTTTTCGTCGTTTCGTAACAGTGGATGAAACATGAATATATCACTAGCAGCCAGGAACGACAGAATAGACAAAGTTGTGGATCAAAGCTACGAAGCATAATTTTTTTTCAATAACATTTATTTGATTTACATTTAAGTATATAAAACTTGAAAGCAAAAAGATAATTAGAAATGCACCTGGAGCAGTTTGAATATCCGTATGACATGAAAATTTTTATTTTGAGAAAAACATATTTAAAGTTATTGCTATTAGTAACCACATAATATCTAAATTAAATACAAATACCTATAACTAGGAAAGTAATCACAGAAATTAAAAAATTCTTTTTGCAATACATTCCTACTCGTCCGTAGTTTCACAATTCAATAAAATAAAAATATCGAATTTTGGACAAATTTCACAATTTTGAAAGTCTACTGTCCCCTTAACTACTTGGAAAACGGCAAAACAGTCTCTGGAGAGTATTATATGTCTCAAATGGATCCTTTAAATTCTGATATTAAAAAAATATACCCAATCAGCTAAATAAAGGATGTTATCCATAATGGCACTGCTCCGGCTCGTTAATTTGCGATTCCGGCGGCAAAACTTCTAGAATTTTGCTACGAAATATTCTCCAGATTTGGCCCTCACGGACTACTACTTAGATTCAAATATGAAAAACATTCTTATAGGACAGAAATTTGCATCAAATTGTGAAGTGATTAGTGAAACAAACACTTATTTTGCAGAATTAGGTAAGTCTTAATTTACGGAATCGTTGAAAATCGTTGGACCACATGTATCGGCCTCAAAAGAGAATATGTAGGGGTAAAATGTAGTTTTCCTTATTTTTGGACATATTTATGAAACGAAACTCTAAAGTGATATTCTGACATTTTATATCAGCCATTCTTGTGTAATATGTTTAGGATCCTTATACTGCAGGTAATAACAATATTTTTCATTTCCCACCTTCCGGGCTCTATACCATAAAATGTCGGTATACTGCATTCCATTCATATTTCCTTTGATATAGTGTAAGATATCAACTCCAGAGTATCACTTTTATCACCAAAGTATAACACGACTTCTACCGTATTTATCCGTAGGGGAAATCTTCTTTAGTTTCAATTTGGGTGACACCAAATTGTTTTATGCCTATCTGAGACAAAAAGAATTTAATTTGCTCCAATCAATGATTAATACATTATTCCAAAAAAACCATCAGATTTATTTATAGACGTTTTAGCAAAGAATGAGCTATTCTTGCTGCTATCTTCTCTAATATATGGCTAATTCCTCGCTACACTACCCTGATAACTAACAACTTTTAAGACTTTTCAAATAGCGGAAGCACAAACACATTTACTGATTGATTCATCAATGATACCAGCATATGTTTGGGCACTCGTACATGGAGTTTTTCTCACTTTTGCAACAATGCTGCGAAGATCTGTGCCCGATAACTTTATTCCCCGATCTTGGCTGTAGTTACACGCGCATAATACCTCTTAATTACATAGCTAACAGTAGAAAAGATTTTTTTAACTTCTTTTCTGACGTCACAATAACTTCAACCTTCAAATTGAAGTGAAATAATACGTTCCCACGGATAATCGGTTAGCTCACTCTTTTAAGGTGACCTGCAACATCAGGAAAATTTCAACGACCATACATCACTGTCATTACTTATACAGCATTTGAGTAAAACTTCTAGATTTTTGATTTGCCAGAATCAATAAATTAGCATTTGTTTTGCTGCCAAATATCCGTGTCAGAATCAATAAATTAGCATTTGTTTTGCTGCCAAATATCCGTGTGTAAATACTTCAAAAAATTTATATTTTCCTCTATATCCAATTTTCAAATTTTTAGATTTTTTACCCCTTAGCTTACTCAATTTGAGTAATATGATTATTACAGCAGTACGTGTTCTTAAATTTCTATCTATTTCTACAAGATATAGGAGAAAAACTTTATGTGCTGTTGCAACCACTGTACCTTTGTTTTAGGGTTTGCAGAACCGGAAAAAAAAAAAGATATTCAGAACCAGGTTTCTGCTCTCAAATTTTTTCGATAAGTAGCCCGGTTCTCAAAGTACCGGTGTATTACCCGGGGTTGAATTATACACGAACCACAAAACATTTGCCCTAAATATTAATAGAAAAACTATATTTAGTTGTAAAGAATTTTAATTTATTGCGTAAAATATATTTCTTATTAATATATTTTAATTTAAATTCAATTAAGGTAATGGGTTCTAAAGCCCGAAATTATCGGATTCTCTGTGAAGATCTAATGGTTTTATTTTCAATTTGTCACTAGATTAGAAATTCGTCGAAGACTAGATTCCATAATTTTAAATAGTATTGAATGCAATAAATAAGATATTTCTTTGGAAAATTTTATATGCAATGCATCTATAAAAGCAAATGACACTCGACGTCGTATCTTTTGACAGCAGGAGGAGACTGACATTTGAGATGGGGGAGGAAGATTTAGTAGTTAATACTGTGTATGCGCCTAAGACAAAAGGCTCCAAAGATCTAGATACTGATAGATTGTGATGCATGGAAAAACTGTTTATTCGCATTAAAATGCTGATTTTGAAACTTAAGACTGACTACTTTGGAATACCCGATTCTGCAACCATTGGAATCGGGTTTTCGGTTCCAATAATTTAACTCGGGTTTTCCGGTTCTGAAATACCTACTTTGCACCCGCTGCATGAACCCGTGTAAAAAATATACCGCTTTTATTAATATATAATAGTACCGTATTTTTCGAACCATAAGACGTACCTTTGAATAAAAAAAAATCGATTTAAAATTGGGGTGAGTCTTATAGGCCGAAAGTAATATTAAAATAAAATGTATATTTTATTATGTATATTATATGTATTTATTATGTATATTATATATATTTATCATGTATATCATATATATTTATTATGTATATTGTATATATTTATTATGTATATTATATATATTTATTATGTATATTATATATATTTATTATGTATATTATATATATATTTATTATGTATATTATACATATAATATATATTTTATATAAATTATTTATTGTATTTGTTATATATATTTTTTATCTTTATTAAGGTGGTCCAGGCCACAAAATTCTTCAAATTTTCGAAAAAAAGTTTTATTGCATTAACATTTTTTTAGTTCTTTTCCGCTTAAAATGACTTTTTAATCATGTTTCTATCTTAATTATAGCAGGAGATATTAATTTTCTTTTGCAAAATTCTAATATCAGCCATTCTTTGTATAAATCTTTAAATGCGTTTTTCAGCATGATGGGTTTTTTCACCATATCTCGTCTTTATATTGTTATAAATCAAGAGCCATTAAAGATAAATGGCCCATGTATTTTTAAATTATTTTACTTTTATTTTAATTCGGCAAATTTATAAAAAAAATTGATTTTTGAAAATATGATTTTTTAAAAATAAGTTACATCTTTTTTTTTGAAATTTCTACTGAAAGTATTTTTTATGTTTTTAAAAATTAATATTTAAAAAAACGCTGATTCAAAATTAAAACTTATGTATTTCTGTTTAATTAAAGGGAAAAATTTGAAATTCGACAAATAATAATTCGAGTTATAACGATTTTAAGTTACCCCACTTTTTTAAAAATTTTAAATTAAATTTTTTTAAAAACTTTATGAGAAGTTTTATGATGTGATTTTGTTTATAAATTATTTGGTTAACCATCACAAAAAATTCAAAATTTTTACTCAATGAATAAAAAAATTTTTTATATGTGTCCCGGACAGAAAAAAATATCTATCCATAGAAGAGGGGTGCCATTTTCTGGAAAGATGTTGGACTTCTACCTGTTTGCCCACCGAAGGTTTTTTATTCCCCCATCCGCCACCTGGGGACACGCCCTCTAGGGGTTACAGGCTCTCCCGAGGGAGTATTGGTAGTTTAATAAATAAATTAACCTAAACAAAATAACAGGTAATTCTAACATTAATAATATGAAATCCTGAATACTACACCCAAAACAAGATATTTAAAACTTGGTTTTTAATAGGACCTTAAAAATTTTATGAGACTCCAGGTGGCGTAGTGACTAAAAGCTTCAAGCTGCCACACCACAGGTCCAGGGACTGGGCAAGGTCGATTCAGCCTTTCATCCCTTGAGTGGGTCGATAAAATGAAGACCAAGCATGCTTCGGAACTAACTTCTGGGGGTTCCGCGTCAGGTTGACCACCTGACCGAGACATGCTGTATGGCACTCAAAGCCCAAGGCCACGAAAGCGGAGATGGGTACCGCAAGCCCTTGTCCACACTCGTACTGTTGTACCATGAGTTAGTTCGTTAAAGATTTTATGGAGCATAATATGCTGAAAATAAAATTTTTTATTGATCCAAATTATTCTCAGTGTCTAAGAATTACATAATGCTTAATGTAATATTATACTAAATGGAAGTTTTATTTAATATTTCGCTAACAGTTACTATAGAATGTAATTACTCCCAATAGATAAACAGGCTTTGTTCGAAATGACAGCACAAAAGAATGAGAGTGTAATAAATAAAATTATTCAAATGCGTTTCGCTATGTCCATTTACGACAAATAAATGGATTAATTGCCGCAGTTGTTAAGAAAAACCTAAATTCTTACGCAGCAGTCGATGAATGAATGAATGCACCCATACGAATCAAAACGGCAGAACAATGAGAGCAAATTTCGTTTCATTGGCTGGCAACACGCGCAAGAGCAGGAACAAAATGACCGAACATGGATCAAAAATGGGAGAAGAAAAGAAGAAAAAAAATGTCTAGTGGGAAACAATCCCACGCCGCTAATGGCGAAAAGTGAACTCCTGCACGATGTCTATTTCCACTCGAAAAATAGGTTTTGGCAAGATTGTAGAGATTAGATGTATCACAGTAAAGCCTCCTATTCTGCTGGTTATTCTTTGGCAATTTATTTCGCCATTTTGTTCTTTTTTCCCTTTCAGAAGTAAGTGTTAAAGAATTGCGCAAGAGGGGAAACAATGGAAAGTTCCATTCCACGCAGCTTTGCAGGGCTCTCCTTTTCGTATCGTTTCCGCTGCCGGTCTAGCATTACTGAATGGCACTCCAACGAATCTGTTTTATTTCGTGGAAAGTCACGATTTGGACTATCAGTCGTCTAAAGCATACTATTATTTAATGAGCAAATGTGTACATATAGGAAGATAATTTTCATACGGCTGTATCGAAAATCTTACTTCCGTATCGATATAATTCGTAATATGATAGAGGCTACGGTAAACAAGCGATTGGATTGTTTGCTATTCATTTTGAATAAAAAGGTGGTTCATTGTAATGTTAAATTTCCGATATACTTTCCTTTTAGAATTCGTTAGATGATCCAATCTCGTATTTAGAATTTAATTATACTTTCTTTTTAAAGATCTAATCATATTTAAAAGACGTATGGTGGGATAGTGACAATGTAACCCCCTTTTTCTAACTTCATGTAAATTATTTAAAATCTACTTGATTTAAACGCTGCATGTTGTTCATATAAATAATATTAGTGGACATTTTGCAAAATAAGAGTTTCCGGTAAAGTAATTTTCTGTTAACAATAGAAAGACGAGAATTTTTTTCTTACTAGAAAAACTGAACGCCGTCATTTTGACGGTTAAAATCAAGAATTTAAATTTTTTTAAAGTTGTAAAATGTTTTAAATTTTGAACTATTTCATACCAATATATAATAAATTAGTATACAGGGTGTCCCAGTTAAACGTTTCAGAACTTCTACGAGGGGTAGGGTGCATCCTGACGACTCGAAATCATATAGCAATGTGGGGTCGGAAATGCTTTTCTGAAGCGGTGATGTACACAGAAAACCATAAAGAAAGAGACCGTAAGTGGATAATCGTTTTAATAATAAATGTGCAAAAACAAAAGGTACAGGGGTCAAAGTAAGTGTTCGAAGTTTTTTCCACCGACTGCAATGCAGACCTCACATCTCCGGCGCATGGAATTCCGAACATTCTGGAATAATCCAGGCTCATCTCGAATTTATGTGGCCACTACCGCGATTCTTGCAACCAGCTCCTAAGCATTGTCAACGGGGGTGTCATAAACCCGTGTTTTCGTATGTCCCCATGAATATAAATCAAGACATGATAGGTCTGATGACTGAGCAGGCCAACGCACGAAACCACCACGACCGATCCACTGTTGGCCAAATCTGACGTCTAGGTAGTTACGGCAGCTGCCCCACTACAATCTGTAGCACCGTACACCAAATGCATGTCGGCTAACACTGCGATCGTATAATTAGCTATCCTACTAACTCTGAGTCCTTGTGCGAAATGACGATTCTCTGCACGAACGCTCGGAACTTTCCCGCAACATCATCTACCGCTTCAGGAAAGCATTTCCGACCCCACATTGCTATATGATTTCGAGTCATCAGGATGCACCCTACCCCTAGTAGAAATTCTGAAACATTTAAATGGGACACCCTGTATATTTAGATATATTTTTATGCAGGTATGCTGAGCTGACAACCTGGTATGGTTTATCCGTAAAAATATGTGCATGGTTTGTACAGTCCTTATTTTTCAACCCCAATATTTCCGAAGCGCCAATATTTCTGTCATTTGCAAAAAGGGAAAGAGACGAAAAGTAACTAACATTTTTCAGGTATTTTTAAAGATTTCTGCCCGTTTTCTATACTGCCGTCAAATTGACGACTTTCAATCTTAGTAAGTGTACAACACATTTTCTCCCCCCCCCTTTACTATCGTATATAATTTTGTAAATGTGTGTGTGCATTTCGCGTAAAATTAGAAAAAGTCATAAAATTTCAGAAGCCTGGGGACATAAATACTGACATAGCGCTGAATAGTATGTCCGAAACCATCAAAATCACGGCAGCCGTCTTTCTAGTATTAATAGCTGCAAAGAAATCTTCTTTCGAACTGTTGAAAACAACGTGTCAGAGGGATCATTTGCTTCTGTTTCGAGAGTACTGATGCTTAATGACCTTGTGAGGGAAGGCGAGTGTGCCGAATAGTATTTATGATCACGTTAATAAATGAAAATTTTTAGAATTTCCGTAGCAATTAAAGATTAGAACATGCTCTATAGTTACCGGAAAGAACAGCCCACCAAAAGGTGGGAAGGATACAAAAGTACTTTTATTAAACTACATGGTGTTGAATAGGTTGTTGTTTATGCCCCTAGGGCCTCAGTAGACAAGGTTCCCTGTCCGGAATATATATGAAGAGAGAGAAGACAATATACAGAAAAAAAATAAACAGAGAGAGGTAATTATTTTTTACACAGATAATGACCCCGGCGATAGACAGTGGTATTTTCACACCTTTGCTTTCAAGACGAGGTTCTTATTTCAGGCGGAAGACTAATTTTACCCTATATGACAACCAAGCTTACTCCGGAATGGAACCGAAACCCATGGCGTGGACGTTGTCCACTATGCTAAGTATCAGAACATAGAGAAGTCGTATCATGCAGCTTTGATTTTCGTTGCAAATAATTGCTTGTGGAAAGATGCGAAATTGGTGAAGTTCCATATACTTGAAGATCAGTCCAGACACTTTAAGTTGTAATAAAAATATAAAGATACCTAACCAAGCTTAAAAAAATCTTAACTACGCTTATGAAGGTCACTTCACAATTATTTTTTTTTGATCCAACTATGATCCTTAAGTTTGCCTTATATCAAATAAAATACTCAGATATCTTTCTCTAAAAACATAAAAATTTAGATTTTTTTAAATGGGATTTATATAAATTTACAATACCTTTATTTGGTTGAACCTACTTTTATTGCATGAAAGCCTACTAATACCAATATTTCATTTCTTATTGACTACTTATTTTTGTTTAACCTGCAAATGACCTGATGTTTGGGAAAAGAGGATAAAACTGAGAAGTTTAGACTGCTTAAGAATAATTTACTTAAAATATCAGTAGTTTGCTGTAGAACAAATGAAAAAGAAACAATAACTAACATCGCGTAAAAAGATACATAACTTACGATTTTCATATCAATACGGGAATCGCACCTGGGAAACTTTAAAATTAGGTTTTGAGGAACATATAGGAAGAAACGGGGAGAAAAACATAATATTAACTGAACGTAAAGTGTCTGTTATGCCAGTAGTCAACTGGTGTTGTTACTTGAAAAACAATATTATATACTTAATTAATTTGCCTATCTGTTAATCGCTTGTTTATTGTTAATTCTTTATATCTGGGAGTGCTGTTTGAAAGTTACCCTGTTTTTTTTACATCTACCTAAATTTCTATTCTTTCCTTGTTTCACAGTTCCATGCAATAATATTACTGTCTTCTAGTAAAATGGGTCGAGTTTATTTCAGTGAAACTTTTTCGTCTATTTTGAAAACACACCATATGAGAAATGTTATATGCTACATTCCATAAGCAATGTGAGGCGGGAATTGGAGGATACACGTTCCTTATCCTATGTATGTATGTATGTATGTAAATAAAAAGGGTTTCTTTTATTCTTAAAAAGCAAAGAAAACAGCTGACCATAATCGCTCACTCTTTTCAACAACGTCATATCTAACAAAATCGGCAATTTTTAGTTATGCCTTTTTACAGAAGGCCCTGAAAGAGTTGTATATCCATGCAAGATCGTCGTGTCTCACCGCTCAATATTTAGCCGCTAGAGAGCAGAATTAATATTTATTTTCAATACATTTTAATGTACTTTTAAAGTTTAAAATCACTCTACTGAAAAATCACGTTTTTTGAGATATGACGTTGTTGAAAGGAGTGAGCAATATATCTGGAGATTGTTTAGATCATACGATCTCTAGCATTTTTAATAATACAGTTCTGAGGGAATTTTGTGAAAATATACTTTGTCATATCAAATAAGATGAACTTTGTTAGAGGGAGAGTTTTGAGGCATGTTAAAATAATTTTTTGAGTGCCAAGACGTATTAACAAACAAACTTGTCATGACAAATTTTTTCAAACTTTAATTTATTTTACTGAAAGCATTAATTTTATTTAACAAATTTCCAGTGTGTAATTAATATTTCTTACGGCAATATTTAGACATAACTGACGTAAGGAAGGGTAAATTTAGGTAGATATTTATTATTTATTAGTCTTTAAAAACAGAATATCTCACACACACACACACACACACACACACACACACACACACACACACATATATATATATATATATATATATATATATATATATATATATATATATATATATATATATATATATATATATATGAACACTGGCAAAAAGTAGATATTTATTATTTATTAGTCTTTAAAAACAGAATATCTCACACACACACACACACACACACATATATATATATATATATATATATATATATATATATATATATATATATATATATATATATATATATATATATATATATATATATGAACACTGGCAAAAAGTATTTTTAATAAATCTGACTTTCGATTTAGTAGGAGTATTTTAGGGTATATCCCATTTTTGCGATGTTCAGCTAGAAGTTAAATTATGGGGAAAATTTTTTACCATGTTTAGATATTATCCCGAGTGCTAACAGAAGAACATAATTTAATGTAAATCTCGTGAAAACATTTTTTTTCAAAGTTTCATAATATTAATGTTTAAGTTTCAGTAAGGTAGATAAAGCATCGACAACAAACGTTTCCACAAGTTCTTTCGGGAACAATGCTTTTCCCATATCTTGACGTCCATTTAATTTCCCAAAAATGTGAATATAGAGTAAAACTCCCGAGAAACCTTCCGTTATGAATGCATAAGTTCGTTTTAGTTTTAATATTCCTGATTCTTATCACATTTTAATATTTTTCACACATGTACAATGTAATCTGCTAAAACCTTTTTAGAGACCAAACCTTTAATTATTAACCCTTTTCAGTATTCATTTTTACAAGTGCTTTTCGCTGGGTATATCTGAATATCTACACTAAACTATTATTTTTCCCCCACGCAACAAAAGCGCTGCGCCCTAAACTGTTCATTTCTAGGTTACTTCCTGCTCCAGTTGACTCACATTTTTATAACGGTATTAAGACTTGAATACAAATTCATCAGAGAACTCGCTCACACAATGAGGGATCCAAGAATTTGGTTTCTACACGTCCATTTCCTGTACGCTATGCCGTTTATAGACGAAAACGAGCGTCTTTAGAATAGAAGTATCTTTGGACGGATATGAGCTATCACGAGCTGCAGAATTTCGAAAGACAATTTATCGCGGATTAGGTTACATCCTCTTTGAAACTACTCTTGTAAAAGGACGATATTATTTATCAAAGGGTTGGTAAATAATGCGATAGAACTGCCAATCTCGTTGATGCAGAAAGAATTTCGAAAATCTGCAAGTTTCTTGTGAGTGAAACATGTATTTGACATTATTAAAAAAATCTTGAAATATGGTTGTTTATTTAATTTAAAAAAATGCAAACCATTAAATTGAAATATGATATTACCAGAGCTTCCAGCAAGAAAAATTTAATAAACCCAGACTGCATTTTAAAAAATGCTGATTTTAATAAAAAAAAACCAGTTTAAAAAAAATTAAAAATTCTATTAAAAGTTATAAAAAATAAACACTTTGTTTTCCAAGATCACTTGAAGTTAAAAGTGATTCTATTGAACTGCCAAATTTTACCTCCCAAATAATTTTCTGAAGATCTTTTTGTTTCGTCTTGATGCATGCTTCTTATCGTTCTTCTGTATAATATGCTCTCCGTATTACGTCTTTTACAAGTTCTGTTTTAGATATCTGGGTAAGATAATTTTGACGATATCTATCTATTTATTTATTTTGCCATCAAACAATCGTCTACGGTTTCAGTTTTAAGAGAATCTGTGTCTTTTATAGTGATTCGATTAAATCAGGAAAAAAAAACTCCTTCTACGTAGTCAGATGTCTGAGACAAAATAGTTAAAAGGGTTGTGAAGTTTGAAAAAATTTCGTATTAGGGATTACTGAATACATCTGAATCATTCTTCTGAATACATCTGTGATATTGCGTAGCAGTACCAAAATTTTTGGATGGTTTTGCAAGAGGGAGATATAACAAAATTCACTTGAAATGATCTCCACTTGAATCATTTTACATTCCTGTCTTATTGTACTTAAGATATACTTATAATAAAAAATAAACATTATTTTTTTTGCTGTATTTTCAACTTTTAAGGAAAGATTCCCAGATTTTGGGACATAAAAAAAAGATAAACCTATACGGTCATTGAAAAACCCAGATCCGAGAGCATATAACCTTGAAGTTCAATACCTTGCATATTACCTTAAAAATAATAATTTTAAAAATTTCCAAGTTGAAATATTGAATCTAATTATTTTACAGAAGTTGAAATTATTACAAAAAATTATAATATGAGGTATTACACAGTACACATTTTGTTAGCATTTTCTCAAATATTTGACATGTTTATTCCAGTATAAAGAGCGCCAGTCTCTCCTTTTGTGAATAAATCAGTTTCTATTTTCTTAGGATTGTAACTGAATTTTATCTAACTAGAATTATATTTATGAATTCATTACTGATGTCATATTTATTATTACCAAACTTCAGGATTCAAAAGATTCCCATAAACGCAAATCATTTCATGATATTCCTTTTCTCATCGTGTTTACATGAAACACGTAAAATAATGCTGTTGTCTGTACAAATTTTCATCATAAATTCTGAAGGCAAAAAGCCATTTTTCAATATATTGATGGCAGTTTTCTGCCATCAATATAATGCACAGCAGTGGTAAAATTTGAACTGTTTCTCGAGATTGCTTAGCTAAAAAGTTGTAGTTATTTCCAATACATTTAATGTTTCAGCACTTATTACCTTTTATCGTCAAGGTTCTTTTTTTATAATCTTATAGGAGTAGGGTCACAGCCGTAAATCTCCCCTACGATACTCAAGCCCAGATTTCCGCATGGGCAAGTGGTGCACTTGCCCAGGGCCCCCAAAATTATCGGCCCCCCTAATTTAGTATTAATTTGTACATATTTTTGAAAATTTGATTTTTAGGTAATAGAGTAAAGAGGGGCAGTGGCGGATACAGAAAAAAATCCGGGGTGGGGTACAGTGCACCCACGATAGTGAAAGCATACTTACATCCGAAAGCGTTTCTGGTTTATTTATTATTATTTTTTATTGGGGGGGGGGGGGGGGTTTGTAATAACTCCAGACTGTGATTTATTTTGAATTTCAAAAGGAAAATTTCATGAATTTATTTATTAACATTAAAAAGTAAATTAATTAACCCATTATTATTATTAATAATTTTTTTTTTAATTTATGGCTTGTTGGTAGAGAAAATTTTGAATTTCCGGTCCCAATTTATGGGGAGCCTGGGTGAGTGCCCACATGTTCATATGGAAATCTGGTCCTAGGGAGGGACATGTTCCCCCCCCCCCCCTATGGATCTGTCCTTGGAGGGGGGCCCCCAAAGTCTGCTTTGCCTAAGGCCCCATTAGGTCAAAGTCGGGCCCTGACGATACTCGACCATTGTATTCCACAAAGAAACATTAGTTGTTTCGCAGAAATCCAGATAACATGAGTTGTAAAAATCTTTCAACTCAGTAATTGCAATATTTTGACCACTATTTGTGGATCTGAGTTGACGAATGACTGTTATAGAAGTCGTAAGCTTCACCGAAATTCACTCTAAAATTAATAGTAATGCATTGTTACACAATTAGATAACTATTTACCGTAGATATCCAGGATTCTGATCATGTCTGAGAATTTGAATGGAGATCATTTTATTGAAACTGTAGATACGTTTCGTGCTATTCAAGAAAATCTTTTATTTTATTACGCATTATTTGTTTATAATTATGTGATACAGGGGGACAAATAGTGTTTGAAATCTAAGATTCCCCCCCCCCCATGCTTTTAAAAGAATAGATAATCGGGTTTTCTCCAAAACCAAAGTGACAATTAGTTACTAAAGCACTTGAAATAATAAATTCTTAGAATTAATAATCTTATAGGCGTATATTTATTAACTTACACATTCTATAAGTGAAGAAAAATATGTAAAATCTGTAACTGTGTGTATGTTTGAAGTTTTAATATTTGGTATGATTTATTAAATAAGAACATTTTCTTTATAAAAGTTTGTCGATGAATGACATCCAAGATCTACGAGAATCCCGCTATCCCGAGGAAAAAGCTTTTACACTAATGAGGTTACATCGTTCACTTTTCTTCTCGGATGATTACGTACTGCTACAGTTATTCCAATGTTGCATTATTCAAGTTGATATTTGTCCGCGGAAGTCGGAATCCTTTCCCACCGTTCACCGGGCAGCTACACAATGTTCCTTATAAATCCGACCTTTAACTCTACTTAACGGATAAATGGACTGCACACACTTCCGTTACCTTCCCAAGGATCCGGATTAGAGTGGATTTTCTAAATTCTCATTGCGGTAAATGATATGTGTTGAAGACATGTATATTTTTTGCACGGAAAACAGATCACGAAGTGGAATATTTACCCACGGAATTTTTAAAGACACATTACCGGATGTCCGTTCCTGCCATCCACGAAACTCTTGACATGCTAAATAAATATGATAAAAAAATGACGGACTAATCCAATTGCAATATTTTTTGTGCAAATAAATTTCTGCAGTTGGACATCAAAGAAATGAATCTGACGAATGGAAACAGAATTGTTTCTGCGGCGGTGTAAAGCTAAAACACACTAAAACATCTATTTTTAATGAAGTTGTCAGGTTAAATAATAGTCAAGAGGAAAATTTGCATCGTAAAGAGAATTATTCTTAAACGTAAGAGGTTCAGTAGTCCCTGGAATCAATCTTTTTGCAGAATAAATGGGATCTGATAACAGACTATCGAAATACAATTTTATATGAATCATAAAACGTGACTAATTCGGGAAATTTACAAAACCACATATTTTCACGAATCAGGCTAATCATTAACGTTTAATATTTTATGTCATTTGAAATATATGTTTAAAAAAATTGCAGAACGGAGAAACATGATGTAAATACAACTTTGGGGCAATATCTGCGATATATATACATATACTAATGCGGAGGCACTTGTCTTGAGACATTCGCCTTCTGTTATTCACCGCGAAGCATTGCTGGTTACTTTATTGTGTGGGATGAACTTGGATGAACCAGCATTGCTCCCTATAAGGCTACAACTCGTTAACGACAAAGCCTTAACCGAGATTTGAACTCAACTACACTGCGTAGAAGCTCACGACGCTAACCACTATACTATGTGGGCGGAATATATATTTGCGATATACACACAAACGTCTGTTTTGCAGTAAAGAGTCGCTCGATTATACGAAGGTTATTTTTTAAGTAAGAACCATTTTGTAATGGAGTAAGAGAAACTTTAGTTATGAACGTAAATTGTATCACAAACTAAAATATGAACATTTTTTCACTTTTCAACACAGTCACCATTAACATTTAAACATTTGTCAAGTCGTGTCACCAGCTTTTGGATCCCATCACAAAGAACTCTGCCGCCTGACCGTTAAACCAGTTAGTAACAGTTTCTTTCAACATGTCATCATTTTCTAAGCGCTTTCCACCAAGAAATTCCTTAAGTTTTGGAAACAGATGAAAGTCTTATGGTGCTAAGTCAGGGCTGTATGGTGGATGATCCAGTAATTCCCAATGAAAATTGTTCCCAATGAAAATTGTCAAAATTGACTGCGGGGACCGCTGTCTAGCGGCGGCGTTCTGCTTCACGACAAAGCTCGGCCTCACGTTGCGGCAAGAACAAAGACGCAACTGGACAATTTTCATTGGGAATTTCCGGATCATCCACCATACAGCCCTGACTTAGCACCATCAGACTTTCATCTGTTTCCAAAACTTAAGGAATTTCTTGGTGGAAAGCGCTTGGAAAATGATGACATGTTGAAAGAAACTGTTACTAACTGGTTTAACGGTCAGGCGGCAGAGTTCTTTGTGATGGGATCCAAAAGCTGGTGACACGACTTGACAAATGTTTAAATGTTAATGGTGACTATGTTGAAAAGTGAAAAATGTTCATATTTTAGTTTGTGATACAATTTAAGTTCATAACTAAAGTTTCTCTTACTCCATTACAAAACGGTTCTTACTTAAAAAATGACCCTCGTAATATTGAGCATGGCCGCTTTCTGAGGTCCTTTTGAGGGAACTAGACGTGGCTTCGAGGTTTATTATATAGTATTTATATACATGAATTTACCGGAAAATAGGTTGTTGGTGAAGTGGACATTTCTGTGGTATAATACAAAGAACGTATAAGTGGGTTTATCAGTCTAGTCTTTGAAAAAGTTTAGTGTCTGTATCTAATGCAGACTCACAGTTGAAATCAGACTCACAGATTTCAACTGTTCTAGGTAAATGTTTAAAGACCGTCTGACGAGAGCGAGAATCGAACCTTGCGTCACTTGCGAACCTTAGACACAGGTGTCTTGATCCCTTGGTTATTCCAATAATGTGAGAAAATCTCATGGTGTTAATTACATCTCTTACATCCCTCTAACATCAGAATCTTGCATTATTACAGAATCCTGCGTTATGGTGCGTTGACTCCTAAATGCGTGATTTCTATTTGTTTTTTGTCTACATTCTTCCTCCTAATAATTCTCTTGCTTTGTTGAATTATTCACTTTTAGTTATATTTGTCCGGTTTCAGTGTGAGGATTTGTTGCAACTGCGCAATCTTTTATTAAAAAGTTAAATTTTCAATGCTAGGGTAGGTTTTCTGTTAATTTCTTTGGCAGTCTATGCCCTCTTTATACGTTTTATTTCGTGTTGAATTATTTACATTATTTGTGTTATCCCTCTAACATCCTGTCACATAAGATTTTTTAACTCCAACGACACAAAGTGTTGAATATATTTTATTTCAATTTTTTGCTATTTTTCTCTGCTTGAATATTTGTTATATACTTCATCGCAGTCCACCAAGTTATTTCCCTGAGTTCGAACACCCCTTTAACATTAGTCAGATGTAAGCGGAAATCAGACATCTTGCGTCTTCCAGGGAATTGACCATTCAGAAATTACAGGAAAATTTATATAATTCCTTTAATAATTCCTTTAAATTTATATAATTCCTCCTTTAATTCTGCAAAAACTTTTGGATTCTTTAATGATCCATGAAATGAACGATAAACATATACATATACTGGCAAATAAAACATAGTATATTTACCAGTTATGTCATAATATTGAAATCAAAATACACCCACTATATAATTCAATTTCTTCTCCAATTAACCTGCCCACCTTACTCTCGAAAATTTTAACAATAAAAAATGCAAACTCTTTTCTCCAGAGGAACAGATCATCGTAGTTTTCAGTAAAACAGATCCTCAAAATACTGACACAATTCATAAAACTCGTATTATTAATTGAGATCTCATTTACTTTCTCCGATAAGAGTTTCTTCACACCATTAACTTTGCAAACAAACTTAGAGCACTTGATGGCTGTCCAAATAATAAATCAATCCCATCGTACATTGTAGCAGTGTAAACAACAACACGGAACTGTAAAATATTTACACGTCGCCACACGCGGAAGCACGATGTACGGCACACAGCAACCTCATACGCATCGGAATTAACCTTGATAAAACCCCAGCGGCTCGAGGCAACGCTAATGAGGCATTCATTACACGTGCTTGAAGTCATTGTGTCATTGAGTCGATCTCGGCTATTGTCGGAACCCAGTGATTATAAGCCACTTCGCAGATGGGTATCAGATGAAGATATTAATAAGCCTGTGGAGTTGTTTAGGGCCTGTGACATTACACCTGGAGCTAGAGAGGGAAGGAAATCGAGGATGCTTGAGGATTACTGTTCTCGGAAGCTTTATTGAGGATTAAGACATTAATGGCAAGGCGGATACTCCACAGGGATTCATTGTTGTCTCGACGTGATCATTAGGTGTTTAAATATATAATGATTCTTAAAAGCTTGTGTATTTTAGGTATTAGATAATGTCATAGAAAAATAAAAAAGGGTGTATCTGTTACTAAATATACGAGGAAGTAGCACAAGTCAAACGACATTACATTATTCATCTACTTAACTAGACTTCGCTTAACTTTGATTTTGCCAGACACTGCTTAGCATAAGTCAAGACCGACCGTTTTATAATTTTGAGTACAGCAACAAAGTTATTTCAATTTTTAAAGAAATTTTCTTCACATATTATATTGATCGATGTTTTCATGACCCGAAAATGCCTTTTTTTTATCACTTTATGCTTATATAAATGCTAAATACATACTGCCTAAAAAGTTGTAACGCATCGAAATATTTGGGTTTTGTCGAGAACTCTTGTAAAATTAGATTAACATTTCATGCTCATTCATATTCATTGATGCACACACAATAATGGTAACATGATTTAGAGTAATTTAAATAGTAGCGAATTCGAATGAAATGGGATTTAAAAAAAGGAAACTCCCCCGAGTAAGTAAAAACTTCAATTTCTAGCTATTGATAATTTTCAATGACAATTTCGTTTTTATTTGTTATCGCTTTTAATCTTTTCTCAAATTTTTACAATTTCCATTAATCCGAGGAATTAATAAAAAGAGACTTTCTACTCTTACTAAATTTATTCTCGTTACCTACATTCTAAATTCTAATAGTTGTTTCATGGCTCAGAATAGCGACCTAAAACTTACTTAACAAACTACATGTCCCACAGAATAGAGTTCAATAATTCACCCTTGTGAAATTACCATCTCGTATAAAACTAACTGACTGTCAACCGTAACCGTTGAAATTGCGTTCAGTGTCAAAGGCATTGTGTCATAATCTCAGTCGCAATACTGTAATTAGAAATTTTCTCTTTGAAATTACTTTCTGTGGGTACCTTTGTCTTATATTTAGTTAAACAATATAGCTCTTATGGAATGTTTTTCCAAGCTTCATATTTGTAAACTTCCTTGCCCCTGCATATGTCATCATTACCATAACCTTATGATATTACAGCTTCAAATTATCGTGATATCACTTGCTATAACAAATATTTCGTTATATAAGTAGTTCTTTAATCCATTTTGTTGTTGACAGTTAATGATTTTCGCGCGATCTCAAAATTCCGAGTTCATACTTATAAACTTAATCGAGCTCACACACATCTATGGTTGTATATATGTCTATGACTACCTTCTTTCATTTCCCTTCCTTTACACAACACATTAATCATTTTTTCATCTTCCTTTAAATTTCTTAGGTATATAAATTTTTATAATAGACTCGTTTACTCTGCTTCTTTGTACTGACAACGAGCGACGTTTGTTTTTTCTTTCACTTTGGGATTCCAAAGTATCGTGGTATATACACTATCTACCAATAAGTATTTGGATACCTGTGATAGAAAAGAAAAAAATATTCATATTCAATAGTTGGTAGAGCCTCTACGAGAGGCAATTACAGCCTCTACCCTCCGGGACATGCTTTCCACAATTCCTTATATGACGGCTAGTAGTATTTTTTTCCACTCGGCTTGGAGAAGACATGTAAGTTCCGATTTTGGACGGTTGTTCTACCCCTTAATTTGACGATCCAATTCGTCCCAGAGGTTCTCGATAGGGTTCAGGTCTGGTCTCCGAGCAGGACAGTCAATTCGGTTAACCCCATTGTCGCTATACCAATACATGGTGGACCTTGCAACATGACAGCTGGCGTTGTCATCCTGGAAGTAACATGGGTCCAACCCGTAAAATTGCCACAACGTAGGAAGAACACTGTCATCCAAAATAGTGCAGTAGGCATTGGTATTGAACTCACAATGAATTGGGACCAAGGATCCCAGTCCATACCAGGAGATACACACCCCCAAACCATAATTCCACCTCCGCCAAACTTTACTGTGGGCACAATGCATTATGGCAGGAGGCGTTCTCCAGGCAGACACCTGACCCAGACCCTGCCATCCGAACGGTAGAGGGTGAACAAGTTCATCCAACACTTATGCCGTTCTAACTCTCTCATCTATCTCAAAGCCTGCACAAAGCTTTATCCAATCACAAGGCCTAGTACTAAGGATGCTAAAGGTGGCAAGCTATGATTGGCCCATCAGTTCGCTCTCGGTGCCAGAGTTCACAAACTGTTGCCACGCGGAAAACACTGATTTCAGAAATTTTAGGTTATCACCTTAATATGCATTACATAAGCACATGTATATATATATATATATATATATATATATATATATATGCGTGTGTGTGTGTGTGTGTGTGTGTGTGTGTGTGTGTTTGTTTGTTTGTTTATGCTAGTATATTAACTTGTCTTATGTATCTTGTTTTCCTCGTTTAGGAATATCTTTTACTCATATATTTTAACTTTAAAAGAGATAAACTGCATTTCGACAAGTAATATTTCATTTCCTTTTTTTTGTTGTTGTTTAGAGCTGATTAAGCGTACCATTAAATTATCAGTATACGGATATTTTCCCTTTTGAAATATCCTGCGCAATTAAAACTAGTAAAAGATACTTTAATTTCGAATTATAGCATTATAGGCTCTTCAACAGTGGCATAATTTAACGGCATTGATTTGGCATACATTTTTTAAAATTCCGTTCACAAAAAGCCAAAATTTTATTATAGTGAAAACCGTCTCGTACTTAACTCTGATATACTTTTACTAAAAGCAAACTTCTAGTTGCAAAAGCATCCAGTTTCATTCGAAAGTTTCTATCGATTTATCAAACTATTCGCAAAGAACAACCGATCAGAAAAGAAAGAAGGAAGTAAGGGTGTGTATTTCGTTTCGTGTAGAGATTCTTTCAAAAGATTTAGGAGGGATACCTCCTCTCTATAATATCATCTTCTGGGCCGTGGAAGATTAATGTTTTAGATTGCTATCTTTTGTTGTTTAAACTGAAGTTGCTTGTCTTTTGTATCCCTCTGGAGGTTTTTGAGAAAATGTGCGGTTTCTGAATGAAGGATAATATTTGAGGTATATCATGTTACTTAAATGACATGAAACATAAAGCACGGAAAGTGGTTGGTAGCTTGTCGGTGTAGATTGGACGAAAGATTATAGAAGAACTTATTTCCTGGAATGGGAAGATGCTGACAATGTAAAATATATAAACGTAAATAGGTCATAATTAGTTTGTCGGATAAAGAAAACGGGGCATTCTCCATCATGCTTATTCACCTAAACCGTCCACTGTAAAAAAAAAGAAAAAGTCTATTTGAAAAGAGGGTGTTAAATTGTGAAAAAATTATTTTCTCCCAGGAGTTATGTGATTTCATGTGCAACTTTTGTTGTCGAGACGTGAGATATAATGAGTCGGGCATGGTATTACATGGTATTATATCGCCTTTTTCCTTTCTCTTACTAAGACAGTGTATATGACGGATATTTTTGCAAAACGCTAGAAAAGGTAAGAACTGCCGTATCAATGCAGGACTAAAAGTTCTAATGGTTTAAAACTGCTTTTCTTTTGCTTACAGAATCTATCAAGAAAGTAAAAATTGATTACTGATTCTATGCAGTTACCGGGCTATGCTGTTCGATGAATTACTGCGATAACTTAAACTGCATCATTGGGAAACAGTGATAAGCTTTGTAATTCTACATATGAAGTCAATTTTCTTTAACTTATACATTGTATATAATTCAACACAAAATAAGAAATTAATATACATAAAGAAGGCATAGACATCCGAACGAAATTAAAAGAAAAACTGCACTAGCGTTAAATTATTTTAAAACTTTTCAATAAAAGAGCAGTTGCAACAATAAAAAGCAATTGCAACAAATCCTCATACTTTTTTTACCAATGCGGAGGCACTTGTAATCAAACATTCTTCTATACTACACCGCAGTTTTACTGTCCATTTTATTGTGGGGGCACCATATAGGCGGACAGCATTACCCTCTATGAAGGGGCAACACAAACGGAGGCATTTTTCGCGGCGCAACGGCGGGATTCGATCCGAGCACCCTCAGCACCGAAAACCAGCGGGCTGTACCACAGGGCCGCCACAAGTCCCAAATCCTCATCCTGAAAACACGGACAATTATAACTAGTAAAATGTAAATAATTCAACAGAGAGAGATATTAAATTACAGGAAGAATGCAATGCAATCAAGCGAAATAAAAAGAAATCCTGTTCTTAGAGCTAAACGCACCATAAATGCAAGATTCTGTAGCAGTATAAGAACTAAACCATACCATGATTTAGTTACATGGCGTTTAGTGGCAGATTTCTGTTCATTTCGTTTGACTGTCATTGCATTCTTCTTGTTATTTAATATCTTTCTCTGTTGAATTATTTACATTTTACTTAATACAATTGTCAATTCTCTTTATTATTCAATACTACATTAAATAAGAATTTCCGTTTTTTGAAGCCTGACTTAAACAAAAGTACAATAATATACTCAGAATTTTGATAAATTCTCAAAATTATTCTAAATTACCATTAATGGGTTAAGAATATATACGTAAATAATTACTAATAAGTCTATTTACCTTTGCAAGTTCTTATTTTAAACATTTATACAGAGATTCTCTGTATAGCAATGATATATACATTCAGCTCAAGAGAATCAGATTGATATCTATTTATTTGAGTGAAACAAGGGAAATCACAAGTCAAAAGCGTGAAAAGTCAGAAAATCAACTATAAATAGATGACGTTTAGCCTTTTTGTGCTAAGCTATCTTTTATTTTCTGGTTGTGTTTAAAATTTATCACGCAATATCATGCCATTATCGACCTTAATCCTTATTATATAGCTATTTTTTACTGAGGTTCACCCTAAACCTATTGTTTGATAAGAGACAAAATCAAAAAGGGAAGTAAAATATATTGGCAACAATTCATAGTTTTTATCAGTTAATTCTATGGTAATGATCTGATTAGACGATAGATAATTGAAGAAATCGTTTTTTTTTTACTTCTCAACTTAAATGTTATTAGAAATTACCATTAGTAGAATAAATATCTAAGTTTTGGTATACAGGTATTCCTCGACTTACGACCATTCGACTTACGACCGAATACGACCGAAATTTTTATTTTATTTTTACTTATTTTAATTTTGTCTCAAAAATATTGTACCTCGAATGTACATTAAATACCTATATGTATAGCATAATTATTAAAAAAATTCTGGTATTCTCTTCTAACGAAACTACCGCGGGTTATTAACGTAGGATTACTAATCGTTGCTTACCTCTTTTGTATGTATATATGTATGTATGTGTTATGTATATATGCATCTATATATATATGTGCGTATGTATATAAATGCATATATGTATGTCAAAATTTTGACGCATTTTGGTACTTTTCTGTTTTACTGTTTACTGCTTGTCCAAGCGATACAGACTGGGTTTGGCACGTTGCCAAAATTATAACTCACGACGCAGGATATCTGAAATTTTGCTTTCCGGAGGGCTGTTATGAAGAACGTAATCCTTCGTTAAAAATAGGATGCAATATTCTAGACGGAAACAAGCGAACAAGTACAATAAAAAATTGTTTTGATAGAAATGGCTTCAGCTCTTCACTATATTAATAAAGGACTACAACAGTTAGAAGCAATGGATCGAAATGAAGAATGATTCACAAGTGTAGATCGTCGTATTCAGGAAAATATGGGTTGCTACCAGACAATATACAAGGAAGAGAAGACGTAAACAGTTCAAAATTCCTCGGATAACTTTGTTAAAAAAACTCTCAGCGTATCTTCTGTTGCAAATTCCGAACCAATGGATTGTACTTACATAAAAAGAAATGATGGCGAAGAATGATTTATGTCATCTAAATAAAGTATAATGCATTTTAAATTGCGTATGTATGTATGAAAGAAAAAAATATATGTATGTACGTATACAAAAAAAAAAAAAATTGTGTGAAACTCGACTTGCGACCAAATCAACTGATGACCTATGTCTCAGTCCCTATGTCGGTGGTAAATCGAGGAATATCTGTATATTCACTTTTCGTTCGTCCTTTTCTGATTTAGTTTTAAGTCAATATTGCGAGGGAACATTTATTGCTTTTTAAAATATGAAGGAGTGATGATTGCATTGTAGGAAAGAATCCAAGAAAAATATTTTCCTTGTTAAAGGGATGTAACTAGTGTAAGGGCGAAGTTGGAACGCTGTGAACCTTACCAACAGCTTTTTAAGCTCATGGGGAATGTTACAAATGTAAAATGAGCATCTATAATAGTTCAATATTTTAAAGTTATGACTCTTCATCAATATTTATAGTGACTCAATATTTTATAGTGACTCAGTCATCACTCTTTCATATTTTAAAAAGCAACAAATATTTCCTCGCAATATCGACTTAAAACTAAATCTGAAAAGCAAGAACCAAAAGTCAATATACATATATACCTCGATTTGCGATCGTGATAGGGACCGAGACATAGGTCGTAAGTTGATTTGGTCGTAAGCATTGAAGGAAAGAACCCAAGAAAAATATTTTCCTTGTTAAAGGGATGTAACTAGTGTAAGAGCGAAGATGGAAAGCTGTGAACCTCACCAACAGCTTTTTAAGCTCATGGGGAATATTTCAAATGTAAAATAAGCATCTATAATAGTTCAATATTTTATAGTTATGACTGAACAAAATTGCATAAAAATATGTCAGCCCTAAATGCATGACGTATTTTTTCTTGAAAATCCCGGGACGCATTATACCGTTAAGTACCTGCATTGTTTGGGAAATAACCGAATTTCAAGCTTTAAAGTGGAAAAGCGACATAAAACCGATTTTTGATTTGTTAATTGTTATTTGTTGATTTGTTTTGTAAATTTGTTTTACTTAACATCTCAGATGACATTTCGTGAAAGCGAGTAAACGTCCTCATAGTAAATTTTCTCTGAAATTCATCGTTTTTAATTTCAAATTTGTAATTATTAGACAGAAAACCTTTCGAATTCAAATGATGTAACACAAAACATTTATGTCAGAGTTCATTCAGTGTGAAACTATCTTGATTTATGCATTAGAAAACCTATGAATAGTGACTAAAAATATAATGTGAAAAATATTAAGAAATCTCTGTTAAAAAATTAAGCAACATTATTTTTCCATAATCTCAGGATCCCATATTGATGGTGATTTAAAGCTTGAATCTTGGGTAAAAATTCTGAAAAAGGTCTCAGCAACGTGTCAGAAGCAAAGTAGGTAGTGTCAAAACGAGGTAAAAGCCTAGTCTATTTAATTTCTCGTGTTTTATTGGAAATGTTGGGAATTGGCGCAAACATTCAGGCCATGTCGCGAAATACATACCCATTGCATCAGAAATATACCTATAAACATAAGCAATAATTACATGTTTTACTTCTGAAAAGTTAACATATCTTTTTTGCCACTTCTCATTTCTAAGATTAAGGTTATTGCATGTTCTCCGCGTATTTAGATAGTTAACACCGATTAAGAGTACACTGTGGGCGTGGTTACTTTCCGAAAATTGTTTTGTGGGAATCTCGTCTCTCGAATGAAAACTCTTTTGTTGTCACTCTAATCTCTCATAAAAAGGGGCATTACAATCGGTTTTATGCTGCTTTTCCACTTTAAAGCTTGAAATTCGGTTATTTCCCAAACAATGCAGGTACTTAACGGTATAATGCGTTCCGGGATTTTCAAGAAAAAATACGTCATGCAGTTAGGGCTGAAACATTTTTATGCAATTTTGTTCAGTCATATATCACTTAGCAAAACAGAAACTTACGCATGATTCGAATAATTCAAAATGCTTAGTGTAGAGTTATTGCACAAGACCAGAAATATACCTGGGAATTTTATCTCAAATCGCAAATTTATTGACCGATGACCTTTTGAGAGATAATTTTTCCAGTTGTATAATAATAACAGCGTAGAATAGAATGATTGTTAATATATTGTTCCTTATGTTTCTTTCCCAGATTGGAAAACGATTTACAGTATTTTAAAATATGGCGTTATTTAATCACATGAATAATATCTTTTCCCCCATTCTAATATATGAGAAAAATCGTTTTAGGTTAAAAAATATAAATCAAACGAAAATGCATTTTAATGAAAGCATGAAAAATTTAAAATACATACCTCATTTAGATTTTTAGTTATTCGGTCTCTATATTAGCCGCATGAATGGCTTTAACTGATAGCATATTGTAGGTTCAAATGCATAACAAGAAATTTAGAAATACATCGTTATGTTTAATAGATAACAAAAGTATTTTTGAAGCATAATTTGTCGACCTGTTTTTGAGTTGACTTTGATCCTTATCAGGATAAAACCGTTATTTTTAAATATTTTTCTGAAACTCGAGAACTAATATTTGTAAACTTCGCAAATTCAAAAAGCATAATCTTACGACTGATGGGAACCACTTCAATATTTTTAAACTTTTATTTGACAAGCCGGGAATAAAAAATAGAATCTTCGGAACCTGCAAAAATATGTTATAAGCTATTCTGATGATGTAAGGGAATTTTAATATGTATAACCTTTCTCACATGTTGCCCTCTTCTTTCAGGCCCCCCAAAATATTGATGGAGCATATTTTTTTTTACTTTTATCAATTTTTAGAAAGTTTTCGATTTACCATATATTTAAATAATAGACTGACCCTGTTCTTCATATCGGTCAGTCACCACTATAACTCTCTTCTATTAAAACTGAGACTTAAAATCTTATGATTGTTGATGCATTCCCTAACTGTTGAGCTACCCTAGTGATGTGCTTAAGTGTTATTTAGAAGAAATTTTCTCAGGCTGTTATACGAGACGGGAACCTGTTGGGAAAAGACGTCAGATCTGTCCAAATGGGACGTGAAACATTATATATGCTTGATTGTACATTGTTTCACTTATGTATCTGCATGCGTATGTGGTGTTAAACGTTAGTACAAACTAGTTTATCTAGCGTTTTATTTCATTAATTCATAAAATTGGTTTACAATCTTAAATATAAAATGTCTAATTGTAAAGCTTACTCCTACTGTTTGGAAAGTAGTTCCTAAAAAAGTTCCACAACTAACAAAGGTATCTAAATCTTTCCTGACTACAGGCTTAAAAATTATGCAATATTGTTATAAATGTGAATAACGTAAAACAAATATTTATGTGCTTAATTTTTGTTGCTAACATTTAGCTTTTATTCAAATAGGTTATTTCATTATTATATTTTAAATTTTCTCTATAAGCACAAAGACGCTTAATCATATACATACACATTTATTTACATGCAGGGATATAATTATAAAGATAAATGTCTCTAGATTGTATATAAACCTCTGCCTAATAATTCGCCACAATTCAAATTTCCTGTATAAAAGTTCTCATAATTAGAATCTAATGTTAAAACTTCCATAGAAACCCCTAAATTCTGCACTTTTTTAAGAGAGACTGTTTATATTAATAAGTTAAAATGAGAATCTAGAACATTTAAGAAAATCAGAAGATTTTAAGTTTAATATGTCATTAAAAAAAAAAGATGTTTATAGGTATGCTTGAATACGTGCTATGCAGGCATTTAGATGAGGTATGAATGTTTATCAAGTTTTATTATTGACTTTGGCAGCATTACACTACATTTTGATGCTGTTGTGTTGCTGTATATATGTTGTACATAAATCTCTCAAATGCAATTGTAAGGATTGCTCTAGAATAGAGTTTTTAGAATATGTGTAATCCACTTTTGATGTGAATGGAAATAATGAATGTCTGTGCTCTTATAACTATATAGTATACATTTTCAAAATTGGTACCAGATACGACGTCATAAGTATTTTATCAAAGTTAGGAACAAATAACCTCATTTCACCTACAAAATCTTAAAATGTGGCATTAATGATTTTGAATAGAAAAACACGGTAAATTGAAAAGTTATGAGCACAGAGAAAAAAAGAAAGAATCAATGAACAATAAAAGTGAAATTTACTGTCTAGAAATATGCAACAGGTATTATGTGTGTTATCTCTAAAGGAATAAAGAAATAGGTCTTACCACCATTTAGCATTTAGGGAGAAGAGAATAATTGCCTCATTTATAATGAAAAACTGCACCTGGTATTTATTAACGTCATTTATAAGATTAAGGTTAGCCGTGTTAGGTTCTTTTCTTAATCTATGGCAGCCATCAAAGTTTATGAATGGGTGGCGTGGGTAATAAACTTTTCACATCATGGGAATCGTGAGACAATAGTTTTATTTGCTTTTTTCGAACTTTTTATTTACCTATTAAAATATATTTACTTATTACGTAGATTAACAAAAACATTTATTAGCCTGAAGTTTACTTATGAGACACTTGAATGTTTACACAGAGAAGCGTTCAATCACTTTATCTATGTTACAATAATAAAGGTATGAAATTTATACAACTGAGAGCAGCACTATATAGCATGCATTCCTGATTTTTTAGATTCTTTCAAGATATTTTTTTTATTTCAGAAATTATGGAAAGTCACAAATTATAAACCGTCCCGGCGTACCTGGTAGGCGGAGTGTTTTAACCTGCAGACCAGTACCTACGCAATAACTTGAATACGCAGCCGAGGGTTCGCCTGTTCGCTCTAATAATTTAGGTTATAGGAGCCGTGTCAAGTGGTATAGCCTACCGACTTTTGTCCCCCCCCCCCCTCGACCCTCAGAAATTATGGAAATTTCAGTAAAATTAAATCTTATTTTGTGTTAAATGCACACAGAATATCTTTAAACATCTCAAATATTTTGATGAAGCCTGTCAGTCGCACTTAATTTGATGTTTCGAATAACTTATATATGAAAGAATCTATATATTTAAGTTGCTAAGCCAACTTTTTGGGCAGTCCGTGAGAGAAAACTACTGCATCAATTTACTTAATTTTAGTCTTAAACGAAAGATTGTAATCTGTAGATTTGTCAAATTTGGTTTTTGTAACCGCAATTTATATTAATTAGTGATAATTTTCAATTGAAAATTGATTTCTGCTCATGCTCAGTGACATGTTTTAATGATAAACACGTTTATTCCGAGGAGTCTCTCTAGATCTCTGTCTACCATTTTTATTTTTATGATAATTATGTCTGTGAAATATAAGATTAAACCTGAAGGAAATTGTTTATTTCTCGCTGTTTAATTAGCGATAATTTACAATGAAAAAAATTGCTTTCTGCGCATGCTCAATGACATTTTTAAATCTGGCTTTAGATACTCACTAAGCACGAGGCCGCTAAAATACATTAATTTGTTTCTGCGCATTATTATGATTCTTAACATTTGGCAATGATGCGTTAAGTATAATTTAAGTATTAGTACATTTATTTGCTGTCTAGCCGCCATGAGTATTTTAAGAGGTTTTACTTCTCTTCAAAGTTTATTTGAAAACAACGGAACTCATTCAAAATAGTTTTACTTTCTTAAAAAATGTTGAATTGCAGGATGCTTTTAAATTGGGTTATAAGATCCAATTATAGTAATTAAGTAGTTGTACTCTATAATTCTGTGTGGGACAATAATTTTGCTTTATTTTATCTTTAGAAATATATTTTAATTTATAATGAATTATAATTTTTTCTGTCTTCTTATATAAATTACTTTAAAAAAACTAGTTAAAAATTCAATTCTAGCTGTAAAATGAAAAATACAGAAAACAATAAAGAATCCTACTTTCCTGTTTGTATGATGAATAGAAACGAAAAACAAACTGATATGTGATACATAAGAAAATAAGACTCCTGGGACCTCTTAATCCACAATTTTCGTTTGCGTTTTGTGTAAGTTCTAGTGATTAACATTCCTGTTTTTGTGCAAGCATTTTTGAAAAAAAATTAAAGGGATTTTCAAAGGAGTAACATAAAATTTTATTTGTGAATGCTTTTTCCCCTCTCAAAAGTGTATTTGAAATAGAAATGGGTAATATAAAATTTCAATTAATGTGTGAAATGATGTTTACCCTCTCGATGTGCAATAGAAATACAAATGCATAATCCAAAAATTTCTTTCTCAAATGGGATATACAAAATTTTATTTTGTTTGTGCAATGATTTTTCCCCTGTTATTATTTATGTGTGTTACTATTTATGTATGTATTATTATGTAAGTGTTTATAATGTCTAACGTTATAACTTAACTATTTTACTTACGGTATTCAAAAATAAGGCACTGCAAAACACGTCTGATTCAAACACCACGATGTATATAAATTATCCTAGTCCGGTTGTGATGTCAGTGGGTGGGGAAAGGTACGAACCTTCCAGATGTCGCCGCTCGGTGTACTCGGTCAAAATTGGGGTTGCAACAGGGGACAGTGATGTTTCACCTATACGGTGCCTCCATTGTGAGAACCAACGTCTCTCGCGAATGCTCGGGAGATAACGTGTCTACTGCGTTATTAGGGGAAAAAAGTACCCTATAAAATTTACTGGAATGTTCACGATAAAGTACGTGTGTTAATCCCCTTCCTTCTCGCTCCCGTCAAGATTACGGGGTGAGGTTTCGCCCTCTATTACTCGTGCCGTGATATTTCCGGGCTGGAGTGTTCAAAAGTAACTCACCAAAAATATTTAAATAAATCCATTTCATTTACCTTGAAAAATTTTTATTTCTTATTTTACATACCAGATGACAGCACCAAACTATTTATAATGTAATTGGGGATAGTTTTCTTTAAACTAGATGTGGCAGATCAAGAAATAAATGGAATCCTGCGGAAAAAATAGGCTCTATTTTTACTGTTTTCTTTCTACTGTGTTATGGCATGACACTTCACACCTTTTCCCACCCCAAAACTAAAAACTCAGTGATAAAAAAGATATTTTTACAGTCATTTTCTTATTTACTACTAAAAAGAGGATTGATTTCTTGTTTCAAAAGTAAATTTATTGACGTATGCTTTTTAAATTGGAAGTTTTAAGTATGCTAAAAGTTGCGGAGTTAACAATTTCTTCAAAATTGATTTGTTTCAATGCTTCGAAAATACTTGCAATGTTATTATTGTCTTCGTATCTAGATGCTGCACAGTAAATTCCTCGGAAAAAAGGCGAGTAAGTAATCATAAGAGAAAATACATTTTTTTTAAAGGAAGGATTTTATTCTGATTACTTAAAAACAACTGTTGGCTATTTATTCATGGGAACACCTAGTTGATAAACAACTCTTTCCAGGGAGGAAGGAAAAATTAAATATTGAACAATTGATTGTATAACATAATTTAACGGTGAAATGTTACATTGAATTTATTTTATCGGAGAAGAAAATAACAAACTGTAAGAAATCGTTGTCCTTTGAAATGTATATTCTACATTTTATTGAAACTTTCCACATTAAATTTATGCTTATAAATAATGTTACCATTCTCCAATAGAACTCGTAAAGATAAAAGATAATTAAAACATTAAACTACAAAGCAAATAAAATATATTCAGTCTACTTACGAATGTTATTCAGAACGAAACATTATTCAGCTGAAATATACATAAATTTTCAGCATTATTTAACAAGAAACAACAGCCATGTTTCAATTTTGATTTTCTCAAATTGTTTTTGGCATTAGTGAAAAAGGAAAGGCACACTATCCAACTAGCGCAAAAAGTTCATAAAAGAATAATATGAATGGTTCGAGAAAATAAGGAATTCCCCCTTACGTCCTGAAGAGGTCAGGAATTCAAAAGTTTCGTCTGTAAGTGAAAGATTTATCGTACTTAACTTAATCCTTGACAACATCAAATTGTGAAAAAAAATGGAGGTGGTAAAATGTTTGATGACAGTCGTCAAAGTGGACAATAGTTGTATGGTCAACAACATACATAACAGGAAGGGATTTTCCCTTTCACTGTTAAAATCTAATGTTTGCAATATTTTATTGTCCTGTCGCTCTGCATTAGTGATTTCCTTTCCAAACAAATAAAACTGAAATTCTTCCTTTAAGAATGCATTTTTGACACATTAAGGTTGTTTTTTTTTATGGTTTAAAGAAGAAATTTAGGAAAATATCTGATGCATTAGAAGTGTTTAGCGGTAAGAATTTTTTAATTTTATTTATTTCTAGATAATGCGGAGGCACTTGTCCGGTGACTGGGGTAAGATATTAAATATAAGAAATTTATTTAGTAATAAAATAACAAAATTATTTTGTAATATTATTAACTTAGTTAAAAAAAAAAAAATTTTCTTTATCTACATTTTTTTTCATTATCTCAGTAACTCTTTTTGGGTATTTAATCCTACTAAGCCGTACTGTTATCAGGATTTAGTGCCACTTATATAAAACAGCATTCAATTATATGTATATATGGTGCATATTATGGATTTCCTGTCTGATACAGGAGATTTCTAACTAAAACTGATAGATCTGAAGTTTATTTGATTCTATCACTTTCATTCGGAAATGCTTTTTTTTCGGTACTTGAAATGAAATCATATTGATTATAATACAAGAAAAAATAAAGAGCATTTTTAATAAAAGATAAAATGAATAAGTTATACTCATAATTTGACAGTGTTTCAGATTGAGTGTAGATATGGACTTTACCATGTTTACTTACACACACACACACACACACACACACATATATATATATATATATATATATATATATATATATATACATACATATGAAAAAGTCTAAATATCCCTTTATATATAAAAGAATTCCTTTATTGAAAAGAAATATCTTTTGGTTTAATATCGTTTGACATTTTTCTGTGATACTATACATGTGTTATAGTGTTTAAAGAAGAATAACTAAAACTGGAAACTATTTTTTAAACTATATTATTTTACATTTTACCCACCTTAAAAATAAATGCTAATAAAAGACATTTTCTATGATAGTTAAAATAAGACAAATATTTCATTGAAGGCAACTTCTCATTATATTTTCTAGCTATTGGTTCTTTTTGTTTGAGACATCTTATTAATTAGCAATATAAACCTCTCTAGTACCATCCTATAATTTTAATATTTACAACTCAATTACACGAATAGTCCATGTTTTACTTTATTCAGGATATTGCTAGTAATTTTGCAGTATTGCAAATAATTTTGTTCTTTAAGATTTTCTTCTTGTTTTTTCCCTTTTGTAGATTACTATATTAATCTTCATAAATTTCTTTATATGTTCCTCTCTGTTCAATTTCTCTCAGAAGTATGGTGTCGAATGACATCTTGGTTTCACCACCTTGAAATGTTAATAGTCCGACTCCAGCTATGGGTAGTGTGGCGACTGCATTCTTTGCTAAGCTTTTACGAAGGTATGCCAGAACTTCTCTCAAGCAGTCTATGACTCCAGACCTTTTCTGATCGCAGAAACAAGCTATCAGTGAAGGATTTATGGTAATTTGTGGATATTTGCCTGGAAAAAAAATTAGAGAAAATTTTTAGTTATGAAAAACTTTTTTTCAACGTAAATTAAAATTTTTTTTTCAAATAGCCTTGTTTATATAATGAACATATCTGGGGGTATCCATAGTTTCCGCTAGAAAACTTTATTTAAGAAAATGGTGTTGAATGGTTAAGAATTTGGTGGTGTGTCACTAAATTATTTGCAATTTTGTTCTGTAATAATCTTTGATCATCTAAATGCAAGAAATATATGTTTAACATGTAATTTAATTCTTGTATATTAATTTAATTAATATTTAATCTCGTATATTCATTTAATATTCTCGTAATGATAACGTTTAATTTTTTGCTGTGCTATTGAAGTTCACCCGCACAGTTTTACCGCGTTTTCCTTTCACCTCGCACACTTACCTTAAACTTCACTATATTTGTGTGAAATTTGCTGCCAAACACACTATATTATTAGAGTAATAGTGGTTAAATTTTCTCTGTACTATCGTAATTTTCTCACACCGTGTTCACCTTACAATTCTCAAACCCCTTTATTGATTAGTTTACTTACCTATTGGCCCTTCTTTCTATTAGACTGTCTTTTCAAACTGTCGAACAAATCGGGCTTGACACTCAAAATTCAATACGTAGTTATTCCATTGTTGCGTCTTGACGCTTCTAGGGGCCGTATGCTCCCCCGCACAATCACGTGATAGCCTCTGTTGCTATCACCCCAGCAGTTGTAGCTTGCCGACCACAGGCGAAGGTTGTCGTTACACAGTATGGTCTGTGTTAAATAATTGTTATGCAGTATGGTCTGTGTTCAATAATTGTTAATCGCAGTATGGTCTGCGTTGGTCTTGCCATTGGACAAAATACGATTTACTTGTTATGTTTGTTTTGTGTTTGTGAATAAAACCCCTAAAAACATTGCTATTTTGATTAGAAAAGTTATAGAACATACAGTTTACAAGCGACGGATCATCCATTCTTAAATATTTTGAGAAGAACACTTGTTGATTGCTGTGACTACCTTTCAGGCTGTCCTAACAAAAGGTTATGCAATTTTTTTATGTATCTTATCCTGAGTATTTCCTAGTGCGATGCTATTTTGTTCTTATTTGTATATTTTGTCGCCGATATTATGTTTAGTTATTCCCCTACCACTCTGTGTATTGTATGCTAAGGAGAGAAAATCTTTATGGGAGAGAGGCCTATGATAGTTAAGGCCGCTATCCCTAGATTCCTAAGGGTGCGGGTTTGAGTCTTTAGATAGTCAGGGGTGTTTGTAGCCATTTTGCAGTGGCTTTAAATTCTAGATTCTGGTCTGTTTAATCCTCTATAGGTAAAGATAATCGTAGAGCCTCAAAACCAGCCAATAAGCAAATCCAGCGAAAGAACTGCTAAGTTTGTTAAACTGTATTTTACAATTTTATTCATTTGTTTAACTATAACACTTTATCTACTGCAGTTCTGATTATCTGTTAGAAAGAGAAGCGAACTCAAGGCTATCCTCTCTAACCCTCATAAACTTTTGGAGAATTTTGAACTTGAGATTTGATTTGTGTTAACGTTTTTAGAGTTATCATTCATTCTAAAACTACTTAAATACGAGATTTCCTTTACATAAGTGCCTTTGGAAACCGCATACAACTGGGCTCCCGTGTAACGATCAGGAAAAAATAAGTTGCTTATATTATAGATTGACGAGCAGTGGCGTAGTGGTTAAAAGCGTCAAGCTGCCACCCCACAGGTCCGGGTTAGACCCTGCGACTGGGCAAGGTCGACTCAGCTTTTCATCCCATGAGTGGGTCGATAAAATGAGGACCAAGCATGCTTGGGAACTAAACTCTGGGGCATCCCACGTCAGGTTTACCACCTGACTGAGACATATGCTGTATGGCACCCTAAGCCAACACCTCCTAAAGAACGTTCGTTTAGGAGGTGTTGCCCAAGCCCACGGTCTAGAAAGCGGGGATGGGTACCAACGGCTTTGGTTCACAGCGGACTGTTGCGCCATGAGTTTAGTAAATTATAGATTCTGTCTCACTTGTAGGGGACGGAATAATTATCCGACTAATGAACTAATGCTCTTGGTATAAAAATAAACAACTGTTATTGTAGGAAAATCTTGGTAATAAATTGGCATAAGTCTATTTTGCAAGAACCAACTTTTTTATATAAAACTGGAGAATTATGCAAAGTCAGTTCTATTACTTTCACAAATATCCCTAACATTTCAAAATGCGAAAACTTTTTGAAAGTCCGACGTCTAAAAAGAAGTTGGCCAACAAGAGTCAAACTTCCTTAATTAGATGTTTAAGGAAGTTTGACTGGCGATGCATTAATATAAAAGGAGAGAGTGATGCGCTATTTAAAATTATTGGTTCTCATAACCTTTTTATAAACATGTCTGAGAATAATTCAATTCAAGGATTCTTATACGGAGAGAAAAAATTTATTTGTTCGGTTGATTTCGATCTACAGATGATTATTTTATTCTCTCCCATTCATAAGTATACGTGCTTATATCGAGAAAATAGTAGATTGCACGATAGGGCATAAAAGTAAATAAGTATTCATATCATGATCTACATCTTTCCTTTAACAGGAAGACAAATATTAAAATTCATGGCTGATAGTTATCGAAACTTTTAAACTCTGTCTTTTTCCAGCATGGATCTCTTGATCAGACACAGGAAAAGGCTTCTCTAAGTAAACGGTTGACTTTTGATTAAAGAGTTTTTCTATTGGGAAAAAAAGATGAAGTATTCGATTATTTATTTTTAGGATTTCGCTTGTAAATATCAGATATCTTTAAAGAAAAAAGGAACTAATGATCACAACATCTTATCCAGGAAGAATGAGAGGTGGGATATCCCGTAGGATGTGGATGAAGTAACCAAAGCATTAACAAAAAAAGAGAAAAATAATCATTTTCGTTATCATGATTCACGATTTTTTATGAAGGAAATAGCGGCTTTTAATAAAAATTGAGATGATGGAATTACGAGAAAAGTATAATAACGCGTAAATTACGATTTCAGAGGGCTGTTTTTTAAAACTTTTTGCATTTCTTCAAAATATTCTTGATATGAGGAGAATATATGGGAGAGAGGTGTTGGTTATTGGGTTTCCGAAAAAATGAAAGGGGTTTTAAAGTATGTGTTTTATCCTCTTGCCTAAGTCGCAGTGATTATTTTATAAGCAGAATTATTTTCAACCTGGTTCAATTAACAACAGTAAATTATTATAAGGAAACTGAGCAATTTTTTCTCATGACAAAAAGTTTAACATGTTAAGAACAAACCATTAGAAATATCTGATGAATCGCAGATATCAGCCCATTTAATTTTAACAGGTTTCAAACATCGTTTAATACTGCTTTTGCTGTCTCAAGCGATTGAAATGGTTGCGAAGCCTTCGCCACATTGTGTCATTCTATCAGTCTTTTGTCCTTTTAATGAACAGATATTCTTTTTAAAGAGTAGCTACCACCTGCTAGGAGTATAAATCGAAATAACGACCTCAGTATTTCAAAGCTAGCGTCCTTATGCTAGTTTGAATTCCACAGGTAGAGAACTATACTCTAGCTTCAAACTTCAAACCACTCGAACATTTTGATGGATATGGGATACATTTAGTCCCACTTCCTCTTGAGGCCTATAAAAAAGATGTCGGTTTTCTACTCTCCTGGTGAGGAGTGGCACGTATTTATTTATTGTATGTATATTTCAAGCGGTATCCTTTACTCCCCGATGTATACTACTCCTACTGACCTCCTTACAGTGAACCAGCAATATCATTTCTACGATTAATCGCCACTTCAGCAGGAATCGATCCTACGACCCCTTGACGCTAGGGTCCAAACCACTGGACCGTACCGTTTTGTAAGGGTACTTCGTTTTGTGCAAATTGTTTTGTACAAATTATTTTAAAAATGAAAGGGCAACTTGAAAACTAATTGACTTGCTGATTCTCTACAGCGTGAAATTTCTTTTTTGACCTGTCGACACCACATCCACCTCGTTAATGTGATTTCCTGGTATTACGTTACCAAATGAACCTTTGAAAGATGTTGCCAATCCTAAAACAGTTTTATCATGTCCGTAAATACTGTGTCTGGATTTGGCGTTGCATAGAAAAAGTTAAGAATTTTCCTGTACAAAAATTTACAAATATTAAAATAATGAATAGTCTTGGCTGGTACGAAGGCAGGCCACCAAAGATGTCTATATCCTTCACCCCAAATCTTGGTCCTTCATATAATTTTAGAATGCTTTAACCATAATGGACATTAAACACGTGTTTAATGTCCATACCTAGTGAAAATGTACATTTTCACTAGGTATATTACTTCCTCTTTCGAAAATATTTGTTCTCTATGTTACTGAGTACAGTAGTACTGTTAACCTAGTTATAAGATTCCTTCAGTTGGAAAGTGCCAAATGTATGAATTCTTAAATGCGTCGCGATCTACAGCAGTGATGATAGTATCATTTTATACAATGACTGATCATACTCATACTCACATTTCTGTCGAACTCTACAGTGCTTCATGTTGAAATGAGTGGCTAGTTGAGTTGAAATTTCGAACACTGGCGAAACAGTGCTCAAATATCGTGGAGGATTATGACCAACAGGGATCTGTGTCTCTCGGAGGTAAAATTTTCCAACTCCTGGAATAATGACAGTCTAACTGGGAAAAAATAAATGAAGAAGAATCATAGAGTTACCGAATTATTTTCTTCTTTACAGTTCCGTTTATTTCGCCCAATGTTTTTAACTGAACGCATTAAGTATTGGAAAATATGTACCTGAGTTCAATTAATTTTAATCTTAAAAACGGAGACCGATTGACAGAGACATAAAATCACCATTTTGCCTTTATATACATACATACATATATATATATATATATATATATATATATATATATACATATATATACAGTGGACGCTCGTTAATTCGAACTCGGTTAATTCGAACTTTCGGTTAATTCGAACTAATCCAAAGGCCCCAAAAAACTTGTATTGGAGTTAATGTTAAAAATATCAAATTAATTCGAACTAAATTTTTATCACTTCGGTTAATTCGAACTAAAAATTTGACAAAAAAAATTTTTCTCGTTTAATGTAGAAAATACACACTGTATTTATTATTTTGTGTGTCAAAATTTTTTTTCTGTGTACGGCACATGCCTGCATTCCTAGACTATTGCATGTCCGCTAAACGTTAGTAGCTATTGTCCTTCTTATTAGTGCTAAACGGAAAAAGCAATTTTTATTTATTTGGATCGATTTTCTTAGAATTTCAGAAAAACTAGTCTTTACTACAGATTCTAGGGAGCTGCATCAGTTATAACTGTAGTGCAGACAAGTTAATGTGGTCTAGTTTTTCTTCCTCATTGTGTGGTGTGAACGTATAAAAATTCAGGATATCTACACGTGGAAAGTACAAAACCCTAACTTTGGAGACAAAGGTAGAAATTTTAAAGAAAGTAGAGAATGGCGAATGTAAAACAAAGTTAGCAGCTAACTATGAAATTAAAAATAAATGCCTTGTCAACTAATTTGAAAAACAAGGAGTCAATTTTAGATTCATGGGAAAAATCAAAATTTGCTGGAGGAAGGAAACGCATGGGAAATGCGTCCCAAGAAGTTCTAGAAAAAGCTCTACTGCTGTTTCAGGATGTTAGATCTTGAAATTTTCCGATAAATGGACCCCTAGTGCTGACGAAGGCTGAATTGGCAAGTCGGATGGGTATTGAAGATTTTAAATGCAGTGATGGATGGCTTTTTCGATTTATGTCAAGGCAAAATATTTCTTATTAAAATTAGCTTAATAAGAATATAATTAGCTTATTGAGCTTATTCCGTTGTGGCCAAAGCTCTGATGTAAACGAAGACGTATGCACTAAATTCGGAAGGAAACTGACAGGGCTTTTCTCTACTTACCTACCGAAATATATTTTTAATGCGGCCATAATGGACAAAGCCATAATGGACTCTATTAAAACTCTGAAAGCATTTATTCAGATGGAACCTTCCTCTGAAAATGAATTGAATTGTTTACTTCAAATCATGAAGCTGGCTGAACAATGTAGGCATCATAAACAGAACCAAACATCCATTTTACAGTTTTCCCCAAAGTGTAATTCATATTTTTAATAAAAGTTTACTTTATACTGCATATCTTCTGCTTCATTTTATGATTAAGGTAAGTCTGTATTGCTTTTTAATATGTTTAACTTTATATAACATAGTATAATATATTTTCTGGGGTTATACATACTAGAAGAGTTTCTTCTTCAGTGATACACATTTAAAGTTATATATTTTCTCTTAACATCGGATAATTCGAACTTCGGATAATTCGAACTTTTTTCTGAGAACCTTTGAGTTCGAATTAACGAGCGTCCACTGTATATATATATATATATATATATATATATATATATATATATATATATATATATATATACAGTGGACGCTCGTTAATTCGAACTCAAAGGTTCTCAGAAAAAAGTTTGAATTATCCGAAGTTTGAATTATCCGATGTTAAGAGCAAATATATAACTTTAAAAGTGTATCACCGAAGAAGAAAAATCTCCTGGTACGTATAACCCCAGAAAATATATTATAATATGCTGTCTAAAATTAAACATATTAAAAAGCAATACAGACTTACCTTAATCATAAAATGAAGTAGAAAATATGCTGAAAAGTAAACTTCAATTAAAAATATGAATTACACTTTTGGGAAAATACTGTAAAATGGATGTTTTGTTTTGTTTATGAAGCCTACATTGTTCAGCCATCTTCTCTAGCAAATTTTGATTTTTCCCATGAATCAAAAATTGACTCCTTGCTTTCCAAAGAAGTTGACAAGGTATTTTTTTAATTCCATAGTCAGCTGGTAACTTCGTTTTACATTCGCCATTCTCTGCTTTCTTTAAAATTTCTATCTTTGTCTCCAAAGTACTTTCTATGTGTAGACATCCTGAATTTTTACACTTTCACACCACACACTGAGGAAGGAAGACTTGCCAGGTAATAGCCGAATGGCTAGGGCGCTGGCATTCAGTTCAGATCCTGTGGGTTCGAGTCCCACTGTTGACATGGATGCTTATAGCCGGTCGGAATCGGCTTTAAACTGTAGGTCCCGGTCTAATTAGCCCTCGTGCAGCAAAAAGTTGACCGTAGCGCTCCAAACCACACCAGGAAGAAAAACTACATCACATTAACTTGTCTGCACTGCAGGTATAACTGACGCAGCTCCCTAGAATATGTAGTAAAGACTGGTTTTTCTGAAATTCTAAGAAAATCGATACAAATAACGGAAAACCTCTTTGTCCGTTAAGCACTGATGTCCCTAACGTTTAATGGAAATGCAATAATCTAGGAATGCAGGCATGTGCCTCTTTACACAGAAAAGAAATGCAGATAATTTTGACACACAAAATAATAAATACAGCGTGCATTTTCTCCGTTATACGAGGAAAAAGAAATTTTTTTGTCGAAATTTTAGTTCGAAATAACCGAAGTGATAAATTCCAATACAAGTTTTTGGGGACCTTTGGATTAGTTCGAATTAACCTAGTTCGAATTAACGAGCGTCCACTATATATATATATATATATACATATATATATATATATATATATATATATATATATTGTGGCGTCGGCAACCCCCTTTTTACGCAAGCAGTGAACTTAATTGTCTCTTCTTCCACATGTGTTCTTTTGAGAACTGTTTGAAAGAATTTCAGAGGTGTGCGGGGCATCCGGATAAATTTTCCTGGCGGCGGAGGAACTCAAAAGAAAGGGATAATGATGTTTTTCTATTCCAGAAGGTCCTATCTGTTGCAGGTTAACGGACCCGAGGGCGGCTGTCCAATAATTGGGAGAGTGACGAATGACCCCCTCGCCTGACAATGGGGGTTTGGTCTTGAGTGCCGACCAGGTGAAAAATGACAGCGGATGGCTCGTGCGGAAGTGGCGGACAAGACCCGGAAATGATGTCTGGTAATCGTCGCAGGAATATTCCTGGCTGTTCGAGAATGAACCGGGGAGGAGATGATAAAAAGGCGGTAGCCTTTTGTCTAGGGACAGACTTTGCCGACGACGCTGGACAGGGGTTGTTCTGAGAGGCAGACGTTGTCTTCCGGGAGAGAAGTTTTTTGGCCGACAGGCTTGGGATCAGAAACGCGTTCACTGGGCTGCGTCC